>OY856413.1:728772555-729115055 GCA_963693085.1 Alisma plantago-aquatica | reverse complement strand
ACATTCACACATGTATTAACATTCAGACACATGTAGAGACATTCAGACATGTAGAAAATTCACACATATGATAATTCAGAAAAATTCATTTAAAAAATATCATTCTTTAGTCATTATCTCTATCAACATCCCAACTATATTTTAAAACCCCCACTACTTGTATGGCTTTTTCCCATTCTTCTCTTACATCATTTAATTCTTCCATCGTATAGGAAGCATGTACATATGATAAGGCCTTACATGTAGTGGGGTCAATTTTAAACACCTGCAAAGAGAATGATGTATATATATAATTAATAATATATAAATAAGATTGATATATTTCATATTATCTAATGAGACAATATATAATACCTCATGTATGGTATCGATGTCCACTGCGGCATATTTGATAATCATGTGAATAAATCGCATCACATAGTATGCACATGCCCAACCGTTGTCTTATGTAGCACACTATAAATTGAAACATACAAAATATTAAAAAATACATCTAAGCACAGTTCACATAAATAATATATACATTGGAGTCAGGAACTTACTTCCACGTTCTCCCAAATTATTGACTGGTTCTTTTTCTTGGGGACCTTTCCTCCAGCCTTTTTAAACTCATGTAAACCCCTACATGTTAATGTAACACAGTAAATTGCATAATTAAATAGTAATGTAATAACAGATGTTAACGAATATAAAAATAAAATATTTCTCACTGGAATAATGCCATTTTGATTGCATGTACATATTTTGGATTCAATTTAGTCCCCTTAGGATCTAGATAATAGACAGTGGACATCCCAGGGACAATAACTAGTAACTCCCAATGACTACCCCTAGAGGTAAAAAAGTTAAAAATTAATAACTCGAAATCCACAATAAAAATGTAATTTTCTTAAGTCCAAATTATAAGCAAGGTAAACTTACTCCACATTGAATGGAGTTATTATCACCGTCTTCTTATTTTGACCAAAATTTGTAAAAGCATCACAGTTGTATTGTTGAACTGACGAAGGGTCTTTAGCTACTAAGACTAATCAAAGTTGGAATAAAACATCCTACATGTTCAAATGAAAAATCTACACATATCTTGTCTAAGTAGCTGCAAAACATGTATTACGTATGCATTAATATATAAGAAACCAAATCACCGGATCCTACACAAGGTATATGGATGTATAAACAAGATCTCACCTTATCCATAGCTCTATCACAGATGTATTCAGCCGATCATAGCGAAATAACTCCAAAATATCTTGTATAAATAGTTTGTTTTCGTATGATTGACCTGCAACAGCCGCATCTATAGAAATATTTATAGGGAAATTTATATCATGTTCGCCTAAACATACTGCCATACCCCTACAATTAGGACCTAACGGGGTAGGTAGGTCCTGTGGAACCTAACTTGGTAATGTAGGAGGTGGAGGTGGAGGCCTAGATGCTCTGGGTGTCTTTGTTTTAACATATATATATATAATTTTAGATCAATTGACCTCATATATACACACTAACAATTTAACGTAATGTAAATTTACCATACAATTTCAGTATAGACGACATCCACTTTGAGCCACAATATCACTCCGCCTTTTGCCTCACCAAGCGTTTCACAATCTGGGTGGGCATATTGCAATGGAAGATCCATCCAACTGGGGAATGTACGTAGTGGGCTCACACAGACCCAACCATCTAGTAATGGAGACCCATGAAACATTTCCCCTAGAAGGGATGGGTAAGACGACGCCTCTGCAATGACGTATTCGTTACTTTTTAGACGACATGGATTCAATTCCTACAAATTTACGTAAAGAATGTTATATACATATATACATATCATCTTGAAAATACTAGCTACTATGTCATAAAAATACTTACAACGGATGTGCTAGGTGGTGGGTCTACATGATTACTCCTAACTTCTACAGTAGGAGTATAGCGGGACACCATAAGTACTGTTTGAGTGGCAGTCAGCTATGCCTGCCACTTTCTCATTGCTTCATGGAGTGTCTTATCAACTGCTTCCTTGACTCTCTTATTAACTACTTCATCGACTCTCCTATCAACTATGTTATCTACCTATACATGGATAAAAAAATGTTAGCTTCTGATTATTGAATTCTCTTTTACAGTAACATTCTAAAAAAAGAATAGGTTACCTCTTTTTGTGAAATTCCCACTTTTGGGACATGTTTGCGCTGGGATGGACCAAAGAACGCTTTGATGCCCACACCAACAAATGCACCCCTAACACGTCCAGGATGCTCTGGGTTACCTAGAGCAACTGTCAATTCATCCCTTTTGCCCTCAGGGATGAACTTGCCTTGTTTCCTCAGCTCATGCAGCTCCCGCGAATCGCCATCAATTGAAATTGGTAAGTAAGTAAACATCACAAATAATCAATATTCGAACGATTGCTCTAAGAGTTTTATTTTATCATTTTTGCAGCCGCCTCAGCAGTTGCGGGCTTCTTTATTTCTCCCTTCTTATTTTGCCTCCCAGCTATCCAGGCATCATGGCAAGGCAGAGGTGTGATACCTATAGTAGAGGACTCCTGAGTAGCAGTAGACTGAGCAGTACAATCAGCCTGTAGTCTTTGGCGAACGTCTGCATAGCCCTTTGGACCCATTGTGTGGTCATACACATTTAGTGCACGCCTTGCTCTTTGCGCCTCACTGATATCCTAGTTAGTATGCACATTGATTTGGTTAGTAACACTAAAGGTTAATCTTGAATAGGTGAATACAACGTATATTAATTAAATAGGGAGTAACACCTAATACCTTGAATTCATCAGTGTTTCTTGAAGCAACAAACGCGTCCCATTCTTCTGGGTCTAGGAAGTTCCACTGTTCATGGCTGACTTCTTACTCTTCTCACCATCTTTTATGTATTCTCCGGTGAGATTTGTCCTATAGTTCCTTAGGACCCTCCCACAACATTGCATCACACATTTACGATGCAACTTTTCATCCAATGCAAACACACTCTGCAAAATAGAATTGCTATTAACTAGTATCCAAAAAATTAATAATCTACAAAATAGAATTGCAAATAATAATTACTCACGTATAAATCCTTCCATATTAATTATTTCTTCCCCTTAGGAACTTTATGCCAAGAATCTATCTTACAACCACAATGGCTACGAGTAACGTACCCAAGATATGAAACAAACGAATTGCGGTTCACTCCAATTGCATTTCCTGCATTATCAAAATCCACAACCAGTTTGGGTCCATTGCCCCTTAGCACTGTTAACTTCTTCATCATAGTGATGCCCCTTCTCTTATCAACTTTTTGGTACTACTCATCAAGTGCCTCAAGTTCTTCAGAGGGTACATGTGCATCATCAACCTAAAATTTTACAAAATAAACACACTTACAGAATATAACTATAAATGGACATATAGATAGAAATATATGATATATTTTTAAAACTTGCATTGTGAGGTGGCGCATTCATATCCTCAACATGCTCATCATGGACATCATGATCATCATGCCCATGCTCAGCCATCTGAAAATTTCATTAAAAAATCAAACATTTAGCATTTGACATAACTAGAAGATAATGAAACATTGAAAAATGAAACATTGTATAGTTCACATATACAAATGAAACATTGAAAAATGAAACATATAAAAAAATATAAACATGCATGCCTCTAATATTGTGATCGTTTATCAATTAACAATCCTTCATTGTGATCTCCGTGCACATACAAGTCATCATTAGCTTCAATATTTTGTGGTGTTGGCAACCCAACTGAGAATGGACTGGAGTCATCATACTTATCATAGTACTCTTGTTCATCTATAGGATCTTCAATGAACTGTCTTTAACCATGAAGAACAACCGACCATTTATCATTTGCAGGATCATCGATATAAAATACTTGTTTCACCTGTGATGCCAATATGAACGGTTCACCCTTCTCGCCAATCTTTTCAAAGTTCACTAAAGTGAAACCCAATTCATCCACTATAACTCCTTTGGTGTTATCAACCCAATTACATTTGAAGAGCGGAATTCTGAAATCTATGTAGTCAAACTCCCATATGTCTTCAATGACACCGTAATATGACATTTTAGCTTCACGTGGACTCTTATCTTATATATAATTAATGGTTAAAACATCCTAAGTGAGATTAGGTGTTCAAGAACAGTCTCAAACTGGGGACTATCCAAGATTTACTCCTATTGAGTAAATCTTGGACGAGTTTCTAGGCCAACAAATACATGTGCTATCATTCTTATATATAATAAATGTGTACCACCTGTTCCATTCTTGAACACCTAATCTCACTAGTAAGTTTATAATGTGTATTGGGTTTTCAAGAAAACTTCGGCAGCATTTCCCCGTTGTTCTCCAAGTACATATGTACTTAGAGAACAAACGGGGAAATGCTATCGAAATTTTCTTGAAAACCCAATACACATTATACCCTTACATCCTAAGTGATATTAGGTGTTCAAGAACAGTCCCAAACCGGGGACTATCCAAGATTTACTCCTAATGAGTAAATCTTGGATGGGTTTCTAAACCATCAAATACATTTGCTATCATTCTTATACCTACAATCCTAGTTTCATCATCCATATCCTAGTTCTTCAAGTTAGGGTGATTATTGATGTCTTTAGAAGCATGATTGGCAATCTATCTAGGGAAACGTTTCATCATTTACATTCCAAGCATGTCACGTGAGTGCATTAGAGTTCATCATTAACCAAGAAGGGTGATTAGGATTCTCAATATACTCAACAAGGAAACAAGTTAATTACCAATTTCATAGTTAGGACGGTAGAGATACCCTAAGATCTAGATCTAACGGTTCAGAATGAGCGTGTAATAAAGTTACATCACTAGATGATTATATAATTTCAAAAGAAGTACACAAATAAATTCAAATGAGTAGATAACTAAATAAAAAATAGTAGACAAAAAACACAAATAAGTAAATGAATAACTACAAATCTGTTGATAAATTAGTATAAATCAGTAGATGATCAATTCATTCCTAAATTTGTACATAAATATATACAAACAGTAGACGAATAAATACTGATCAATTGATAAATAAAGTTAAATTAGTTGATAAATAAAGATAAATAAGTAGATGATTAAATAATAACAAAACCAATACATAAATAAACACAAATTAGTAAATAACTTAATTAAAAAAACACCCAGCAGAAGCCTAGGCATGCCTTGGCACCGCCTAAGCCGCCCAGAGGCCTAACTAGGCTGGGCGCCTGGGTTTGGGACCCTAGGTGAATGCCTGTGCCGCCTAGGCGCCGCCTGGGCGAGGTCGAGCAGATCGGCGGCGGAGCATGGTTAAGCTCAAAAAAGGAGGGTATACCTTGCTTAGGTCGGAGCAATAGGTGTGGCGGAGCAGTAGCTAGCAGCAGCGGGCGGCAGTAGGCGTGGAGCAGTAGCTAGCGGTGACGGAGGCCGGAGCAGTAACTAACGGCGGTAGGCATGGCGGCGGTGAGCAGCAATGGCAGGTGTGGAGGCGGCAAGCAGCGGCGGCAGGCGTGGAGGCGGTGAGCAGGCGAGCAACTCCCAGGAATCGCCAGACCTAAACAGTCGGGAATGAAACAGAGAAAGGGTAAGAGTCTGCTTCACGGGGGTGCTATTAAGTTATCAATCAACATCGATTATTAAAACAAACCGACGCTTATAAAATAGGCGTCGGTTACCACAAAAAAACCGACACCTATTCTCAATGATAGTCATCAGTTTCTACTAGAAAAACTGACATCTATCTACATATTCCGACAAAAACAAAATGTTCTCAAATTCTTACCATAGTCGTCGGTTGCCTTAGATAACCGACGCCAAAGGAAGTGAAAATTTTTGCAGGGACAATGCACAAAAATACATCGACGTCGGTTGTTGCAAATAAACTGACGATAAAAATGGGCCAAATTTCTGTCTCACGAAAAACCTTAAGTCGTCGGTTGTTTTGTTAACAACCGACGCCATATGTTAAATTTTTGAGGTAATTTTTTTCATTGGAAAAATTGGATTTGGCGGGCGGTTTTAGGGGTCCATTGCTTATTGAGGAACCGACGCTAAATAAAAAGTAATACCCGTGTCTGGCCACTCCTAATAGATATATGTCAGTTTGTGGATTCAACCGACGCTGTAGGGTTTAGGCGTCAACTTATTGTATACAACTGACGCCTCTAAATGTGATGTTATAAGCCATTTTTGTAGTAGTACCTCATCATCATCACCATCCTCATCCTCATCATCATCATCCTCATCATCATCATCACATGATGATGATGATGATGATGATTATGATGATGATGATGATGAGGATGATGATGATGATGATGATGATGATGAGGATCATCATCATCATCATAATCATCATCATCATCATCATCCTCATCCTCATCGTCATCATCATCGTCATCGTCATCGTCATCGTCATCGTCATCGTCATCGTCATCGTCATCGTCATCGTCATCGTCATCGTCATCGTCATCGTCATCGTCATCGTCATCGTCATCGTCATCATCATCGTCATCATCACCATCACCATCATCATCATCATCATCGTCATCGTCATCGTCATCGTCATCGTCATCGTCATCGTCATCGTCATCGTCATCCTCACCATCACCACCACCACCACCACCATCATCATCATCATCATCATCATCATCATCATCATCATCATCATCATCATCATCATCATCATCATCATCATCATCATCATCATCATCATCATCATCATCATCATCATCATCATCATCATCATCATCATCATCATCATCATCATCATCATCATCATCATCATCATCATCATCATCATCATCATCATCATCATCATCATCATCATCATCATCATCATCATCATCATCATCATCATCATCATCATCATCATCATCATCATCATCATCATCATCGTCATCATCGTCATCATCATCATCATCATCATCATCATCATCATCATCATCATCATCATCATCATCATCATCATCATCATCATCATCATCATCATCATCATCATCATCATCATCATCATCATCATCATCATCATCATCATCATCATCATCATCATCATCATCATCATCATCATCATCGTCATCGTCGTCGTCATCGTCGTCATCGTCGTCATCGTCGTCGTAGTCGTCATCATCATCATCATCGTTGCCGTCGTCGTCATCATCATCAATTAATTCAATTCATTTTTCCATTTTTTGTTTATTCATTCATTATTAAACCCCGATTCATTATTAATCAACTAAAAAATCTTAGAGAAATGAAGTGAAAATCTAATTAATTAAGTTCATTAATGCATCTTTAACCCTAATCAATAGTAATCAACTATATGGTGGCATTATTAATCCTAAGTTCAAATATAGTACTGATTAAACCACTCAAATCACTGGTGGATCGAACAGGATGTGGTGGTGGCGCCCATAGGTGGAGGTGGTCAGGATGGAGGTGAAGGTGGCCGATGTTAGAGGTGAAGCAGAGGAGGTGCAGGCAGTGGCCGGTGGCAGTGACTGGAGCAAATGAAGGAGGCTAGAGGAAGGCTCCTCGCTCTGCCTAGAGCAAGTGGTGGTGGCGATGGAAGAAGGTGATGCCGGACAACGACTGGATAGCAACAGTAGCTCTGGCGTGAGCAGCTTCAAGCTCGTCGTGGTGGCGCGCGGAGGCGGCGAGAAGCTTCAAGCTGATCGTGGCGGCGTGCGGAGGTGGTGAGCAGAGAAGGGGAGGCGATGTGGATATTCTGAGGTGGCAGAAAAATCACCAGAACTAGCTAGGCAGGAGAAGATCGGGAACTAAACAGTGAAGGGGAAGAGTCTGGCTCACGCGGGTGCTATTAAGTTAACTATCAACGTCAGTTATTCTTCCAAAACTGACGATAAATAAGGGAATGAATTTTGCCTCACGAAGGATATTTAGTCGTCAATTCTTTAGAAAAAAACCGACGACAAATGAGGGGATAAAAACTTTTGCGAGGCTTGGCGCGGAACATGTGTCGTCAGATTTTACACAACCGATGCTGAACTTAAAAATTTTCGAAGCAAATTTTTTCGCTGAAAAATTGTATTTCGCGGTTGATTTTGGACGTCAGTTTTGTTTATTAATAACCAACATTAAAAAAAATGATACTCGTGTCTTTTGTAAATTAGCCGATCTTCACATATAGGTGTCAGTTGTCTTTATAAGCCGACATCTTAGACTATTGGCGTTGATTTTTGTGCACCAACCGACGCCATAAAATGTGACGTTATACGTCATTTTTGCACTAGTGCCTCAAGTTTAGAAGTGGAGAAAGGTGAGAGGAGTCCTCTAGAAAACTTTCAGCCTCTCCCCTCCATCTCATCCTATGCTGACATCCTAGGACCTTCCTATTTAGATTCATACATTGATGGGTACCTTGAGGATTCTCCACCGAAGAATTCATCTCAGTGTAGTTCAAGTCAATCCCAACACAGAGATGACTTTACCGAGTCACTGGGTCTTATTCTTTTTCTTCAGACTCAGAAGGGCTGAAATCTCCACTTATTTTACTCTTACACTACGAACCCCATTGGCATAACACAGGTAACTCGGAACCCAAAACTACGGATTTGGGATCCATGTATAGGAGTTGAAGGGTGGCCACCCCCTATTACATACACAATATTTTTTTATTTTTTAATTTTTAATTTTTACATAATAAAGTCAATTCAAGTTATACCTTTCCTCTAATTGTTCAATCTTAGTTTTCTTTGCATCATCTAGATTTCTTTGATTGCATGCATTTCCTCCTTTTCACTTTGACAGTTGCTATTGATATATCTTTTTGAAAAAGAAGTAAATCGATATATCTTTCTGTTCTCCTGCGATGTTTGATTCTGATGATGTTTTCAAAACCTTCCACCCTCATTTTTTTTCTTAATCCAGATTCTACGAGACTGACACCTGCCTGGATCAGCCTCTGCATGGTCGTGCCAGGCTGGAATGGTCGGGCCGCTCCTGTGTTTTTGTATGGATATCTAACTTGTCAGTCAACGCTCAAAAGCGGATCATTTTTCCAATTTCCCTCTCATCATGACCTTGCCCATCTGCGCATGACTGTGTCGGCTATTGCGTTATGCAAAAAATCACTTTTCATGTAGTCAAGCTTATGGCTTAGCTTGAGGCACGGGAGTATAATGAGTAGACTCGTGTATTTAACAGTACCGTTTTGTCTTCTCCCCGGCAACGACGCCAAAAAGTTAACTGACCTAAATCACTCGTCCAAAATGGAGAGGATCTAGAGTAGTGAGACTCTTGAATTTATAACCCAACACTCAAGCCTCCACAACTATTATACGAGGTCCGATGTGCTAAATTGGAGTCAAACCACATTGACAAGGTTGGTAAGTGCAAAGGAAGTATAGCCTAACATTCCTACACCCTAAACAAAAAGGTGGATTTACGTGATGTCCCCTAAGGAACGATGATGCTCTAGATAAAACAAACAAAGGCAAAAGAAAGAAAATAAAACAAGAGAACAAAGTCAAACAAGAAGTAAGAAATAAAAGTATGGAAGGAAACTTGGATCGGGTTTCACCTACTAAGATCTCTCACCAACATGCAAAATTCACACCCCTTTGTATACCTTTATCAAGATTACAAGCAATAATCAATTATGTCTATTCCCTCCTCTCTAGAGTTTAGGATAGATCTAGATTATAAGGTGGCCTCTCTCTCAAGATGATATCCAAACAACCACAAAGCAAACCATATGACCATAAGCTTTAGTACTCCCAACACTTTCATGCATTCATACTACTCCATAACTCTAGATAAGATTAGTACTACTCTTTCGAGATACCAACAATCATACATCACAAGATGGTAGCTAAGTATAAAAGTGAAGTGTTAAGAATGAGAGTATGGAGATAATATTGATAACAACATATATATTCAAAGGGAGGCAAGAATATACATGTTGGGAGAGCCTTAGTGGTTACTCCCAAATCAAGTTATATATTTAGCAACACATGTTAACGGGCAACATAACAACGTTACAAAAGGACATATCTAACTAGAATAACACAGGGGGTGAAGGGAACAACATGAAGGATATGATAGATCTAGAGAAGGGAGAAGGTGATACACCAACTGTACTTCTCTAGATCTAGATCTAGAGTAGGCGTGGATGATAGTAACTCCTTTCCAAGAATAGGATGACTGATCTTCTCTCTTCTCTAACTTTCATCTTTAGATGTCTAAGACTGATAGGATGAACGTGGATGACTCTGGAGTTTGCAGCACTTCGTGGTCTTTGATGATCTGATGATTTGATGGGTGGAGGTGGGGGCCTATTTATAGACGATGTCCACTGACTTAACTTTTGGTCGCAGTCACAACGCATGGGCTGACCGCGACCTCCGTCACTGTCATGACACTCTGGGGAGTTCGCCTTGATCGTGGAAGCGGTCTCGGTTGTGGCTTGTTTCGTGGTTGCAATAGTAGGGTGCCATTTTGACTATGATTCTTTAGTAGGGTCTGCGTGCTCACGGTCGCGATGATCTCCTCCTTACGATCATGGTAGAGTCCATCCCATTGCAGTTGTGGTGCTTTATTTTGGTTGGAAGGGGGGCGTGGTCAAGGTGTGGGGTTGTAGAGTAGAGGATCTGTTGCGATCACAACGTTAGTGGACTATGTTGTCACGGTCGCGATCATGACCCCTCTCATGGTCACGACATAGTATGAACTTGCACTAAGAATGAAATGTATGAATTCAAGATTTTGGCCCTAAGGTACTCAAATCAATAAAAAAATCCATAAAAGTTATGTTAGGATAGGAATAAAACATATGGGAAAAGTTCTAAAAATGAGATGTTATCAACTCCCCAAAACTTAGAACTTAGAATGTCCTCATACTAATGGTTAGGATCGAAATCATTGAGAGATGAGCTATGGATAACAAAAAATTTAGAAAACCCACCATTACAGAGTTATCTCATTCTTACAACAAAACTTTTGTGATATGGTTGGTTTCAATCTTGAAATCTATTTCCTCCCTTTCGTATCTAGAGTTGCATGACCTTGAGTCCTTGCCAACGCCTTTTGTAGTAAAGGGATCTCCCTCTTAATGAACCCCACCCCATTTGTGAGGTTGTTGGCTATACTTGTACATCATCTCATGAGGGATATTTTTCACACCCTGAGAGAATCCGTTACACTAAACGAGATTACTCAAAACATAAAACATAATCAATCACCAATTAATCACATACCCAAAAATATGGGAAAATTAAAACTGATTTCAACAACAACACCCGCTAAAAACATTTGCATAAGAGCCCAACATCTTTATTATATCCATACTATGCCAAGAATTTGATACCAATTGTTCTATGACATTAGCTACAACATATCTACACAGGAGAACAATATTTGTATATGCCACACAACAAACATTAACATTCTAACAAAATTATGATTCATTTGAAACACCATATACAAACTTTTCCTGCCCAGACCTGAGAATACATGGACGACTCTAGGACACACTAGACATCTAATCAACTTTCTCAAAGATTCATTACTATAACTCCTCTTTGCTGCCACATGTTTGTTTTAATCACTTCTGATTACCTAAAAAATGTGGCGAACACCAAGGGTGAGACCCATGTATCAGCAAGAGATATAACCTCCAACAATGCTTATTGATTACAACATTTTAAATAGTAGATAACTAAGCAGTTGGAATAATTAATAATCCATTGAATAGATTAAAAAGTTCAAGTATACTAAACAGATTAAGCAAATCATCTTAGCAACAAGTATGATCATCAATGCATGTATAGATAACAAATAAATCCATTTCTCAGGATAGATATCTACTCAAATATCATCAAATTGCATCTAATAACAATCATTATCATTAATCTGACTATCATCATATTCCTTTCTAACGGTACAAGCAATCTAGTAGCATAAGCATCCTTGACATCATGAATATGTCTAGTAACATAACATGGCTATCAATATTGACATCTCAAATAAAGGGAACAAATCTATATCATAAGTAGAACTAACATCATAACACAATGAACTACATAGGCATGATTAATAGTTTAAACATTTCTAATTACATAGGCTGGCTAGCAATATTAAACATAGCTAACAACAACATCTTTATGTAAAGATAACAAATAAGGGTTATCATCCAATGTGAAATGTCGTGTATAACCCTAAACAAATATGCTACACGACTATATTACATCTTTTATTATGCCCTGGGGAATTTGAATCGTACCATTCAAAGTCCAACCGCCCCTGTGAAGGGCTATTCGATTCCGTACAAGATCTAGGAGTGCCAGCATCCTAAGATCTCTTCTCCAAGGTCAGTACAAGTAAAAAGGCAGGGACATATTAGTCAAAGCTGCCACCATAGTGACATATAGTCCTGTAACTAGCCCACCTTGGTACATGTCACGACGCTAGCATATAGGGAATTCAAACCCAATCACTGAGGTACAACCACAATTGTCCTCTAATCACATCATGTTATAATCACCGAGACACGACCGCAGCCGTTCGCAATCACATCAGATGTATGAGGCATGACCATAGCCAACCTCCACAATCTGCATTGTGGATGACAAATATATGTCCTCAACCTGCCACCCCCACATACTTAATAGTATGCGCTCCGCGTTTCCCTTAGGAATACTCATTTCACCATCCAACAAGTTCTGACACTGAAGATGGCTCTACAGCATAGGGCACTACATGATTAGAGTTGCACTTGATTAGTTATGCCAATTGGGTGAATTAGGGCTGCATCAAACAAGTGGACATACAAACCCTAATTCACTTCTAGTAAGCATATAAATATCACAACTTTTAAAAGATATAAAATGTGTGAAACATAATTTCTCATCTCATCATCACATGGTACTATTCACTTGCCATTCATGAGACCACACCAGTCATCATACTATCACAAGATAATAATCTTTTTCACAATATCACAGGGTATGAACCCTTATCAATCATAAGAGGATTACACCTCATTCAGGGTTCAACCATGCCCAAAGGTCATTAAGACAATCATACTATCATAAGATATAAATCCTTTTCACAATATCATAGGGTATTAACCCTTATCAACACAAGCAAATTACATCTCATTCAGGGCTGAACCATGCCCAAAGGTCATTAAGACCATCATACTATTCCCTACAAGATCATCATTACTTTGCATTCCTTATAACAAGGCTCAACAACATCACTTACATATAATACACCAGATCAGCACAATAATGCATTAATGAGCTAGGAGATATTCATAAACAATCATAGTAGGGTTATATTAACATTAAGAACACTCCTTTATTACATCAACATGCAAGGAATCTAGATATGATTAACACTCATCATATTCATAATGCACATGTTTTTCATAAGAAAGTATCAACCATGCGGCTATGATAACAACCAATTAACATATTAAGGTTATGATCATAATAAGGAGGTTATTCCACCATCATTCTATCATATAAGAATGTTAAACATGAATACTCATCTTTATCTATTTGCATTAGAGTTAGGTTCAACATGATAAATTATATCAATGTTACTAATCATCACTTATACCCAAACCCTAACTCACGACATCCCCATTGGATCATGGATGCATAAGATGAAGTATCACCATCACATTCCATACTATTCTCAAGGATCAAGATGTAACCATCAGGTTATAGCAGACTAGGGTTTCAACAATAATAAGAGAGTACCCCATGATTGCATTAGTCATTCAAGGACTATTCATACCCAATTACCATCATTTAGTTATATTAAAGCTAAGTATAACAACCTATACCTCATTAGGGTTACATATCCATACAATATGGTTATCATCCCTTCTATTCATATGAGCGAATAGGCAAGGCTACCTTGTTAAGGGTAACCCTCCATTTGTTCCATCATCATTCAACCCATATCACTATACCATAATGTCACCCAGAACCATTGGATATTTAAAAGGTAAGACCATTGGTTGTTTTCATAAGTAAACACCTTGGATAAACGACCTATTAATTCCTTGATTTGTTCTCTAGAAAGAGTCACCATTTAACCCTAGACATCCCTTAATTAACAACACAAAAAGTTCCACTGAGAGTAGGGTAAAACCCACAATCGACTATTCATTTAAAACAAGCCATTCATTGTCAACAAGTAAGCTCCTTAAGTTGATCATATAAAGGAAACCATATAAATCACATTATTAGGACCAACCTATTACATTAGCCATCATTCCACTTTATTGGAGGAATAAACAGTAGATCTTGACCATTGGGTCAAGTTCATATGTTAAAACCATCAATTACAATATAGGTCCGACATTGCATCAAGTGATCCAAGAAACCATTGGTCTAAGGCTTAATTGACGCTACAAATATAATGCTTAAATCAACATAGGTTGTAGAGACTTGAGCTACCATCATTAGTGACCATTAAATTACCATAGGTTGTTAGATCAACACTATATTCATTAATCAACATCAAATATTAAGCTAATGTCATCATTGATTGATAACATCAGTAGGGTACTTAATGGTTGATCATTAAACTTATAATTGATCCAATACATGACCTAAGGGGGTGACCATAAGTTTTCACCATCATCTGAAACCTTTGATCTTGGCCATCAGTTGTCACGAAGACAACACCATAGGGTTGTTGCAATGGTACCATCATCAGGTCATGGGTTTATAGAAGAAATCAGCTTTAAACCCTAAATTTACCATTGGTTGATAGGTGCTTAGCACCATAGGTTGTCAAACCAACCTGATCCAAGTCATATTATACCTTAGGAATAACGTACACATGATCACAAGTTCATCTAGAACTGAAATCAGAATAAGGAACATTACAAAAATCAAAATCTAAGTCAAGCATAGCTTTTTAGTGCATGAATCATCATTTTCTAGAAAGAAAACATAAGGTAGCAAGCTTATGGTAAGAAATAAATGTGGAGAAAGTTATAAAACTTGTCTCTAATGAGAATATAAACTCCCACACATAATAAAACACGGATAGGTAGGGTAGAAAATCCAATCATAAGATGTGAACTTGTCCATCTAGCACCTTTCTTCATCAAATGAGCAAACCCTAAGCATAAGGAGCAAGAAAGGTAGGGTTTTAGAGCTTTAGAGCAATTTCTACCATGGAACAGAAAGGTTCCAACCTATAGAAAGGTAGGAGGAAGGATAAAAAATAAATAAATGGAGGAAAGAAGGGAATTCTTACTCTTTTAGGTCAAGATCACTAGAAGAAAGCTTTTTAAACCCTAAAAGGAAGTCAGTTGCAACCCTGGATCCTTTTTCCAAGAAGGTCCCCACTTTTTTCTTCCTTGGACAGGAAAATTTGCAGAAGCACAGAGGGAGAATGAGGTTGGGAGAATGAGGAAGTGGTGGAGAGAAAATGTCTTATTTTGGTGCTTGGGGATTAGTATATGAAACTTTAAGATAAAGAAAAAGAAAAAGTTGAAGTTCCGGTATCTATCCAAGTGTCCATGGCCTTAATTTACTAGGAATATACAAGCACACACACAAGAAGCTCCCCCAAAATCTGTATAGACCTTCTTAGCTTTCCTTTGTCGAATTTCCCTGCCAATCAAATAATTCATTAGTTGATATCTACTAAAGGTAGTTCATCCATGAAGGGGTAAATCCTAAAATACCCTTGGAGAAAACACCTTCAAAACAAGGTTTAAATAGGTGCACCATGTCTCAAAAAATTCAAGAATGATGATAAAATATCCAAGGAACATAATGCAAGTGATAAATTGCAAAAAAAAAACTCTCAGTTGGGTAAATTGCAGAAAAGTCCAACATGTGCATAAAATTGCGTAACTTGCTCAACCAGTATCCAAATTTGAAACTTAAGCTTGTCTTATGGTTTCAAAGAATATAAAATGGTTAGATTAGGGTTCTAAGCATTAAATTATGGTAATTAAGCTTATTCAAATTGTTAAGCAAGTTTAGGGGCCTTACAACTATAAACGCCTAACATGGATTTCAGGAACAAAGATTGGTACTTCCTTTGCACCTCATCCTATTACCTTCACATGGCTACTTACAAATCATAGTGATGTCACGTCATTCATACATATCTCATCTTGGGTCAGCACAAAAACCCCCACCTAAGAAGACATTCTCAATATGGAATGTAGAAACTTGTTGTGTCATCTGTACAACTCTAGTAGTAATGTTGAACTTTAAATTCTAGCTATCATCCTAGAATTATATATATTGTATCAACACATTACTCAAAATTCATAATTGCTAGATTTTTACCAATCATGGAATGTGTCCCATACTAGTCCTTGAAGCATAAAAAAAGGCAATGTATCCATCCTTTTTTTGACACACTGACACTAGAACTTTTGTCAGTTCTTTTTCAGCATCAAAAGAAATTCTGACACTGGCACCTGCCATTCCATACAAGGAAACATCATTCCTAGTCAACCTTTTTAGGGGTGAAACAACAACACTACCTTCACCTTACTAGGATTTACACAACCTACTTAGAAGACATATCATGATCCCATAAAGAAATTTAATCAACCCCATCTCACTCTTGTTCAACGTGTCTCATAGCTATTGCTGCTTCAGAAACCCTAAGGTTTTTGAAGAAATATTGATCATATTTTTAACCATATTTGAAATACTTTGACATGTCATCATTCAAAGCTTGATATAACTTGTATGACATGATTGGAACACTCTGTTCCTCCTATTCATAAATTCTATTTGTACATTGGTTAGTCTAAAGGACATAACTCTAAACTCATCATGGTCATGTGAATTATGTCATCCAATCTAACTATTATGCATTGATATTTGATCATAGGTTTATCTTAAAGGAACACAATATCACATATCCATTGACCAACAACCATCTATCCTTGATAGTGGTCTTGCCCAGCTATCATTGAACCATACACAACATTACATAATCACTTTTATTTGTCCTTCCAAAAAACATTTATAGGAACATCATCAACTCTCTCTCTCTCTCTTTACGGGAGAGGAATACTTGGAATGTTAATTTAATAAACATCTCCAACCTTCACATATTTCTCATATTATTGATGCATCTTGAATACTAGGATTCATTACCTTGGTATCCACCTCTTGTGCTATAAGGAACTCACATCCTTATATTATCTACTTTTACCAACATAAAAAATATCAAGACATATAAGAGGAGTCTTCCTAATTATTAGAAGGCTCAAAAGCAAAGTCATCACAAACTTTATGATCTTGGAACCATAGTCCAAACAACCTTATGCTATAATAAGCTATCCACCCTCATGTTCACAATGAATCCACACATACCAAGTGGCAATGATCCACTTGAAACCTATGCTCTAGAAAGGAAAGACACAAAGTGAAACACACTTCCCAAACCATGGTAGTATTTTTCAAGGGTCACTAACAAAAAGGTAACCAATTATATTTTCATTATGCAGGTTACAATTACTTATGTATCATTTTACCTTTTTCATTCCAGGTTCCTTGCCATTAGCATAGGAATCATCATGATTAACATATCTCATTACTCCTTCCTTGACGACTATTTATCTCATTACTCCAATCTAACTTTTTTATTTTATTATGTTTTTCAACCACTTATCGACATGTAAATCATCATATTCTTCATTTTCTTCATTAAACAGGGATCATCTCCCTTAATTTCTTTCACATGCCATGCTGATTTTACATTAACACTTTCTTACGCACATAGATTGGTCTGAGATTATCTCAGGTTCCACCTTATTCCTTTGTCGTTGTTCCCATTTATCTTCTCATTTTGTACTTGTTATAGGAGTTCTTTCCATCTTATGTGGATTTCATACCTTGATTCACTTTATAAGCATAGACTTATATGTCCTTTACTTTATTATATTCTTGAATCACCTCTTCAAGAACTCCTCTTTTCCTTATTTGTATTCAGATTTAGATTTCATGGTGTTGTATCTTTCTCTTATATTTACCAAAAATTCAAGTTTTGATAGATAATGATGCAGTTCTCATCTTCTTTAAGGTAGGATTGAAATATTCACACCATGATTTTTTATTTGTTATGCTCTTTAGATAGTCTCAAAATGACTACTTTATCAGAGTAATCAGAAAGATAACAGTCTAAGAGTTCCACACTTATTGTTTCTTCAATAATTGAATACCTTGCCAGGGCACCCAAATACTTAGATTAGGCAGTATGCACCATATATTTATGTCATATTCCTAATTTTGTCATCATCATAGTCCTAAGTGCTAGTGTCCCTGTAGACTCAGTGAACCTAAAGTTATGATACAAACTGGTGAGAACCCATCACACTAAACAAAATTACTGAAAACATAAAAAACAATCAATCACTAATTAATCACATACCAAAAAATATGAGCAAATTAAAACCGATTTCAACATCAACACCCGCTCAAAAACATTTGCATAAGATCCCAACATCTTTCTTATATCCATACTATGCCAAGCATTTGATACAAATTGTTCTATCACATTAGCTACAACATATATACACAGGAGAACAATATTTGTATATGCCACACAACAAACATTAACATGCTAACAAAATTCCAATTCGTTTGAAACCATATACAAACTTTTCATGCTTGGACATGAGAGTACATGGATGACTCTAGGAGACACTTGACATCTAATCAACTTTCTCAAAGATTCATTACTATAGCTCCTCTTTGTTGTCACATGTTTGTTTTTGTCCCTTCCGATTACCCAAAAAATATATGGCAAACCACAAGGGTGAGACCCATGTCCGAGCAATAGATATAACCTCCAACAACACTTATTGATTACAATATTTTAAATAGTAGATAACTAACCAGTTGGAGTATTTAATAATCAATTGAATAGATTAAAATGTTCAAGTATACTGAATAGATTAAGCAAATCATCTTAACAACAAGTATGATCATCAATGCATATATTAAAAACAAATAAATCTATTTCTCTGGATAGATATCTACTCAAATATCATCAAATTGCATCTAATAACAATCATTATCATTAATATGACTATCATCACATTCCTTGCTAACAATACAAGAAATCTAGTAGCATAAGCATCCCTGACATCATGAATATGTCTAGTAACATAGCATGGCTATCAATATTGGCATCTCAAATAAAGGGAACAAATATATATCATAAGTAGAACTAACATCAAAACACAATGAACTACATAGGCATGATTAACAGTTTAAGAATTTCTAATTACATAGGCATGGCTAGAAATATTAAACATAGCTAGCAACAACATCTTTATGTAAAGATAACAAATAAGGGTTATCATCCAATGTGAAACGTCGTGTATAACACTAAACAAATATGCTACACAACTGTATTACATCTTTTATAATGTCCTAGGGAATTTGAACCGTACCATTCAAAGTCCAATCAACCCCTATGAAGGGCTATTCAGTTTCGTACAAGATCTAGGAGTGCCGATATCCTAAGATCTCTTCCCCTCAGTCAGTACGAGTAAAAAGGCAGTGACATATCAGTCAAAGCTACCACCACAATGACATATAATCCTGTAACTAGCCCACCTTGGTACAGGTCACGACGCTAGCATCTAGGGTATTCAAACCCAATCACTGGGGTACAACCGCAGTTGTGCTCTAATCACATCATGTTATAATCACCAAGACATGACCACAGTCATTCTCAATCACATCATATGCATGAGGCATGACCATAGCCAACATCCACAATCTGCATTGTGGATGACAAGGATATATCCTCAGCCTGCCACCCCTACATACTCAACAATATGTGCTCCAAATTTCCCTTAGGAATACTCATTTCAACATCCAGCAAGTTCTGACACTGTAGATGGCTCTACGACACATGGCACTACATGATTAGAGTTGCAGTTGATTAGTTATGCCAATTGGGTGAATTAAGGCTGCATCAAATTAGTAGACATACAAACCCTAATTCACTTCTAGCAAGCATATAAATACACAACTTTTAAAAGATATAAAATGTGTGAAACATAATTTCTCATCTCATCATCACATGGTACTATTCACTTGCCATTCATGAGACCACACTAGTCATCATACTATCACAAGATAATAATTTTTTTTCACAATATCACAGGGTATGGACCCTTATCAATCATAAGAGGATTACACCTCATTCAGGGCTCAACCATGCCCAAAAGGTCATTAAGACCATCATACTATCATAAGATATAAATTCTTTTCACAATATCACAGGGTATTAACCCTTATCAACATAAGAGGATTACACCTCATTCAGGGCTCAACCATACCCAAAGGTCATTAAGGCTGTCATACTATTCCATGCAAGATCATCATTATCTTTGCATGCCTTATAACAAGGATCCACAACATTACTTACATATAATACACCAGATCAACGCAATATTGCATTAATGTGCTAGGAGATATTCATAAACAATCATAGCAGGGTTATATTAACATTAAGGACATTCCTTTATTACACAACATGCAAGGAATCTAGATATGATTAACACTCATCATATTCATAATGCACATGTTTAGCACAAGAAAGTATCAACCATGCGGCTATGATAACCACCAATTGACATATTAAGGTTATGATCATATTAAGGAGGTTATTCCACCATCATTCCATCATATAAGAATGTTAAACATGAATACTCATCTTTATCTATTTGCATTACAGTTAGGTTCAACATGATAAATTATATCAATGTTACAAATCAACACTTATACCCAAACCCTAACTCATGACATCCCCATTGGATCATGGATGCATAAGGTGAAGCATCACCATCACATTCCATACTATTCTCCAATATTAACCCACACATAAATAAAGATGTAACCATCGAGTTATAGAATACTAGGGTTTCAACAACAATAAGAGAGTACCCCATGATTTCATTAATCATTCAAGGACTATTCATACCCAATTACCACCATTTAGTTATATTAAAACTAGGTATAATAAGCTATACCTTATTTGGGTTACATATCCATACAATATGGTTATCATACCTTCTATTCATATGAGTGAAAAGGTAAGGATACCTTGTTAAGGGTAACCCTCCATTTATTCCATCATTATTCAACCCATATCACCATACCACAATGTCACCCAGAACCATTGGATGTTTAAATTGTAAGACCATTTGTTATTTACATAACTTAACACCTTGGACAAACCACCTATGAAGTCCTAGATTTGTTCTCTAGAAAGAGTCACCATTTAACCCTAGACATCCCTTGATTGACAACACAAAAAGTTCCATTGAGAGTAGGGTAAAACCCACAATTGACTGTTCATTTAAAACAAGCCATTCATTGTCAACAAGTAAGCTCCTTAAGTTGATCATATAAAGGAAACCATCTAAATCACATTATTAGGACCAAAATATTACATTAGCCATCATTCCACTTTATTGGAGGAATAAATAGTAGATCTTGACCATTGGGTCAAGTTCATATGTTAAAACCATCAATTACAGTATAGGTCCGACCATTGCATCAAGTGACCCAAGAAACCATTGGTCTAAGGCTTAATTGATGCTACAACTACAATGCTCAACTCAAAATAGATTGTAGAGACATGATCCACCATCATTAGTTACCATTAAATAACCATAGTTTGTTAGATCAACACTATATTCATTAATCCACATCAAATATTAATCTAATGACATCATTGATTGATAACATCAGTAGGGTACTTAATGGTTGATCATTAAAATTCTAATTGATCCAAAAACTGACCTAAGGGGGTGACCATAGGCTGTCACCATTATTTGACACATTTGATCTCGGACATCAGTTTTCATGAAGACAACACCATAGGGCTGTTGCAATGGTACCATCATCATGTCATGGGTTTATAGATGAAATCAGCTTTAAACCCTAAAATTGACCATTGATTGATAGGTGCTTAGCACCATAGGTTGTCCAACCAACCTGATACAAGTCATATTATTCCTTTGGAATAATGTACACATTATCAAAGGTTCATCTAGAACTGAAATCAGAACAAGGAACATTATAAAAATCGAAATCCAAGTCAACCATAGCTTTTTAGTGCATGAATCATCATTTTCTAGAGAGAACATAAGTTAGCAATCTTATTGTAAGTAATAAACGTGGAGCAATTTATAAAACTTGCCTCTAATGCGAAGATAAACTCCCACACATAAGAAAACACAAGTAGGTAGGGTAGAAAATCCAATCATAAGCTGTGAACACGTCCATCTAGCGCCTTTCTTCATCAAATGAGCAAACCCTAAGCATAAGGAGCAAGAGAGGTAGGGTTTTAGAGATTTGAAGCAATTTCTACCATGGAAAAACAAGGTTTTGACCTGGAGAATGGTATGAGGAAGGATAAAAAAGAAATAAACAGAGGAAAGAAGGGGATTATTACTCTTTTAGGTCAAGATCACTAGAAGGAAGCTTTTTAAACCCTAAAAGGAAGTCAATTGCAACCCTAGATCCTTTTTCCAAGAAAGTCCCGACTTTCTTCTTCTTTTGATAGGAAAATTCGCAGAAGCACAGAGGGAGAACTAGGTTGGGAGAAGGAGGGAATTGGTGGAGAGAAAATGACTCGTTTTGGTGCTTGGAGATAAGTATATGAAACTTTAAGATAAAGAAAAGGAAAAAGTTGAAGTTCTAGTATCTATCCAAGTGTCTATGGCCTTAATTTATTAAGAATAAACAAGCACACACACAAGAAGCTCCCACACCATCTTTATAGACCTGATTATATTTCATTTGTCGAATTTCCCAGCCAATCAAATAATTCATTAGTTGATAGCTACTAAAGGTAGCTCATCGATGAAGGGGTAAACCCTAAAATACCCTTGGAGAAAACACCTATAAACCAAGGTTTAAATAGGTGCCTCATATATCAACAAGCTCAAGAATTATGATAGAATATCCAAAGAACATAATGCAAGTGATAAATTTTAAAGAAAACCTCTCAATTGGGTAAATTATAAAAAAGTCCAAAATGTGCATAAAATTGCATAACTTGCTCAACCAGTGTCCAAATTGGACCAAATTTGAAACTTAAGCTTGTCATATGATTTAAAAGCATATAAAATGGTTAAATTAGGGTTCTAAGAATTAAATTATGGTAATTAATCTTATTCAACTCATTAAGCAAGTTTAGGGACCTTACAACTATAAACCCCTAACAGGGATTTCGCCCCCGAAATCCAAGTTAAACAAATATGGGTACTTACTTTGCACCTCATCCTATTACCTTCACATGGTTAGTTACAAATCATGGTTATGTCACATCATTCATATATATCTCATCTTGGGTCAGCACAAAAACCCCCACCTAAGAAGACATTCTCAATATGGAATGTAGAAACATGTTGTGTCATCTGTACTACTCGAGTAGTAATGTTGAACTTTAAATTCTAGCGATCATCCTAGAATTATATATATTGTATCAACACATTACTCAAAAGTTATAATTGATAGCTTTTTACCAATCACGACATGTGTCCCATACCAGTCCTTGAAGCATAAAAAAGGCAATGTATCCATCCTTTTTTTTATACACTGACACTAGAACTCTTGTCAGTTCTTTTTCAACATCAAAAGAAATGCTGACGCTGGCACCTGTCATTCCATACAAGGAAACATCATTCCTAATCAACCTTGTTAGGGGTGAAACAACAACACTATCTTCACCTTACTAGGATTTACACAACCTACTTAGAAGACATATCATGATCCCATAAAGAAATTTAATCAACCCCATCTCACTCTTCTTCAACTTGTCTCATAGCTATTGTTGCTTCATAAACCCTAAGGTTTTTGAAGAAATATTGATCATATTTTTGACCATATTTGAAATACTTTGACATGTCATCATTCAAAGCTTGATATAACTTGTATGACATGATTGGAACACTTTGTTCCTCCTATTCATAAATTCTATTTGTACATTGGTTAGTCTAAAGGACATAACTCTAAACTCATCATGGCCATGTGAATTATGTCATTCAATCTAACTCTTATGCATTTATATTTGGTCATAGGTTTATCTTAAAGGAACACAATATCACATATCTATTGACCAACAACCATCTATCCTTGATAGTGGTCTTGCCTAGCTATCATTGAACCATACACAACATTACATAACCACTTTTGTTTTTCCTTCCAAACAACATTTATAGGATCATCATCAACTATCTCTCTCTCTCTACAGGAGAGTAATACTTGGAATGTTCATTTAATAAACATCTCCAACCTTCACATATTTCTCATATTATTTATACATATTGGATACTAGGATTCATTACCTTGGTATCCACCTCATGTGCTATAAGGAACTCACATCCTTATATCATCTACTTTTATCAACATAACAAATATCAAGACATATAAGAGGAGTCTTCCTAATTATTGGAAGGCTCAAAAGCAAAGTCATCACAAACTTTATGATCTTGGAACCATAGTCCAACCAACCTTATGCTATAATAAGCTATCAACCCTCATGTTTACAATGAATCCACACATACCAAGTGGCAATGATCCACTTGAAAGATGTTCCCTAGAAAGGAAAGACCCAAAGTGAAACACACTTCCCATACCATAGTAGTATTTTTCAAGGGTCACTAGCAAAAAGGTAACCGATTCTATTTTCATTATACAGGTTACAACTTCTTATGTATCATTTTACCTTTTTCATTTTAGGTTCCTTGCCATTATCATAGGAATCATCATGATTAACATATCTCATTACTCCTTCCTTGATGACTATTTATCACACTTGGTATGTGCTCTTATTTTATTATGTTTTTCAACCACTTATCGACAGGTAAATCATCATATTTTTCATTTTCTTCATTAAATAGGGATCATCTCCCTTAATTTCTTTCACATGCCATGTTGATTTTACATTAACACTTTCTTACGCACATAGGTTGGTATGAGATTAACTCAGGTTCCACCTTATTCCTTTGTCATTGTTTCCATTTATCTTCTCATTTTGTACTTGTTATAGGAGTTCTTTCCATCTTATGTGGATTTCATATCTTGATTCACTTTATAAGCATAGACTTATATGTCTTTTACTTTATTATCTTCTTGAATCACATATTCAAGAACTCCTATTTTCCTTATTTGTATTCATATTTAGATTTCATGGTGTTGTATCTTTCTCTTATATTTACGAAAATTCAAGTTTTGATAGATAATGATGCAATTCTCATCTACTTTAAGGTAGGATTGAAATATTCACACCATGATTTCTTATTCGTTATGATCTTTAGATTGTCTCAAAATGACTACTTGACCTGAGTAATCAGAAAGATAACAATCTAAGAGTTCCATACTTACTGTTTCTTCAATAATTGAATACCTGACCAGGGCACCCAAATACTGAGATTAGGCAGTATGCACCATATTTTTATGTCATATTCCTAATTTTGACATCATCCTAGTCCTAAGTCCTAGTGTCCCTGTAGACTCAGTGAACCTAAAGCTCTGTACCAATTGGTGAGAACCCGTTACACTAAATGAGATTACTCAAAACATAAAACACAATCAATCACTAATTAATCACATACCCAAAAATATGGGATTAAAACCGATTTCAACATCAACGCCCGCTCAAAAACATTTGCATAAGATCCCAACATCTTTCTTATATCCTTACTATGCCAAGAATTTGATACAAATTGTTCTATCACCTTAGCTACAACATATATACACAGTAGAACAATATTTGTATATGCCACACAACAAACATTAACATGTTAATAAAATTTTGATTCGTTTGAAACACCATATACAAACTTTTCCTTCCTGGACCTGAGAGTATAGGGATGACTCTAAGACACACTAGACATCTAATAAACTTTCTCAAAGATTCATTACTATAGCTCCTCTTTGCTGCCACATGTTTGTTTTCGTCACTTCCGATTACCTAAAAATTTTTTGGCAAACCACAAGGGTGAGACCCATGTCCCAGCAAGAGATATAACCTCTAACAACTCTTATTTATTATAACATTTTAAATAGTAGATAACTAAGTAGTCAGAGTACTTAATAATCAATTGAACAAATTAAAAAGTTCAAGTATACTAAATAGATTAAGCAAATCATATTGGCAACAAGTATGATCCTCAATGCATATATAGATAACAAATAAATCCATTTCTCTCTCTATATATATCTACTCAAATATCATCAAATTGCATCTAATAACAATCATTATCATTAATCTGAATATCATCATATTCCTTGCTAACAGTACAAGCAATCTAGTAGCATAAGCATCACTGACATCATGAATATGTCTAGTAACATAACATGGCTATCAATATTGGCATCTCAAATAAAGGGAATAGATCTATATCATAAGTAGAACTAACATCATAACACAATAAACTACATAGGAATGATTAACAGTTTAAGCATTTCAAATTACATAGGCATGGCTAGCAATATTAAACATAGCTAACAACAACATCTTTATGTAAAGATAACAAATAAGGTTATCATCCAATGTGAACCCTAAACAAATATGCTACATGGCTGTATTACATTTTTTATTATGCCCTGAAGAATTTTAATTGTACCATTCAAAGTCCAACCGACCCCTGTGAAAGGCTATTCGGTTCCGTACAAGATCTAGGAGTGCCGTTATCCTAAGATCTCTTCCTCTCAGTCAGTATGAGTAAAACGCCAGTGACATATCAGTCAAAGCTTCAACCACAGTGACATATAGTCCTGTAACTAGCCCACCTTGGTACAGGTCATGGTGCTATCATCTAGGGCATTCAAACCCAATCACTAAGGTACAACCACCATTGTCCTCTAATCACATCATGTTATAATCACCTAGACACGACCACAACCATTTTCAATCACATCAGATGTATGAGGCATGACCATAGCCAACCTCCACAATCTGCATTGTGGATGACAAGGATATATCCTCAACCTTCCACCCTCACATATTCAATAATATGCACTCAGAGTTTCCCTTAGGAATACTTGTTTCACCGTCCAGCAAGTTCTGACACTGAAGATGGCTCTACGGCACAGGGCACTGCATGATTAGATTTGCACTTGATTAGTTATGCCAATTGGGTGAATTAAGGCTGCATCAAACAAGTGGACATACAAACCCTAATTCACTTCTAGCAAGCATATAAATATCACAACTTTTAAAAGATATAAAATGTGTGAAACATAATTTCTCATCTCATTATAACATGGTACTATTTACTTGCCATTCATGAGACCACACTAGTCATAATATTATCATAAGATAATAATCTTTTTCACAATATCACAGGGTATCAGCCCTTATCAATCATAAGAGGATTACACCTCATTCAGGGCTCAATCATGCCCAAAGGTCATTAAGACCATCATACTATCACAGGATATAAATCCTTTTCAAAATATCATAGCATATTAACCCTTATCAACACAAGAGGATTACACCTCATTCAGGGCACAACCATGCCCAAAGGTCATTAAGACCATCATACTATTCCCTGTAAGATCATTATTATCTTTGCATGCCTTATAACAAGGCTCAACAACATCACTTACATATAATACACCAGATCAACACAATATTACATTAATGATCTAGGAGATATTAATAAATTATCATAGCAGGGTTATATTAACATTGAGAACATTCCTTTGTTACATCAACATGTGAGGAATCTAGATATGATTAACACTCATCATATTCATAATGCACATGTTTAGCATAAAAAAGTATCAACCATGTGACTATGATAACCACCAATTAACTTATTAAGGTTATGATTGTATTAAGGAGGCTATTCCACCATCATTCCACCATATAAGAATGTTAAACATGAATACTCATCTTTATCTATTTGCATTAGAGTTAGGTTCAACATGATAAATTATATCAATGTTACTAATCAACACTTATACCCAAACCCTAACTCACGACATCCCCATTAGATCATGGATTCATATAGTGAAGAATCACCATCACATTCCATACTATTCTCAAGTATGAACCCACACATAAATTAGGATGTAACCATCAGGTTATAGCATACTAGGGTTTCAACAACAATAAGAGAGTACCCCATGATTGCATTAGTCATTCAAGGACTATTCATACCCAATTACCATCATTTAGTTATATTAAAGCTAGGTATAACAAGCTATACCTCATTAGGGTTACATATCCGTACAATATGGTTATCATCCCTTCTATTCATATGAGGGAATAGGTAAGGCTACCTTGTGAAGGGTAACCCTCCATTTGTTCCATCTTCATTCAACCCATATCACCATACCAAAATGTCACCCAGAACCATTGGATGTTTAAAAGGTAAGACCATTGGTTGTTTACATAAGTAAAAACATTGGATAAACCACCTATGAAGTCCTTGATTTCTGATCTAAAAAGAGTCACCATTTAACCCTAGATATCCCTTGATTAACAACACAAAAAGTTCCATTGAGAGTAGGGTAAAACCCACATTCAATTGTTCATTTAAAACAAGCCATCCATTGTCAACAAGTAAGCTCCTTAAGTTGATCATATAAAGGAAACCATATAAATGACATTATTAGGAGAAACATATTACATTAGCCATCATTCTACTTTTTTGGAGGAATAAACAGTAGATCTCAACCATTGGGTCAAGTTCATATGTTAAAACCATCAATTACAGTATAGGTTCGACCATTGCATCAAGTGACCCAAGAAACCATTGGTCTAAGGCTTAATTGATGGTACAACTACAATGCTTAACTCAACATAGGTTGTAGAGACCTGATCCACCATAATTAGTGACCCTTAATTTACCATAGGTTGTTAGATCAACACTATATTCATTAATCAACATCAAATATTAAGCTAATGTCATCATTGATTAATAACATCAGTAGGGTACTTAATGGTTGATCATTAAACTTCTAATTGATCCAAAACCTGACCTAAGGGGGTGACCATAGGTTGTCACCATCATCTGACACCTTTGATCTCGGCCATCAGTTGTCATGAAGACAACACCATGGGGTTGTTGCAATGGTACCATCATCAGGTCATGGGTTTATAGAAGAAATCAACTTTAAACCCTAAAATTGACCATTGGTTGATAGGTTCTTTGCACCATAGGTTGTCAAAACAACCTGATCCAAGTCATATTATACCTTAGGAATAACATACACATGATCTGAGGTTCATCTAGAACTGAAATCAGAATAGGGAAAATTATAAAAATCGAAATCCAAGTCAAGCATAGCTTTTTAGTGCATGAATCATCACTTTTTTTAGAAAGAACATAAGCTAGCAAACTTATGGTAAGCAATAAGCGTGAAGAAAGTTATAAAACTTGCCTATAATGAGAAGATAAACTCCCACACATAAGAAAACACAAGCATGTAGGGTAGAAAATCCAATCATAACCTGTGAACTCCTCCATCTAGCACCTTTCTTCATCAAATGAGCAAACCCTAAGCATAAGGAGCAAGAAAGGTAGGGTTTTAGAGCTTTTGAGAAATTGCTTCCATGGAACAGTAATGTTTTGACATGGAGAAAGGTAGGAGGAAGAATAAAAAAGAAATAAATGGAGGGAAGAAGGAGATTATTACTCTTTTAGGTCAAGATCACTAGAAGGAAGCTTTTTAAACCCTAAAAGGAAGTCAATTGCAACCCTAGATCCTTTTTCCAAGAAGGTCCCCACTTTCTTCTTCCTTGGATAGGTAAATTCATAGAAGTATAGAGGGAGCTCGTTTTGGTGCTTGGGGATAAGTATATGAAACTTTAAGATAAAGAAAAAGAAAAAGTTGAAGTTCTAGTATATATCCAAGTGTCCATGGCCTTAATTTATTAAGAATATACAAGAACACACACAAGAAGATCCCCCAACATCTGTATAGACCTGCTCAACTTTACTTTGTCAAATTTCCAAGATAATCAAATAATTCGTTAGTTGATAGCTACTAAAGGTAGCTCATCCATGAAGGGGTAAAACCTAAAATACCCTTGGAGAAAACACCTTCAAACCAAGGTTTAAATAGGTGCCCCGTTCCTGAAAAATCTCAAGAATGATTATAGAATATCCAAGGAACATAATTCAAATGATAAATTTCAAAGAAAACCTCTCAAATGGGTAAATTGAAGAAAAGTCTAAAATATGCATAAAATTGTATAACTTGCTCAACCAGTGTCCAAATTGGACCAAATTTGAAAATTAAGCTTGTATTATGATTGCAAAGTATATAAAAAAGTTGGATTATGGTTCTAAGCATTAAATTATGCTAATTAAGCTTATTAAACTCATTAAGCAAGTTTAGGGGCCTTACACATCCTGTCTTTATTTTAGTTGAGCCTATGCTAATGTGCTCAGGTAGGTTTCAAGCTTCAGGTGTTTTATCTACACTCCTCAATTTCCCTCACCCATAGTATGTCATAAAGACTGTGTTTCCCCACGAGAATGACATATTTGTATTCACGAGTGCAACAATACACCGGCCGCATGGGATCCTTCAACATCTTTTAGGCACAACTATCAGATTTTTTTTTCCTTTTTGGATTTTCATATCTTCTCTCAGGCTTGGGGAAAGGGTTTTGAAGGATTTTCTGGGCGGCCAAGCCTCTTTTCATCCCAAAGCAGGAATAATTAAAATTGGAAGGGGCAACTATTTCCTTATCGAGGGAGGTGAAGACTTTCTAGCTAGAACCTTTAGGTTGGGGTGATTGGTCAGGAGTATGGTTTGTAAAGTCCTCTAGTTTCCAAGGATTCAATAGATTTAGGATCATTCCACACATAATGTTTTATCATAAGAATAAGATAAAATTGTATTGTTGGGTCTCTTGCTTTTACTTTTATGTGTATTAGTGGCTCATTTGCGCCTCTCTAGAAATGATTGCACTGGATCATACAGTAGGAGGGATAAAAAAACTAAGTAGAGGATAAGTTGGATGATAAAGGGCTAAGTAAAAATTACAAACTATATAAAAATGTTTGTTCGGGACTTTAAAAAATGTTTCAAAATCCCCCATACTTGTAGTAAGAGTAAGAATTTGTACAAGAGAGAGTTAAATTTTAGTGAAAAAATTGTACCTCTCACACCCGGTTTTAACTCCTCCCCCAAAATTATCATTCACCCCATCCCAGGGTGTCAAAAAAGGAGTTTTAGGCATAAACATGCTTTCTTTGTTGTTGTTGGCTATCTGTTGTCGCCCATTTTGATTCCAGGAGCACGTTGGCATATACTCCGCATAGTGGGTGGTATTGTTCATGTTGCATGCTCTCCACCTTCATATTAATCATGATGAGGGCTATCATCCAGGCTAGATAATAGAATCCAGTCATTTGATAGTGGTACTTGTTGTGGGCTTCTATGACAGAACTGTGTCTTTCTGAAGTCTTTACCTTCTTTATGCTTGTACTCTTTTTCGTTATTTTTTATCATTTCGATGATTGCTTCAGCACACGTGACTGCCTTCTCTTCTGTAGGTGTCTTTGCAGTAGCCATGTTAGTGTGTTTGTTCAGTGCAAAGGTTGCATTAGAGCTACTATATAAAACTACAATCCTTGTTATAATACTGACTACTAGCAGAGTCCAATAGTTATCATGCATGATGAGCATGAATATATAGTTAGGGAGAGAGGTCATCAGCCATTTCTACAGACAATCTTTTTTTCCAGGCCTTTTGTCTTTCAAGATATCATCGACTACGAGAAAATAAGCTATGTGCACATTTGACATGTTGTCACCCAGCAATGATTGGTAGGCTGACATAGTTCTCACTGAAAGGTACCCTCCTACTTTGGTTGTGGCATCACCTTCCTTTATGCATTTCATTATCATTTGTAGAGATTCTAATGATAATCTTTCGCAGCCCCATCTATCAAATTCCTAGAAGGTTGGCACTATCTCTCTAGCTAGCCCATCAAGCTTTAATTCTGACATATCATTTTCATTTATCTCCCCTCTTCAGACTCATTTACTGGAGGTTGTTTTATTTATTTTTTGGCTAAGGGGGTGGTTTATGGCTTTCTTTTACATTGATGTTGTGCTTTGTCAAGAGTGCCTGCCTCCCATCCTACCTTCCAAGCATTTGCCCTAGCTGGTTCATCAGGATTGGCCCATAGGGTTCTTAGACATTCCCTTCATGTCTTCTTTTCAGGTAGGGGTATTTCAGGGTGAAGTCTACGTGGTATTGCATCTGAGGGCATCGCCGGTTCATTGAAGAAGCGGCGATCGTCGATAACTTCCATTGCATAAACACCACATAAGCCATGTAAGTCTTCTGTACAGAGGTCTTCCTATGGGATTCCTTTTCTGATGACTTCCATCATTCTTAGCACTATGAAGGTGCAATCCCCTGTCCCTACTTTTTCTTAAGGGACCTTTTTCACAGATGGAGATCTGTTTTCATATTCCTTGGTGCCGGTCGTCTGCTATCTGGATATCAAGTTGTAGACTAGCAGCACTTTTAGAATATCTCTTGCTTCCTTGTTTTTGTAAATTAAGGAAGTGATGTCCAACTCAGCTGCACAACAATTGAACATTGTTGTACGTCGCTCATATAGGTTGACGACAATGAGAGCCCAGTGCTTGACATTCCATATATGCATAACTACAAACTTTGTTTCAGCTCTGCTCATAGCCTATAGTAGTTCTTTTACATTGGCATATTCAAACTTTTTATCAAAAAGCTGCTCTACTAGATGAGCGGTACCATTAAAAATAGGTTGTACTTTCTCTGGATGTAGAAATTCTTCCAACATAGTTGCGTAGAGTACTTTAAACAACTTTTTGTGTACTCGTACTTTCTTTAGTAAGATTCCTCTAAAATGGTCCCTATTGAGAGACCTGCCCTAATTGTGATAAAGTATGTCTGTGCCTAGAAGATTGTCATTGAGTATATCCACTAAGACATGGACATCCCTACATGTGACTCTGGATAAGGAGTCCATGTCAATGTCTTCCATTTTCCAGGTTAGAGGAGGGGCAACACCTAATGTTTCAGTATCAATAGGTGTACTCCATTTTCTAACCGAATCGTTTGTGAATAAGGAGGCAAGACCCCCTTCATCATCTTTTGAATTTCCATCTCCTGCTGGTTGCGTTGTTGATGGTGGTATTGCTGGGGTAGGTAGTCATTTCTCGGCATCCATCTGCACCTATTTGGCTGCTTGCTTTGCATTGTTATCAACTATTTCTCTTGTCAACTCTTTCAGGAGCCTATTTTCCTCTGATGGCTGCTCTAATTCTATTGTGTTGAGTGCAGCCAATGTTGCAGTCATCTTGCCATCGTAGACGGTGTCATTTTGCTCATTGTGTGTAGGAACCTATAGGAAGTTGCCGAATATGTCCATGCCAAAAGTCATGTCATCTAGTAATTTTTTAATATCCTTCATCTCTCTTGATGTGAGCTCTTCCATGGCAGTGCTCTCCTCCCTGACGACAACTTCATGTTCGTGCTCTTCAGATATAACTTTGTCATCATCTGGGTTGATGTTCAAATCAAACACTTGTGCTAAGGTGCTTGGCTTTTTCTTGTCAGTACCTTGGTGATCATCTTGTTTTTGCGGTGCCTCTTTCGTATAAGGTTCCTCCCTTAGGGCAAGCTTTACATTGGTACTTTCATCTTTTGAGGCTATTGCTGCACCCGCTTCTCCTACGTCATCGTCGTCATTATCTGTGCTCAAGCTTGTGATGTGGAGGGGTTGGTTAGGCACCTTGACTTCTTTTGTTGTCACCAGTCATCCATCTCATGGCATTCTGTAGTTAATGTGTTGGTGTTCTTCTTCTACGCGTTGACATTCTTTCTTTAGGTCTTCTAACACCTCTCCGTATCCTCTCCACACCATTTCCTTATCATCCCTCATGGCATCCCTTTCTCTTCTAAGGTCCTCCATTTCTTCTGTCAAGGATTTCAGAGCTCCTAGCATCATATTTTGGTTACTTATGACCTCTTGCATGAATTGAGGGAGTGCCTCAGTTCTCATGTTTAAGCTTTGTACCTGCGTTGTCAGAGTATATAGGCTAGAAGTAATATTGAAGTTATTTGCAGAAGTATGTTGCATGTGTACCCACATGGCATCAAATTTGTGCCCTAGTACATCATCGAAGGACTGTGGGCGTTGATGTTGTTGGTCAGCAGGAGTTGATGATGGTGTCCTTGATGCTTCAGGGATCATGGGCTGTAGAGCTGACTTCTCTCTCTCAGGGTCAGCAATGGTTACTTGCATAGAGGTGGTTGCGTCATGTTGCTTAGGTACTTGTAGCACTACATCTTTCCTTGGAGGGCTTGGTGTAACCTTGGAGAATTCAGGTCCTTTGCTTGGCTCAGTTTTGACCTCTACGTGATGGTCTTCTCCAACAATAGTGATTTTTCTTGGTCGCATCCGTCATTTATTTCTACATTCAATTGGTCGTCGACCTCTGTCAGGTTGGGCAGAGAGGGTAGACTTGGGACAATAGAGGTGTCTATAGGTTTTTCTCTACTCTTCTTGATTGCCAACTTCTTCCTTTCTTCTGGCTTTTACATCTTTACCGCTGGCTTCCTATCTCTTATGCTCTTCTCACCAGTAGGTGATAGGGAATCTGTAGCTTTGCTTATGGCACTGGAGTACATTTTATGTATCTCCTCTTCTGTAGATTGTAATTTATGGGCGTCATAGTACGCCATTTCAGGTAAGGGTAGTAGGACTTTAGAGAAGCTCTGTTTGTAGAAGCGTTTACTGCCACTCCGTGCCAAGATGCCCGTGTTTATTAGGGACTTGATATCTATCTTGGTATGTCCCTCAGTGTGCTTATATTTCATTATCTACTCGGTATCCATGAAATGATAAGCGATGTGGGTGATTTGGCTTCCCATGTAGAATTCTTTCGTCTGCTTTACTTCCTTTCCTACAACGGATGACATCCTTTCTATCAACAGTCTTTTGATGTTCACTGGCTTCTTATCCATCATAGACCATATTAAAAATAGGTCACCCTTAGAAACTCCTTCAATTTCTGATCTCCTGAAGACTATATTGGTTGTTATCTTCTGCATTACTCTGATGAAGCAGGAAGTGATGAGTGTCACCTTTGTGTTTTTTGAGTTGTGCTTGTGTTCTCCTATCACCTTTTCCCACATCTTGTGGCTACTATAGCCAACAACTTCTTTCTCACCTGGCACTACTGAGTAGGCATGTTCTTCTTCTGTTGTCTTTGTGAAGATAGCATTGAGGATGGCTTCAGTAATTACATGAGTTTTCCCCCTATTCGTAGTTCAAGCTTGAACTCTCCACTACCTGTCGTGCATTTGACATCGCTAACAGGTAGCTTCTCTAGTGACGTCATGAATTCTATCATCAGTTGAGTTAGAGAAGGAGCTTCCGATGTACATAGAGTACGCAGGTTGGCTCCTTCCAAGAATTTCATCACTCTGTCGTAGATTCCCATCCTCTTAAAGTCATCGACATTTAGATACCGTGTTGTCGTAAAGATTTTGGTTTTCATTACCCAGTTGAAATGTGACAGGTGCACTTGGTCTCTTGGTATGAACGTTGATGCCTGCTAGTTAGTGGTATCTTGTTCTTTTTCCTTGACCACTTTGAGGTCGTCTTCTTTTTCCAGACTCTTTGGTTTTCCCACGACCGCCAATTTTCTTTTTTTGGTGTCCTTGGTATCCTTGGTTTCCAATCTGTGTTTCTCCAACTTCTTGAGTTCTCCTTCAAATGGTTGGTACTCATAGGTTTCTGTCTGTGAAGTCTCCTGGTATTTTTCAGATTCCTCTGGCATTTTGTGGGCCAGGATGTACTCGTACTTCTTTTTCATTAGTTGCATTTGAAGCTTCTTCATTGGTGAAAGATCAGGATGATCTTTTAAAGCTTTTGTTATCTTTTCCAGATTTTCTTCAGCACCCTTCATGGAAGTTTCCTTCTTCATCAACATGTCATCAGTTGAAGTAAACATTCTAAAATTTTCGCATTGAAATTGTTGTCAGAAAGATTGTAATCACAATTTATTCACATCATTATTGTTGATTTCATTTCTAATTATGATTGTTTGATATCCTCTGTCGAAACATCACAATCATATGTGTTGCCACGATGACAACAGAAGGTAAAGAGAGTGTTGTGACTGTGAAGGGAGTCGCGACCGTAGTAGGCAAGCAACAAGGAAGGGAAAATGGCGTGACCATGACATTCATGGTTACTGCCTCGACTATGGAGGATATCAGACTAGATTATGAGAAAAAACTAGAAGGAATACTAAGGAAAGGAAGGGCGTCGAGAACGCAACCATCACTGTGACCATGACCGTGAAGGTAGTCGTGACCGCAATGATCGTGGGAAAAAGGGTGCCGCGGTCGTAGTAGATCTCTCGATCAAAACCTAGCTGTGATTGCGATGCCAGCACAGAGGTGGATGAGAAGGAAATCACATATTGCTAGAAAAAGAGAAAGAGATATGGGAAAAAGGGTCGGCGAGATAACCAAACCCCCTAGGGAAAACTGAAGGGACAGTGGCGTTACGCAATCGACACATGATCCAGAAACCATTATCGAGGGTTCGGGTAGTAGAGAAAAATGGTGATGAAGCATCGATAGAGAAGTAATAGGAAGAGGTGATAAATAAGGAGGGTGTTTGGTACCTTCGCGGAGCTAAGAGAGTGAGAGAGATCAGAAGGTTAGGTAGGCTGGGGACGAAGATGGCACAACCTTGGTGAGGGGATCACGACAGCAGTGCTTTGGTTTGCTGTGAGCGTCCTTTGGTTCATTTGCGTCATCGCGGTTCTTGCATCATCTACCTCAGCTTCTGTAGGCCGTAGTTTATGGGCACTGGAGTGCATTTTGTCTACCTCCTCTTCTGTAGCCTTTATTGATGGCACTAGAGTGCATTTTTTCTACCTCCTCTTCTACAGCTTCGCTGATGGCGCTAGAGTGCACTTTGTTTACCTCCTCTTCTGTAGGCCATAGTTTATGGGTGCCATAGTACGCTATCTCAGGTAGGGGCAGTAGGACTTTAGAGAAGCTCTATTTGTAGAAGAGTTTACTGCCACTCTGTGGCCTCAACTCTTCAAGTTCTTAAAGTTGGAGAAATCTTTTTTTGCCCACATTGTCATGATCCATATTAAAAAAATTGGTAGCCAAAGTGCTTGGTGCTCTAATTTTACAAGGAGATGATAAGACTTCCCATAAATCAGTCTATAGGGTGTTGTACCTATAGGTGTCTTATATGTTGAGTGGTAAGCCCATAATGCATCATTGAGTTTTATAGACCAATCCTTCCTTGTATGACTTATAGTCTTTTCTAGGATCTACTTGATCTGTCTGTTAGATACTTTGACTTGTCCAGATGTTTGGGGATGGTAGGGTGTTGTAACTTTGTGTTTCACTCCATACTTTTTCAATAGAGCTTCAAAATGCTTTTCTCCAAAGTGAGATCCCCCGTCACTTATAATGGTGTGTGAGACCCCAAATCTCGAGAAGATAGTTTTCTTGAATGACTTGATTACTACTTTGGAGTCACAGGTATGGGTAGCAACAACCTCTACCCATTTCGAGATGTAGTCTACAATGATAAGAATATATTGATTCCCTTTTGATGATGGGAAAGGTTCCCTATAATAAATCTCCCATACATCAAAATTTCAACTTCCACCCAATTGGACATGGGCATCTTGTTCCTTCAGCTGATGTTCTCTATGAGTTGGCACTCTTTGCCAGTCTTGACAAATGACATAGCATCTTTGAAGAGAGTCGGCCAATAAAATCCCGACTGCAGAACCTTTGTGGTTGTCCTTTCTCCCCCCATTGTGACCCCCATAAGGCGAGAAATGGCATTCTTTGAGGATTAGGGGCACTTCTTCTTCCGGTACACAATGATGATATAGATTGTTAGGGAATCTTTTTAATAAAAGGCCTTCTTAAGGGTCTTGAAGGCATCCAAACTTTCACTAGTGAATTCAAATTCAGCATCTTTAATCAGCATATTTGAAAGGGGTTTAGCGATCTTCAAAAAGTCTTTTATTAATCGTCTATAGTACCCAACATTCCCTAAGAAACTCCTTACTCCTGTGAAATACTTAGGTGGTGGAATCTTAGATATGGCATTGATCTTACCTAGGTCAACCTCTATTCCTTTCTTGGGAACTTTATTTCCTAATACGATGCTGTCTTAGAACATAAAATGACATTTCTCCCAATTCAAAACCAAGTGCTTTTCCTCATAGAATTGTAAGAATAGGGATAGATTTTTCAGACATGCCTTAAAATCTGTCATGTAAATAGAGAAGTCATCCATGAAGACCTCCACTATGTCTTCTAGAAAGTTCAAAAACATAGATATCATGCAACATTGGAAGGTTGCAGGTGTATTACACAACCCAAATGGCATTCTTCTGAAAGTGTACGTGCCATAGATACCGATGAAGGTTGTCTTTTCCTAATCATCAGGATGAATCAGTACTAGATAGAATCTTGAATACCCATCTAGGAAATAGAAGTAATCATGATGAGCTAATCTTTCTAGGACTTGATCGATGAACGACGAAGGGAAATGGTCTTTTCTCGTAGTAGCATTCAATTTTCGATAGTCAACGCGCATATGACAACATGTTACCTTCTGTGTTGCTACCTTGTCTCCACCCTCACCTCTTACCACTGTCGTTCCACCTTTCTTGGGTACCACATGAATAGGGCTTATCCAATTGCTGTCACTTATGGGGTAAATGATTCCAACATCTCGAAACTTAATTACTTCTTTCCTCACAACTTGTTTTAGCATTTGATTCAACTTCCATTGTGGTTCAGCTAGAGGTTTAGCCATTTCCTCAAGATTGATTATATGTATACATAAGGTAGGGTTGAGACCTCTGATGTCCTCAACTAAATACCCTATAGCCTTTCTATGCAATTTGAGTTCCTCTAGCAACCTTTCTACATGTTCATCTGTCAAGTTAGCATTAATGATCACAAGATTCCTCTCCTAATCATCAAGGAATTCATATTTCAACCCTTCGAGAAGAGGTTTTAATTCTGACTTTGGTTTTGGTGCTCCCTTTTCTTTAAGGATTTGCTTGAGGGATGTGTACTTTGCAATTTTGAAGATTTCTTCTTCATCATCACTGAACTCTTCTTCAGGTTGATTTTGGTAATACAAAATTTTGGTAACTTCTGGGTCTTCTACACTAGGGACAGGGTTATTCAAGGCTCACAAAAGCAGATTGACAATCACCTTATCCTCTTGTACTTCTTCATAGTATTGATTGTAGCTATCCATGAAGTAAGCTGACTCAAAAAGAGATGGTCCTCTCATAGCGTCTTGTACTCGGAAGTCGATGTGGTCATTAACAGAGTAATAATTCCTTCCACTACATCTATTACAGCCCTTGGGATAGAGAGGAAAGGTAATCTGAATATCATTGGACACTTTGGGTCCTGAACTATGTCAATCACCACTATATCGCATGGAATGAAGAATCACCCAACTTGTATCGGGACATCCTCTACTATTCCCACGGGTGTGGTAAAGGTGTGGTCAGCTAATTAGAATCTCATTCCCGTTTTCACCAAATGTGTTAATCCAAGCCTTTGAGCCAGAGTCAAGAGCATATGACTAATGCTTGCTCCTAAGTCAGCAATCCCTACCCCACCACATTGTCTCCAACATAGAAAGGAATGTTGAACGCCCCTGGATCTTTCTTTTTGGTAGGTAGCTCAGCTTGAACAAATGTGCTCGACATTTTTGCCAATTGCACAGTCTTGACATGATCTCCTCTCCTTCTCTTTGTGATGAAATCTTCAAAGAACTTTGCATACGTTGGCATCTCTACAATTGCATTGAGAAATGGGATATCTAGGTATAGTTTCTACACTGCTTCCATAAACTTCTCATATCTCTTCTTTAGTGTGTCTTGATTAGTTTGTAGGGAAATGGGACACTTGGGGCACATGGGTTTCTCTACATAAAAACTTCTCCTGCATGATTTGGGTTCTTGACCCCTTCATCCTTCTTCTTTCTGTGATTTTCTTCTTCTTTGCCATCCTCAGTTGATCCTTTTCTTTCAGATTCTTCTAGCATAATTACCTTCTAAGATTGTGGCTCACTACGGTTTCTTTCATTTGTGGTGCTGTTAGTATTGGGATCTTCCAACATCCTCCTTGAGTAGAGAACTTCGCTGTCTCCTATTTGACGAAATCTTTCCCGAAGGATTTTTCACAAGTTCTACCAATTGGGCAAGCTGTTGATCAATTTGCCTTTGATGGGTTTGTATATCCTCCATGTGAGTTTGTATTGTGGTTAACACTTCTGATTTGGTGATGGCACTATGGGCTTGCTAGTCGTTCACTGAAACTTGCGTCTTTGTGAAGTCAAACAATTGAGCAATCATGTCCGGTTGGTTGCTATTCTTGGTTTGGCTATAACCTAGGCCTTGTCCCTGACCTTGTCAGCTTATCTTTTTATTTTGACTATGATAGCTATTTTTGTTCGTCTGATAACTAGTAGTTATAGTAATTGAGTTAGTCCTCATTTTATCTCCTCCTGGAGGTGGTTTAGATGAATTACTTAGTTGATGAGAGTTTTCAACAACTTCTTTGTTGCCATAATTGAATCCAGGATGGTCTGGTCATTTAAAATTGGTGTAAGAGACATTTTCGGTCTCTTCTTCGCTTTCACTTTCTTCGCTCTCTTTGGGTTGTGTATAGATACAATTGCCAATTCCATTCCCTCCTTCACCACACGTAACACATTTCATGACTTTCTTGACGTGTTTCTTGCCCATGCCTCCACTGTCTTTTAGTTGTTCGAGATGTGTAGCAATCTTCTGAATCTGAGTTGTAATGGTTTCCAAAGCCTTAACTTCAAAAATTGACGGTCCTTCAGAGCCAACTTTCTTGGCTGAACCTCTAACACATCTATCATATTCCATTCCTGCTTACAATGCAGCCATTTTATCGATGATTTTCATAGTTCTTCTTGGTTTCTTTCCAAGAAAATCACTTCCGGCGGCTGCATTCAGTGAAGTCCATTCCGTGGGGGTTAGCCCATTGTAAAACGTTGTCACTAGGAATCCCTTGTGGTAGTTATGGTGGGGAAAATCTCTTTGGTATTCTTGAAATCGCTCCCATGCTTTGTAGAGATTTCCCTAGGTTTTTGTGTGAAAGAAGTGATCTTTTGCATATTTCGAATAGTTCTCTAAGTGGAGTAAAATTTAGTGACGAAAGCACAAGGGGCCTCCATCCATCTATGGAATAGTGGGGTAAGTTAAGGTACCAAGATAGAACTTTATCTTCAAGAGATAAGTTGAATCCCTTGCAACATATTATTTCTTGAGGCACTCCCCTCATCTTGATGGTATCAGAAATATTTTTGAAGGCGTCAAGATGATGATAATGATTCTTGTTCTTTGAATTCCCTCAAAAGCGCTTGTTTTGGATCATCGATATTACGACAGGTTTCAACTCAAAATTAGCTACAATGAAGTGCGGGATGACAATTGGGCATCTTGACTCATTGGCTCTAGTCACGACTAGCTCTCTAAGAGTTTTCTCTTTCTCATCATCTTCACCCTCACTGTTCTGGTCTTCACCTTCACGTTCATTATCACGTTCACATTCATGGTGATTCCTATGGTGCCTTCTACAGCGGTGGTGATGGCGATCTTCCTCACATCGCTCTTCTTCATGGCAACAACCATCTGAGTGACGATATTCTCTTTCTTTTTCCGTCTCAAGTGGTGGTTGATTGTATTGAACCCTTGCATTTTGATAGTCTCCAATAAGACTTCCATCCATACAAGGTGGCATGATAGCTTGAAGTCAAAGTGAAGAGTAGAATAAATGTACTTCCCTTCGGGCTCCCTGAATAGATCGTACAGTCGAGTTAGAAAACTGGACGTGTTAAAATGAACTATTCTATGTAATCATAGGGTAGCAGATCTAAAGTTTTTGTGCACTCAAGCTTATGGCTTAGCTTGAGAAACGGGAGTATAGTGAGTAGACTTGTGTTCTTAATAGTACCGTTTTGCCTTGTCCCTGACAATGGATTCAAAAAATTGACCCGCCTAAATCGCACGTCTGAAATGGAGCGGATCTAGAGTAGTCAATCTCTTAAATTTATAAACTGACACTCAAGCCCCCACAACTATTATACAGGGTCTGATGTAGTAAATCGGGGTTGAAATATAGGGACATGGTTGGTAAGTGCTAAGGATGTGTATCATAACATTCCTACACCCCAAGTGTAAAGATGGATTAAGGTGACATACCCTAAGGAACGATGATGCTCAAGATAAAACAAAGAAAGGTAAAAAAAATAAAAAAATAAGAGAATAAAGTCAAACAAGAAGTAATAAATAAAAGTATAGAAGGAAACTTGGATCGGGTTTCACCTACTAAGATCTCTCACCAACATGCACAACTCATGCCCCTTTGTATACCCTTATCAAGATTGCCAGAAATCATCAATTATGTCGATTCCCTCCTCTCTCAAGTTTAGGATAGATGTAGATTATAAGGTGGCCTCTCTCTCGAGATGACAACCAAAACAAAATAGGATGCAACATCTCTCCCCTATGAGAAGGAGTCCGAGCAATTCTCCAAAACTAGACTGGCAGAGAAGCTCAGTACTTCAGATGGGAGGGTTGGTTTGGCGGGCCCAAGGGCTCGGTCTGGAATGACCGAAGGGGACGATATCAAGAAGGAGAAAGAGTCGAGGTCAGGAAAGCAAAACCATATGACCATAAGCTTTAGTACTCCAATACTTTCATGCATTCATACTACTCCACAATTGTGGATAAGATTAGTACTATTCTTTCGAGTAACAAACAATCATACATCACAAGATGGTAGCTAAGCATACAAGTGAGGTGTTAAGAACAAGAGTATGGAGATAATCTTGATAACATCATATATATGTATATATATGTATATATATGTATATATATGTATATATATGTATATATATGTATATATATATTTTTTTTTGAGAAAGGACGGGAAACCCTATGATTGGGACTCCCCGTCATCTATTCATTAGCTAAATGACTAATTACAAAAGGCATAAAGTTCAAAGGAAAATTCTACGAAAAGGAAAACCTATCTACTTGGCCCCTACGTGCAACATTTGCTACCTTGTGGGCAACCTTGTTACATCTACGGCTAACAAAGCTAAGATTGTAGAAAGAAAAAGATTGCTTCAGTAGGAGGATGTCATCTACAATGGAGCCAATGTAATCCTTCCTTGGGCTGCTGCTGTTACATGTGTGGATGATAGCCATGGCGTCGGATTCCATTTTGACCCTATTCAGGCCCTTCTCTCTTGCCCATTCGAGAGCTTCCCTTATCGCTAGTGCTTCCGTCAATGCAATATCACCTCCTGTCATTACCCTTGCCCCCCCAGCATCCCTACTACCTCCCCCCATCATCTCGAGCTACGGCACTAAGACCCACCTTCCCTTCCTCCCCACACGATCCATCCACATTGATTTTCATATTACCATGCATCGGTTTCCTCCACCTTTGTCCAGCGACAGAACTAGACTCCCAGCTGACCGCCCCCTCACGCTGCTGGGTTGTCATGCCCGCCCGAACAGCTCCCATGCATGCATGTCCCTCTCCCTCCGTCCGAAATCTCACCATGGCCATGTAGTGGCGGAGGAGCACTCCCATGTTCGGAGCGCCATTCTGGAAAACACGCAGGCACCGGCCACGCCATATGGCCGCCATAGCTGCCACTATCACCTCCCTCTCGCCGGTTGTCGTATGTTGTAGAGCTGCCTCCATGGTTGATTGGATCTCCCCGTCCTTCCTGTCCTCCACCCATTGTTGGATCTTCCTTGAGGTTTGATCCCATAGATCCGTCGCATTCGGACACCTGAACAACATGTGAGGTATGGTCTCTTTTTCGGACCTGCATAGCATACATGTTCCATCTTCGATACAATGCCTGTCAAAAAGCCTTCCCCTCATAGCAAGCCCGCACGTACAAACTCTCCATATGAAGTGTGCCGTCTTTGGACTCCATCCATCCTGCCATACTCTCTTCCATAGCCCGTCTCCTACCCGATCGTTGTACCTCCGAGCCTCCTCCACCCCAAGCAGCCCCATCCAGTAAGCAGACCGAACTGTAAACACCCCGTTCTTGGACGGCCACCACATCAGAGAATCAGTGGGCTTCCTATTGCTGATTGGGATTGCACTGATCTTCCTAGCAATGCTGTCCGGGAAACATTCCCTCACCTTATTCTCATCCCACCTCCACCCGTCCTCCGTCATGAGCTCCTTGACTTTGTGGTAATCCGGGCCGCCCTCATGTTTGAAACGTCTCAGCGTGTCCACTTACTTTGGAACCCATTTGTCGTCCCATATGTCATTGTCAACTCCGTCCCCCACTCTCCACTGGACCCCTTCTTTCAACACTGCCTTAGCTCCCCATAGACTCCTCCAAACATGACTCGGATCATACCCCCTCCTCGCTTCCCAAAAGGACGTCCTTGGGTAATATCTCACCTTGAGAACCTTGGTAACTAGAGCATCCGAGTGGCAAACCAACCTCCAAGCTCGTCTGGCAAGAAGGGCTTGGTTAAAGGTGTGCAAGTCCCTGAAACCCAGCCCTCCCTACCTTTTCGGTTTACATAGCCTCTCCCAACTCATCCATGAGAGCTTCCTCTCCTTCTCCTTTTCTCCCCACCAGAATCTAGCCGCCATCCACTGTATTTCCTCCATAGTACCCATGGGAAACTGGAACACACTCATGACATAGGTAGGAATTTCTTGTGCCACTGCTTTGATGAGGACCTCCCTTCCTGCTTTTGACAACAATTTTTCGGACCAGCCTTGAAGTTTCCTCCATATTCTTTCTTTTATGTAGTTGAAAACCTGCTTTTTCGACCTGCCCACCATTGTGGGAAGACCAAGATAGCAAGCATGACGATCCACGACACGTACTCCCAAGAGATCATGCAACTCCTCTCTTCTTGTGCCTCATACCCCTTTGCTGAAAACAACCTCTGTCTTTTGGAAATTTATTTTCTGACCGGATGCCTGTTCGTACTGGCTGATGATTTCAGCTATCTTCAGACATTCTGCATTGGTTGCTCTAGCAAAAAGAATACTATCATCTGCGAAGAAAAGATGTGAGATATTGGGTGCTCCCCTACACGGCTTAATGCCATTTATATGGGAGTCTCAGACAGCAGTGCTTAACAAAGTGGAAAATGCTTCAGCACATAAAATAAAAAGGTATGGGGAAGAGGGTCACCCTGGTGAAGTCCGCGTGCATGCCTCATGCTCTTGGTCCTGTCCCCATTGACGGAAAATGTATGCTGGACATAAGTGATACATTCCTGGATCTTGTTCCTCCATTTCCTCCCAAACCCCATCTTCTCCATAACAATGTCAAGGAAGCTCCACTCGACTCGATCATAGGCTTTGGACATATCAAGTTTCAAAGCAAGACTGCCTTTCTTCTTTCCCCTGTCTCTCTTCATGCTATGGAACACCTCATAGGCTATGATGGCATTATCAGTAATCATTCTCCCCGGCACGAAAGCACTTTGGTTTTCAGAAACAACAACATTCATAAGCGGCTTTAGTCTATTTGTCAGCACCTTGGAAGCAATCTTGTACAACACATTACACAAGATGACGGGTCTGTACTCGCCCACAGTTTATGGCTTCTCAGTCTTTGGGATCAGCACCACAAGTGTTTCATTTACCTCCTTCCAATCCCGTTCCCCCTTCCACCACCCCTTGATATAGCTTGCTACATCTTTGCCCACCACCCCTTGATATAGCTTGCTACATCTTTGCCCACCACTCCCCAAAATTTCTGATAGAACATTGCCTTCATACCATCCGGTCCCAGTGCTTTATTTGGATGCATTTGGTCCAGCGCCGCCTTAATTTCCTCATCAGTAATGTCTCTCTCCAACTCCTCAATCTGGTCTCCAGAAATAACTTCCCGAATCCCTTTAGTGGCCTCCTCAAAACCTGATGGATCACTAGACTGAAATAGCTGGGAGAAGTAATTGACAATGATGTTGTTTATTTCTTCTTCATGATGTCTCATATGTCCCTACTCATCCTCGAGCTCCTCAATCCAATTCCTTCTTCTCCTGTTAGTAGCTTTTTGATGGAAATAGGCAGTGTTCCTATCCTCTTCTTTCAGCTCCTTTACTCTCGCCCTGGCAGCCCAATACTCTTCATCTCTTTGAAGCCAATATTGCATTTCCTTAGACTTTTCCTCCGCCTCCAAAAGATTTGTGTGATCTGGGGGACATGCTTGGAGTCTTTTTAAATCATCTTCCAACTCTTTAATCTTCTTTTGTCTCTTCCCAAACTTTTCAGTAGCCCATTCCCTCAGTTTATCTTTACATGTCAGCAATTTCGTATTTAGATCAGCCCCTCTGTCATGCTCCCAAACTTCCTTAATTATTTTAGCACATTCTTCCTCATTCACCCACATGGGTTCAAATCTAAATTGTCCTCTCCCCCTCCTCCTTTTGCTGCCCGTCTTATCAGCTTTGAGAATAATAGGTGCATGATCAGACTCATAGATGGGAAGGTGGATCACCCTACAGAATTTAAATAAATTTCTCCACTCAAGCTCCGGCAAGAATCTATCTAACCTCTCTTTTACTAGAGTTCTTTCCGTCAACCCCCTTTTCCATGTGAAAATATTCCCCTCAAAGCCCACATCAATCAAGTTTCATTCATCAATAATGTCTCTGAAGTTCTGGATAAACTTTTCATCTTTTGGCGGGCCCCCTCCTTTTCTGCATTGGAAACAATCTCATTGAAGTCCCCGAAGAAAATGACTGGTTCATTTGCCTCATTTTTCAACCTCCTCATGAGCTCCCAGGTCTTTGTCTTACTTTGCTGATCCGCCCACCCATAGATCCCAATGTCTCTCCACATACAGCCTTCTGCCCCTTCTTTAACTAACGCCGACACATGCCTGTTAGAGTAGCTCAGAATTTCCATCTCTATGTCCTTCCACCAGAAGCCAAGTCCCCCTGCTCTGCCAGTATGAGAGATACATATCCCATCTGAGAAACCAAAACTTCTTTTGACGTCTTCGAGTTGCTTGTCCACCAGCATAGTTTCCATGACGAAAACTATATTTGGGCGCTCCCTCCAGACCCATGCCCGGAGAGCTTTGCATGTGTCAGGGTCGCCCAATCCCTGACAGTTCCAGCTAAAGATTTTCATTGTCCTTCACGGGACTGGACACCGCCACTCTCTACTACTTGGGCTGCAACACCCTCTGCCATCCCAAACATAACTTCTGCAACTGTCCTCTATCTTTTTTCTCCTGTAGGCTGTGGTACTTGGTCGTCCAAATCCATATCACAAAGGTCCCCGCTTCTGACCCGCTTTCCAGCTGCGCTCTCCCATACCACCTCTTCCTCAGGTATGCCCAACCGAGCACCCCGACTCATTTTATAGACCCACAGTTGGTGTTTCTTCTTTCCTTGTCCCTACTGAGCTCATTGCTTTTTCTTTGTCCCCGATTCTGTCCGCCTTTGTGCTCTGGTAATGGCTCTCTTCTCACGTTTGTTTAGGTGTTGGACTTCCTCCAAGCCCTGTGTAAAGCTCATCTGGATGCCGATGCCATGCCCTTCACACCCATGCAGTCCTAGTTCTTCACCTTTCTTCGTGTCCTTGCCTTGACCAGTATGGTCACCGTTGTCATCAGATATGCTTTTGCCAGATTGATGGACGTCGCAGTTCACTTTATCAAGATCCTCATGTTCCCTTTGTGCCCCAAGCTGCTCCATCAACTCCCCCACCCTATGCCACGACACCTGGCTTCTCCCAGAATTCCTCAGCCCTAAGAGTTCTACCCTCGTTAGTTTTTTAATTTTCCCATCCCTCGACGACACCAGCGACGCCATCACACCCTCGTCTTCCTCTAGGTTCCCACTCTCCCCCCGATATTGTAGATGGCATTATCCACGCCTCCGACGCTTCCCTTTCCCGACTGCCCTCCCGTGCTCCCCCCCCCCCCCCCCCGACGCCCCCTCGGAGACCCGCACCCTCACTCGCATCCCACCTAGACTCATGCCCCTTCCGCCCTCCTCCTCCCGCGCCGCTTCCTCCCGCCCCAGCGCCAACCCCCCCCCCCCCACCACACTGCCACTATCACTGGAATCTTCCTTCCTCCTCCCATCATCTGACGAACTCACCCTGAAGGTGAGTGTCTTCCGTACTCCTCTGTTACCTCCCTTCCCACTTTCCTCATGCCGACGCTGCTTCCATGGGGAAGCTTTCATCCAGTTGCCCCACTGGTTCTGTCGCTCCACGTCGTCGCCATGGATTTGGCAGTCTTTGTCAATGTGACCAAGCCGCCCACACACGAAGCAGAGAGTCGACAAGCACTCATACTTGATATCCAATTCCACGATCTTCCCGCTTTCAACCCTGATCTTTAGAGATCATTTGAGGGGTTTGGTAACATCCAGTGCAATCCGGACTCGTAGGGATGAGTCCCAGCCCAGGCTATCTCTGTCTGTCTCCAGCACCTCTCCGATACGAGCCACGATCGACCTGATAGTGGCGTCCGCCCGATACCCTAACGGGACGCCATAGAGACGAACCCAGAAGGGTGACGAGTCGATTCGTAGCTTTCCTAGTTGTTCCTCCTTATCGATCTCCTTGAACAAGAGCCACCGTCCATCAAAGTTCCACGGAGCTCCCTCGATCACCCGATGTTTGTCCGACCAGTGGGTGAATTGCATCACAAAGGCTCCACCCTCCAGTTGTTTGAATTCCATCGATTCACGCAGGCTCCACGCATGTGCCATCGTCTGCTCCATCGCCTGAAAGTTAAACAATATGTCCGTTAGAAGTCTACCCACCAGCGCCAACGCTGTATGATCCTCTGCCTCCCCTTCGTTCTCGATCGCCTGAACGTCGATGGGGTCCTCCTCCTCCTCTGTCAACCGAAGACCAGTGTATCTTTCTGCCAGCTCAGCCGCCATCATGGGACGGGACCAAGAGAAGACCCGCTCGCTTGAACCTACAAGAGTAAACCCCAAGCTAAGGGAGGGAGACGTTCACACCCGCTAGCCCTAATTGCCAGAGCGACGAGGACGCAGGGGAACGGGTTTGTAAGGGGTGGATTAGTGTATATGTATATATATGTTCAAAGGGAGGCAAGAATATACATGTCGGGAGAGCCTTAGTGGCTACTCCCAACCAAAGTTAAATGTTTAGCCACACATGTTAATGGGCAGCATAACGGCGTTACAGAAGGACATATACATCAAGAATAACAAACGGGGTGAAGGGTGAAATGCAAAGGAGATGATAGATCTAGAGAAGGGAGAAGATGATACACCAATTGTATTCTCTAGATCCAGATTTGGAGTGGGTGTGGATGATGGACACTCCTTCTTTCAAAGAAGAGGATGACCGATTGTTTCTCTTCTCTAACTTTCATCTTCAGAGGTCCAAGACTGATAGGATGAACATGGATGACTCTGGAGTTTGGCAGCTCTTCATGGTCCTTGAAAATCAAATGATTTGATGGGTGGAGGTAGAGGCATATTTATAGATGTTGCCCACAAACTTAACTTTTGGTCAAGGTCATGATGAATGGACTGGTCACGACCTCCATTGTGATCACGGTGCTCTTGGGAGTTTGCCTCAGTTGCGGAAGTGGTCTTGATCGTAGATTGTTTTGTGGATGCGACAGTAGGGTGCTATTTCAATCACAATTCTTTACTAAGGGTTGTGCGCTCGTGGTCGTGATGATCTCCTCCTTACGGTTGTGGTAGATGTCGCAGTCATGGTAGAGTCCCATCCCATTGCACTTGTGGTCCTTTACTTTGGTTGGAAGGGGGCCGCAGTCGAGGTGTGGGGTCGCAGAGCAAAGGCTGCGGTGTGGTCATGACGCTAGTGGACTATGTAGTCACACTCGCGACCCATGTCGCGATCACAACATAGCATGAATCTGCACTTAGTAAGAAATGTATGAATTCAAGATTTTATCCCTAAGGTACTCAACTGAATAGAAAATTCCATAAAAGTTATGCTAGGATAGGAATAGCGAAAAGTTCACAAAATGAGATGTTATCAACAATCCAAGTATAGAGAATATCAGATATCATATGATGCTCTAGGTGTTCTCATATTGAATGTAAGTGTTGTTGTTAATGTATTTAGAGTATCAACGAGATCATATCCTATCTCTTCAGTCCTCACAAGACTGGTGTAGTTGATTCTACCAACAAAGTCAGGAGGATATCAGTAGAGTTTTGAAAAATTCAAGAGCCGTTGGGAGGCCCTTTCGGCTACAGATATCCTGTCACATCCTAAATCACTTACCTACCACTCTAGTGTACATGCTGGTAGGATGTTCTGTTGCAGTGAGGTCATATACCACTATCTATAAGATGTTAATATATGGTTGAAGTTGACAAAGAGGGCCACAAATCCATGATATTCTAGTTAGGTCTTGGTAAAGAAATATTAAATAAGATGATGTTCTTCACTGGTCCATTCTACTTGGCCTTTCTTTGAAGATAGTTGTCTTCATTGAAGAAAAGTAGGCTTGTCACATTCTCAAAATTAATATTGTACAATTGTTTATGATCATGAAACTTGAAAATGGTACAAGTCAACCTACCTTCTATCATCCAAGGCTCCATAAGAGAACATTCCTATCAGATCCCAGTAGGGAACATATAGCACTGATCATAGTACACTAAAGTTTCATAAGCGCTTTCCATAAAAGTGAACAACTTGATTTTAGAATATTTGTCCTAGTGTTTCTTAGTTTTTGTATTTGATGAGATAGTTACAAACTATTTTTGTCTTCACAACAAGCTTTGGATATGCTTTTACCTTAAAAGAAAATTGAATGTCCAGTTTCACCCTTATATATATTTGAGTTGGTTATAAATGTCACTCTATGCCACATGCAAATTTGTTGTTTCGTATCTCATTCCCTCATAAGGAGCTTATCATGGTCACATCATTCTTTTTGTGGGTCTTCCTAGGGAGTAGAAAACATCTTAGGGAGTTTGAAGGGGAAGAAGAGTGAGACAATTATTAGGATGAGTCTTGCCACCATATTGATGAATTCATATTTCTAGTTAGAAAGTCTAATATACATTATTGTAAAAATAAAATTCCACACAAAGAAAATGAGTTTGTGTTGGGCTAGAGGCATGTCAAGGTATTTTGTTATGAAAAAATTTCACCTTACATTATAGGATGTGACAATAGAGATGGATCTAGAGCTAGTCAGCCTTAATGGTTCATATCATACATTTGCTTGAGTTGATCTTGAGGCCAGATAGATGTTGGAAGATGCTAAAATGCTCAGTTTTGATGAAATTTTTTGTCCTTGTAATAGAAATATCATAATATTGGAAAACTAAGATTTTTCTAGAAATCATGGTTTCATCACTGATAGAAATGTCATATGGAAAATGAATGTCGTGAAGCTTGAATTGAGGCTATGATTTTGTTGATATCTTCTTGTGTGTGTGTCATCCTTGTTCATCGCCTTGGTCAGGTGGCTTCCTTCTATTTTGTCCAATTCTCAACTTCTAATGTCAGAATGTTAGATTATGAGGACTCTAGAGAGTTATTTAGGTTGGGGTGTAGTTAGAATATTTACATAACATGCATATATAGAAAATATGCAACAATGATAATTAACATGTAGTATTTAGAAGAAGCTATAGAGAAAGATAACCAAATGATAGATGAAAAATAAACAAGAACGGATTATTAAACTTATCCAAGTGAGTCATTTTTAAGGTCGTTGCTTTCAAGAACACTAGTAAAAATTGGGCCATTATTCACGAGTGAGTCCTGTCACAAACCCCTCTCTACAGGCCCTCACAAATAGGGACGGTTGTGAGTCTGGCCCCCACAAATGGTTCGTGAAGAGTACTCACGTGAAAAATACCAGTGGCCCTCACAAATACAATTGTCACGGACCAACTGACCCTCAAGAATGTTATATTGAGGGACTATTTAACCTTCATAAATACATTTTTGAGGACTATTTAGCCTTCATAAATACATTTTTGAGGGCATGTTTAGTTCTCATAAATACATTTTTGAGGGACTTGATGGTCCTGGAGAATATATTTTTGAAGGGATAATGCCTTCATTAATATTATTTTTGAGGGGCCATGTGGTCGTCATCAATGCAATTGTGATGGCCAAATCTGGACCTCAACACTACATTTTTAAGGGACTAAAGACCTTCATCAATATATTTATGAGGGACTACTGTAAATGATTTGGTTATTGATTATTGAATGATTTATTGAATGTTAATTAATTGTTACTATAGTGAATATCAAATTTTAAATGAAAACTTTGTATACATAACCTCAAGATTTTTATACTAATTCACATGACATCATAAGAAGATTCAACACCAAAATGAAACATAAAAATGTGAAATCACCTCAAACCAATTTCTGTTATTGAAGTAAAATATTATCCATACATTGCGTGCTCAACGTTGATATAAATAAAGAATACATATGGTTCTAAAATTTGAGATTGATGACAATCAACATATCATGCTAGAAACTCTTAAGATCTATAATGTCTCCATATTCCTTCAAATGATGTGGTGCTCTTCATCAATGCCAGGCCTGATACGGCTAGGTACTTGAATATTCTTCTCCTAAAAATGACAAATCATTATATTAATAGAATTTAAAGTTTATACATAAATCATAGTACAACAAACAACTTACCCTTATATTTCGGTTTTGGTCTACTCCAAGGTGCATTGTCCGTCGAAATCCATCATTAAAAGTAATTCTACCCTATCAATATAAATACAAAAACGAATCAGAGTGAGTGCAAAGTAGAGATAAATGTAAGTGAACCAACATAGAAGCAACATGCACCCGTAAACTAAAATTATGATTGAACTTAGTAAATAGTACATAACTAAAAAAAACTCAGTGGGTTATATGCACTTTTTTTACGGACTCAAAAATGTATTGAACAATATATATTCAACCAATCACATCCTATTACAACTAAATGGCAGATATATTATTGCACGTGTAGATTGTTCAGCTAATTCAGCTGCGTTGCTAATTCAACTAATTCATGTGTTGGGTTAATTCAGAAAAATAACAAATGCAATAATTCACATTGTAACTTGGGTCCAAATCTTGAACCTCCCCCTTCATCTATGGAAGTGATGCAGCAAGAGAGAATGTAGGAATATATTCAGCATTTACTTGTTCATAGTGAGGATAAAGTACTAACAATTATGGGAACATTTCTTAAGGTCCTTAATTTTGTGTTGATTTTATAGCAGCAGTTGTGTTGAGAATGTTGTATCTGTTAACTTTCAGAATGCTCTAATTTCCAATAGCTAATATATCTCTATAAAAATACCTTTGTAGCTAGAATAACTCAACCCCAGAGGAGTGGCTTACTTGCCTTCCTTGGGCAGAAATTTGGTATGACACTGATTAGCACTCTGCCCCTAACGCCAATCCTTTCCAGATAGTCTAAAATTGATCATAGCTATCTATCATATCTTATGTTAAAGGCACAAAAAAAATGTCTGCATTGGTGATCCTCTTCAAGCTAGAGATGCTTCTTTATACAAATAAAAAGAAGTACAACTGATGTACCAATTCCCTCAAACAACAAACAAAACTATGATTTAATGTGACAGAAGAAAGTGGACCACCAAGATCTTTTGCCTTTGCTATAGCATACTAGCCTCGAAAGTATAAAAGCTTTGAATAGTGGTCATGGTGTGTGGTACTTGCCTATTGCTCTACAACCTGCACGTCCTAGTCCTCCATCTGTCCAGCCAGCAGTGCAGGCAGAGAAGAGAGGCGCGCTTATACCACCAGCTACTCACCGACAGCCTCCTCCTAACAATTGCGCTACAAGCACGATGGTGGCTGCTGCAGCTGTGGTCGATTCAATTCAAATATATGCTTGCCCATGCCCCCTACGGCTGCCATTCAATTCAATTTTTCTAGTGGAGTTTATAAACACATCAGAAATCTATTGAGTTGGCTACTATGTTGGCATACAACTGACCGAAACATGGAAAGTCACTCAACTGAAAAATTCCATCAATCCTCTACAGATGGATGGAAAAAACAGTGTTGTCTATCTCCAACAAATAAAAAAATCCAACTCACAAGTAAATTATAGCGCCAAATCAATGTTTTAGAAGTGTAAATAGTCCATCAATGTTTTAGAAGAGTAAACAGTCCATCAAGTACATGACAACATGAGAAGGATGCTTATTTGCTTAGTGTCATAAGTAAATTATTAATATTCATTATATTAAGCTCTTGTTCTTAAATAGTTATGGCTGAAAGAAGCCTAGGAAGGGCTGAAATGTATTTATTGTTTTTGAGTTGTATCTTGTGCTCATTTAACATTTGTTGCAGTACTAGTTTGTGAAGCCTTTAGAAATAAGGGCTGAAATGGATCTTTTTGAGTAATGACAACAATGGAGAGGAAGGATTCAAGACTCAAACTGAGACAAAATGACAAGGTCGAGGTGTGGTTCCAGAATAGCAAGAGAAGGTCAAACAGAGTCTTTGGAGCTAAACATTGCATTCCTATTGGCTAGAATGCAACGGAAGATATTTCATGTATTTAGCATTCTAGCCAATACAAAGCAACGACCGCGACCACGGCAAGCCAACCCAAGCACGACCGTGGGCGAAGGAGTTTCAACCCAAATCCTCAACCAATAACTGAAATTCCTTATTCACACAATTGCTATTTGAGACAGAATTTTTGAAATTTTTTTAGCTTAAGAAACAAATCGTGGAAAAGACAGTAATTGTTTTCTTAATGAACTGACGTTGAACTAGAGAACTCAAGCAAAAGGGACTTGCTATAGCTGAAATTGCATTTCAGTGTTAAATTCGAGCTCTCTTGATGTTAACCACGTATTTACTATAAGAATTTACTATTAGTACCAATCATGATGTTAACTATTATTATTAATATTTTGTTTCAGTATTTACAGTTACACTCCAAGTGATTGCAAAGAAGGTTCTCACAAACGAAAGTTTGAAAACCACATTGAACTCTGACATCATGTCTATATTGGGCTTCTACATATTATGTGCAATGATTGAGCAGCTTACTTTTAAGCAAAAATAAGCTAAACTAAGAGCAGCGTGATAGCAGGAATAGATACAAAAAAATGAACTTCACGTATGGCACATGGTTGATAGCTAAACTAAGGCCCTAGCTTGCTGGTACGGGCAGTGGTGTGTCGGAGCTTGCTTAGATCAATGAATACATAGTGAAGGTTCAGCTGAGTAGCTCTTCTTCTAGAGTGATGACAGTCATGTGGCATTAACTCAGAAGATGAAGAAGAAAATACCTATGATCACAGCAGTGCACTTGGTTGATTAGTGATGCAGTTGTAGAAAATTACTGTTGTCATTGTTCCATCTGAGAGCTTGAAGGCTACGTAAATCCATTGAACTTGCAAAATATGCAAGTCCTTAAATAAACTAACAAGTTAAAAATCAATTTGTAATATATTATCAACCAAAATCATCACTGAGTGAACTACAGCTAGATCTTGTATAGTAGGAACTAATTAATAAAATTTTGTACTTATTCAACTATTTGTTCTGCACAAGTTTTGATGTTCCTGAGTGGATATAGTGTTTCAGTTCCAAGTGAAACTTACATACCATATTGAGTACAGTAAATGGTACCTTTGGAAGAAACTTACATACAATATTGACATAAATGCTTAGTGATCTTCTGGAAAGTGGGCATGGTGAAGTTAAAGTGTTTTTATGGAGGGCTGTGCCACCTATTGACATTATAAGGAAGGTCTCATATGAGAGGGAAGAAAATCATAGCAATGGCCATGTTCCTATAAGGCCACCGTATCCTATGCTGGAAACAGTGACTGAAAAATCAGAGATTGCACCCAAAACAATAAAAACTAATGAATAGATCATCATTAAGACATATCTGATTTATGAAAAGGAAGACAAGAGGCTAACAGAACAAGGAAAATCCAATGGTACGTCACATCATTACCAGGAAAATCCAATGGTACGACACATCTTTATCTTTCTCTAGCATTCATACATTGTTAATCACATTATAATGGCCTCCTGGTTTCCTGTGGTTATTTTTACCCTTGATACCAAATATGGCCCAAGGGCATTGAGACGTTTTCATATTAGCTTATATTTTTACACAAGCAGCTTAGCTTACAGAGAAATCTATTCACAACAGACTACAAATCCATGTTCTAGCTCTATAAGCTCAATCTCCACACGCAAGAAATACCTAAATCTCCTATTTCCTTCTCAAAATTCATTCCTCCAGGTATAGACGAAACTCTGAGGTGATTTTTGTGCAAGTACTATGTATGAAGACCTCTATACATGTAGGTACTTACACATGAAATAAGGACTTGTTTGATACTTACACATGTCCACACCATCTAGTCATGATGGAAAAATTAAGTTTTTACAGGTCAATTCTCAACTCATTAGCAATGGCCCAGAGTAACTAAGTGTTAATCAAGCACCCGAATCAAAAGCTAGAACTAGAATATAAAACTAATATTGAACACAAGCGAGGAAATATAATATGGAATACCTCATTTAAACGCTGAGTTCTTGGTGTGAAAGACACCGATGATGATGTGCTTTGTGTGCTCTGCATTTGAGGATGACTTTGTCGATTATTACTAGGAGTAGGGCACCAACTTTCAATTATAGCCTTTATTAAAAGTGTACATGTTAATATTCTTATGTGTATGAATATCAAAAATAATCTATAGCTGTTATGAGATATCTGTGGAGCATTTGAAAAGGCTGCATGTTCTGATACAGAAAGAAAATTTGATCTTTATACAAAAAATGATATTAATGTGATTAAGTAATAAAAGCACAATACCTTGGATAGTATAAGTAGCTGGAATCCAAATCCATAGTTATCAAGTTTAACATGTGCTTGAGTATACAAAATGTGGGCTTTGTTTGCATACTTAAAGTCATTTGAAGATAACCCTTTTTCGGAAGCACTGCCATCATGAATAATACTGTCTGCAAACGCCATATTGATGATCTTGAATTCTTAAATGGACACTCCTTAGATTACCAGCTAAATCTTCCGATATCACTAGTCCTACTATTGATAATCAAACACTTTGTGTCAGTCCTACTAAATACAGGTTTGCTTGGAATAAGTGTTGTGGAACAAAAATCATATTCCCTAGAAATCGAAGTGTTAAATGACCAAACTCAATAGTGAATTTGATTATATCAAGGAGAAAACACAATTTGATGTGTACGTGTTTGTTATATGGAGCTATTCAGAAACATATCTGTAAAACTGGCTGAATCATTAAAATAGATAGAGATAGTCTGTGAAATATTTAGAACCGTTTATACAGGAAACTCATTAGACATAATCAAGCAAGGGAAATAAGCTGCTACATATTTAAAAAGAATAGATAGAGTTTTGACACATGCCTAATAAGGGCTCCTAATTAACTGATAACCTCCAATTTTATATAGTTATCTTAGTCTTTTTCTTTAGTTTTCCATACTCTTTCTAAATTAAAATTATACATAATCCCTAAATTTTCCCTTTTATTGTAAATATACCATCAGACTAACTTTTCCCTTTTATATATGCAGAAAAACACAAAAAAAATCATAAAAGACTAACTCAGCCTCAAGACCGCATGGACTCAAATAGTCCCAACACCACATGAAGCCAATCGGTCCCGAGACCGCATGGAGTCAAACGGTCCTAAGACCGCATGAAGCCAATCGGTCCCAAGACCACATGGAGTCAAACGGTCCCAAGACCGCATGAAGCCAATCGGTCCCGAGACCGCATGGAGTCACACGGTCTCAAGACCACATGAAACCAACCGGTCCCAAGACCGCATGGAGTCACACGATCTCAAGACCGCATGAAGCCAATGGGTCCCGAGACCGCATGGAGCCACACGGTCCGGAGACCGCATGAAGCTAACCGGTCCTGAGACCGCATGGAGTCACATGGTCCCGAGACCGCATGAAGCCAAACGGTCTTGAGGTCCAAACGGTCTCAAGGTCCAAACGGTCTTGAGGTCCAAACGGTCTCAAGGTCCAAACGGTCTTGAGGCCCAAACGGTCTTGAGGTCCAAACGGTCTCCAAACCGTTTGGACTTCACTTAAGGCCTATAAATAAGACCCCAAGGGTCCTCTACCAGATGTCAACTTTTCAGACATCCAAAGGCTGCCTCAATCACTCCAGAGCACTTACAACTTCCATCCTCTGCCCTGGGGCTGCCGGTCTGAGACCCATACTCCATCTCGAAGCTGCTTTCTCTCTCTCCGCCAAAGAAGGTGAGAAGAGGGAGATCTCATCATCGTGCAACCTGTGAAGCTGGTGGATCGTTTCTCTCTCTCCAAGGGGTTGACTTTCCTCTCTCCTTTATGGGGATGATGCACTCTCTCTCTCTTCTTGCCTCCTTCTTTGTCCTAGTCATGAGCGAGTAGTCTCTTTCACTAGGGTGCGGGGAGTAGCCCCGCTACCCATGTTTTCATATCATGTAAATGTAATCCATAATTTGTAATATAGAGTTCTTATCTTTTCAGTTCAACATCAAATGTTTAATGAATGCATGTTGCTTGATCTCCAACTTGTGTTATCCTTTATCTTTTAGTATGAATTGTCTACGTTTGTACTATTAGATTCGAAACTCATTTGTATGTTGGTTCTTGGTGCATGTATCCACCATGCATCTATTTCGGTATCTAGAAGTGTATCTCAAGAAGTGGAGTAAACTCACTATCATTCGTTGCACTTTCATACTATGAAATGGAATCAGTTGACGTATGAAAGTGCAACATTGGCAAGTCGAGGAACACACTTTGCGAAGGTAATGATGCAAAGTAGGTGACCATTTGTTCGGGAATGGCTGGCGTTGCAACATTCCCGCACTTCTCATAGTTAGTTCTCCGAAAGGAAACTAAGACTACAAAGATACTAACTGACTGAACTCTTTTTACAGGTTATGTTTTGCTTTGCATGTGTTGATCCATGTGTAGTGGAGGTGAAAAACCGATCACACCCTATTGACTTTTATCATAGTTTAACTCCTTAGATTTACTTGCTTTCTTTACTTTACATGTTCTTAGTTTAAAACAACAAAACCCAACTTTCGATTTAAGTGCCTACTAGTAAGTGACTAAGTGAAATTCTAACGTTTTCCATCTTGTTGCTTGCAACAAGACCGTTGTCCTGAGGATTCGACCCTTAACTATACTACGATAAGACTTCCACGTATCTTAGCATACATGGGTGGAGTTCTTTATCTAGTGTATGCAAGGCTAAACCTAAAGACTTATCATCTTTAGGATTTTTAGTTGGTGCACGCAATTCCACATAAGTGGAAGCTCCATCAAAAATTGGCACCGTTGCCGGGGACAACGGAACGTTTTCATTTCATTTAATACCTTCCTAGTTGGTTAGGATTTTACACTTTCTTTTTAAATCATAAGTCTATATCTTCTTGAAACCATTATATCTTTACCATTATCTAAAGGTGTTTTCTTTTCTCTACTCAGGTAGAAAACGTGCATGCGATCATTGCATAACCGTGGATTCTCCCCTGATCTGGAGTTTGACTCTGAGGTAGAGAGAAGTTTCCATCGCCGCATTCGACTCAATCACCAATGAGCCAGGCAAATGGCCGACGATCAACACCAGGCTGCTTTGGTGATGGAGAGGGTAAACGCCGCCGTCGCTGCTCAACAGGCACAACTCATCGCGGACACTTGTGCCCAAATCCAAGCAAAGATTCGTGCGGAAGAACAAGCCCGCATCAGAGCTGAAACTGAGGCAGCAACCCAAGCTGCTCAGTTGGAGTTAAGGAACAAGCAACTGAGGGACTACGCTGTCCCAAAGAACTATGAGGATAACCACCCGGTCCGACCTCCGATTATCAATATTCCCAACTTCGAGATTCAAACCCAGTGGATCCAAATCATGCAAGGCATCTCTTTTTTCGGAGGTTTTGGAGATGATTGCATGGATCATATGAAAAGGTTTAAGGCACTGTGCTGCCTGGTTCCGCAAGCCGGAGTTGCTTTTGATGCAATAATGCTTCACCTATTCCATTTCACTCTGTCTGGGAGAGCCCTGAGTTGGTATAACTCACTTGACAGGGAACCTATAATAACCACCTGGGCTCCCCTAGAGGAAAAGTTCTTGGAGAAGTTCTTTCCCCCCTCACTGACTTATGAGATCAGGGGGCAAATCAATCACTTCTCTCAACTACCCGGAGAATCCCTTGCTGAAGCATGGGAAAGGTTTAAAGAACTTTTGCGGAAGTGCCCCCATCATGGAATCTCCCAGAACCAATTGATAGAAACCTTCTATCGGGGAGTGAGCGATGATATCAAACAGTTTTTGGATTCCTCATCTGGAGGAAACTTCATGAGAAAGAATTATGAGGATGCCTAGAAAATTGTTACACTCAGAGCTGAAAATTAGTCCAACTGGGGATGATCAGCCGGTAAAGGTGTCCTCAAGGTCTACAAAGCTGAAGAATCAATAGAGATGAAGGCAATAGTTGAAGCCTTGAAAACCATAGTCCATAAACAACAAGCTCTCGAGACTTCTCTCGGAGAGTTTGATAAGAAGAAAAATCCTCTGGTTCAACAAGTTAAGGCCGCCACAGGAACCTGTGAGGCCTGTCATGGTTTTGACCATCCGACCCTTTCCTGCGGTATGCTGTATAATGTGATGATGGATCTGCATCCACCACCACAACAATATGAACCTATTACTGAACAGTCTGAAGAACAACTACCGGAACAAGTCAACTCTATCCACTCTATCCCTGGACAAGTATATTACAACCCTAATTAGCCAAGGAACCATCCAGGGTTTCAGTATGGAAACCCTGCTGGGACCGCTAATCCACAACATCAGACGTAGGGGGGATCCTCTAGTAGGTTACCACCTGGATTCCCAAACAATTTCAACCAAAATCAAGGGAACTCCAGGAATAACTTCCCTAGGGCTAACTACCCCAGGAACCAATCGGCCTACTATCAGTACACTCATCCTCCACTCCATCCACAGTTGCACACTCAGCAACCTCAGCTAGCGATGCCACCACAACAACTTCAATAGGGACAACAACAAGTCCCTCAGAAAAACACCCCACCTCAACCAGAAGATGAAATATCCTTGATAAGGTAGATGTTGCAATCCCAACAGACTATGCTCACTAATCAGCAAGCACAACAAAAAGTAGTAGAAGCCCAACTTGCCCAGATTGTTGCACAATTGAAGCCTCCAGCAGGCACATTTGCAGGGCAGCCCGAATCAAATCCTAAGCATGGATAGAATAGACATGAACAGTTGAATGCTGTCACCACGAGATCTGGATGCATTCTTCATGAGACTACCAAGATCACTCTGGATAATGATGATACACCTGCTTTTATGACAAATGAGAGCCCGCAACAAGGAATGGAGAAGCCCACAGAGGGCACAAAGGGCAAAGATAAAGACCAAGTGTCCGCAGAACCCGAAGTTTTGCAATATAAACCAAGAATACCGTATCCGGGTAGACTGCGAGAAACGAAGATGGACACCAGGTTTCAAAAGTTCAAGGAGGCGATGAAGAAACTGTACATTGATATCCCGCTCCTTGATGCTCTTTCCGAGGTGCCGGCCTGGGCAAAATACCTAAAAACCTTGTTATCAAGAAAGTACATCACCGAGGAGAAAGAAACTGTAAAGCTTGCCCAGACCACTTCTGACATCATCCTAAACAAAATTCCAAAAAAGAAGAAGGACCCAGGTTACTTCGGAATTCAATGTTGCATTGGAAACGCATCCACTAAAAAGGGATTAGCTGACCTAGGGGCCAGCATATCCATCATGCCTTATTCTATGTGCAAACGTGTGGGTTTCACCGAATTGCTGCCTACAACAATGACTATTCAATTAGCTGACTCCACCATAACCGCACCTCTGGGGATCATTGAAGATATTCCAGTAAGGATAGGTAAGGATGCCTATGTTCCATTTGACTTCGTTATCATGGATATTAAAGAAGACTTGAGATACCCAATTATTTTCGGCAGACCTTTCCTCGCTACTGCCAGGGCGCTTATCGACGTCGAAGATGGCACCATCATTCTTAGGCTCAGAAAAGAAGCAATTAAATTCCGGGTCCTTAATAGCATGAAAGGCCCTAGTATCCAAGAGGAGGTTTTTCTTCTTGACGCAATACAACAAATGTCTCAGTTAGAAATATCCGAGCCAGCTGACGAACTAGAGAATGTCCTAATCAATCCAGATGTTGAATTCTCTGCGAATGAACTAGTTCAACAGTGTCTGCAACATTTAGAAAAGGCCAAAGAAGCACCGACGGCCACTTTTGAAGAACTTAAAGTCATTACCATTATAGAAGCAGCTGAGCCACCGAAAGCCCCTGAAATGAAGACTTTACCCACAAGGCTTAAACATGTTTTCTTAGATGAGGAAAAACTATGCTCGATCATCATCAGCTCTACCCTTACAGAAGATCGGGAAGAAACGCTTCTGGATGAGGTGAAGAAGCATGAAAAGGTCATTGGATATAAGATAACTGACCTAACGGGCATAAATCCAACCCTGTGTATGCGCAAACTTCCAATGGTTGAAGAATTCAAGCCATCTCGCGAACATCAAAGAAAACTGAATCCTAATCTCAAGGAGGTTGTTCGCCTAGAGGTCCTCAAATTACTCAAAGCGGGCATAATATACCCTATTTCTGACTTCCAGTGGGTCAGCCCTGTCCAGGTTGTTCCAAAAAAAGGGGGCACTACTGTAGTTCTTAACGACAAAAATGAGTTAGTGCCCACCAAGACTGTAACAGGGTGGCGGATGTGTATTGACTATAGGAAGCTGAACAAAGCCACAAGGAAAGACCACTACCCTCTACCCTTCCTCGATGAAGTCCTGGAATGCCTAGCTCATCAGAAATATTTTTTCTATCTTGATGGTTACTCCGGGTTCTACCAAATACCCATACACCCGGAGGACCAGGAAAAAACTACCTTCACCTGTCCTTTTGGGATATACGCCTTTAGAAGAATGTCGTTCGGGTTGTGTAACGCACCCGCTATGTTCCAACGGTTTATGTCCGCCATCTTCACCAGACTAATTGAATCCATCATGGAAGTGTTTATGGATGATTTCTCAGTTTACAGAGATTCATTCGATAACTGTTTAATCAATCTTGGACATGTTATGCAACACTGCGAGGAAACGAACCTTATCCTGAATTGGGAGAAATGCCATTTCATGGTAATGGAAGGTGTCATCCTCGAGCACAGGGTTAGTGACAGGGGGATCGAGGTCGATAAAGCAAAAATTGATGTTATCTCAAAACTGTCGCCACCGAAAGACATAAAGTGAGTAAGAGCTTTCTTGGGTCATGCGGGGTTCTACAGAAGATTCATCAAAGATTTTTCGAAGATAGCAAAACCCATGACCCAACTCTTGACTAAAGATACTGAGTTCATCTTCAATCAAGAATGCATGCAAAGTTTCTCCACCCTCAAGAATGCTTTAATTTCCGCACCTATTCTGAGAGCCCCAGATTGGTCGCAGCCGTTTGAAATCATGTGCGATGCAAGTGATTACGCAATAGGGTCTGTTTTAGGACACCGGATTGATAATGAACCTTATGTTATCTACTACACATCCAAAACTCTAGATGAAGCACAGAAAAACTATACTACCACAGAGAAAGAGTTTCTGGCTGTCATCTACGCATTTGAAAAATTCCGTTCGTATTTGATTGGTTCTAAGGTCATCATTTATACCGACCACTCCGCCATTCGATACCTGATCTAGAAGCAAGACGCCAAACCCAGGTTTATCCGTTGGGTGCTGATGCTTCAGGAATTCAACTTAGAAATTAAAGATAAAAGTGGCGTGGAGAACGTTGTAGCTGATCATCTCAGTCGTATCGAGATTGAAGAAGAAGATAAAATCCCTATCTGGGATTCTCTTATAGACGACCAGCTTATGAAGGCCACCCATGGGTTCCCTTGGTATGCAGATATCGTCAATTATCTAGCCATAGGGATTATCCACCCCTATGCTTCCTACCATGACAAAAGGAAGTTCCTTCATGACATAAAACAATATTATTGGGACGAACGCTACTTGTTACACCTTTGTGCTGACGGACTTTTCCGTCGTTGCTTGCCAGAAGAAGAAATAACCCTGGTCCTAGAGCATTGCCATTCCGGACCCACGGGGGGGCACATGAGTGCTAAGAAAATAGCTATAAAAGTTTTACAATCTGGTTTCTTCTGGCCCACCATATCAAAGGACTCCTACGATTTCGTGAAAGCCTATAACAAATGCCAATTTTCTGGCAACATATCAAAAAGAGACGAAATGCCCCTCACAATGTGGTAAGAAATTGAGCTTTTTGATGTGTGGGGGGTAGACTATATGGGCCCTTTCCCTTCCTCCTATGACTTCTCTTACATCTTGGTCGCAGTGGACTACGTCTCAAAGTGGGTCGAAGCTGTACCCACTATGTCCAGCGATTCAAAGCCAGTTATCAAATTGTTCAAAGATATTATTTTCCCAAGATTTGGAGTCCCCAGAACTGTCATATCAGTTGGTGGGACCCATTTCCTAGAACGAAGTTTTGAAGCCTTACTGAAAAGTACGGAGTCAACCACAAAGTCACAATGCCTTACCACCCACAGACTAGTGGTCAGGTGGAGGTATCAAATAGACAATTAAAGGCGATTCTTGAAAAAACGGTGAACAGAAACCGCACTGATTGGTCCACCAAACTTCCTGATGCCCTTTGGGCATACCGAACAACATATAAAACACCAATCGGGACAACCCTGTTCCGTTTGGTGTACGGAAAGTCATGTCATCTTCCAGTAGAGCTGGAACACAAAGCCTGGTAGGCCATCAAACAATTAAATTTTGATCTCAAAAGTGCAGGAGAAAATAGACAACTCCAGTTGCAGGAGCTAGAAGAACTCCGAATGACTGCCTATCAGAGTGCCATAATCTATAAGGAGCAGACAAAAATGTGGCACGACGGTCATCTCGAGAGAAAAGACATTGCCGTCGGTGACAAAGTACTCGTTTTTAACTCCAAGCTCAAGTTGTTTCCCGAAAAACTTTGAACAAAATGGTCCGGGCCCTTCACCATAAAACATATTTATCCAACTGGAGCTGTCATTATTATCGACAAAACGGAGGAGAAAGGACGGTCAACGGTCATCTTTTAAAAAGATACTACACTCCAGAAGACAAAATGCCAAGACAAACCATTGAAATCAAAGATGCTACACCGTCAGCATAACAACGTCACAGCTTCGTCAAGCCAGCGACGTAAAACCCAAGCGCTACTTGGGAGGCAACCCAAGATTTCAGTTTCTTCCTTTACTTTCCGTTCTTTTAATTACCCTAGGTTTATCTTATAAAAATATAAAAAAATTTCATTTAACCAAAACAAACAAAAAATAAGCAAAATCAAATAACATAAAAATTTTATATATACCAAAACAAACATAAAAATATAAAAAAATATTTTCAACCTTTACCCTTCCAAACGGTCTTGAAACTGTTTGGAGCCAAATGGTCCTGAAACCGTTTGGACTCCAAACGGTCTTCAAACCATTTGGAGCCAAACGGTCCTGAAACCGTTTGAACTCTAAACGGTCTTCAAACCGTTTGAGCCAAATGGTCCTGAAACCATTTGGACTCCAAACAGTCTTCAAACCGTTTGGAGCCAAACGGTCTTGAGACCATTTGGAGCCAAACGATCTCGAAACCATTTGGAATGCAAATGGTCGCTAAACCGTTTCCTATAAATATAAACCCTACCCCCTCCTCCTCTCTTCGACTCTCGAGTTTTCTCAAGCTTTCGCGCAGAGCTGTTACATTGCCTTTGCACCCTGCTTCCGCTCTCTGCCTCCGACGACCTGGTTCCCGTGCTTCTACATGGCAACCTCACCTCCGTTCACCGCTCTCTACTTCTTCGCCATCGATGCCACCAACAGCTGCAAGGTAGTCCAGCGACCACGGCAACTTTGTCGATATTTTTGCTTCCGCAACCCTCTGTACCGACGTTTACGACTTCAGCGCCACCGCGGCATTTCCATTTCTCCAACGCTGGCGCCACCTTCGTCTTCATTACCACCAGACTCGCCGCAATCCTCTTTATCTACGTCGTTATCGCTGTCGGCTCCTTCTGTCATCACCTTTGTTTTAATCGTTGACGGCCTTTTCCATTGCCGCCTTCATCGCCGACGCCTCCGCCGGTGCCTTTGCCTTCCCTTTGCCGTTTCGCCTTCGCCTTCACCGGCTGTTACCTGACGTTTCACCTTCGCCTTCATTTTCACCTTCCAAACGGTCCCCAAACCGTTTGGGACCAAACGGTATTCAAACCGTTTGGGACCAAATGGTCTTGAAACCGTTTGGGACCAAACGGTCTTGAAACCGTTTGGACCAAGCTGTCTTCAAACCGTTTGGTTCCAAACGGTCTTCAAACCGTTTGGAACCAAACGGTCCTGAAACGGTTTGGAACCAAACGGTCTTGAAACTATTTGGCTTTCCATAATCTCTAAAAATACAAAAAATATATATATACATAAAACCATATAAATACAAATAAAATCTAAATTGTTTCTAAGCATGTCGTTCTAACTCATGATCTCCCATTTTGCAGATATGGCATCACCAGCAAAGGAAGCCATGGGATCTGACGACTCTCAAATATGGACCAATGAGCAACTGAGGGAAGAACAAGCTAAACTCCAGAAGATCAGAGATGACTTCAAAAGGACTGGAAAGGCACCTCCAAATGTCAAAATGATGCAAGTCTTGTGCGACCTTGATCGCCTTGACAAGTGCCTAGCTGAGGCACCTGAAGAAGAAATTGCAATTTCTTCTGATGATGATGAAGGCTCGAAATACAAGCCTAATTCCAAGGAGGAATCACCACCTGAAGAACAAAAGGGCAAATGCAAGGTCCAGGAAACTGCAACCGGACAACCCTCCAAGAAAAGAGCCAGAAAACAAGTCCAACCCGCCACTGCAAGGGAGCAAATCCTAGCAGGAAACAATCCACCAACCACCACCTCCACTGCCACTCCCGCAACCATTATTGTCCCTACCTTCCCTCCCGTCACCACCACAACACCACCACCAGAAAACCTCTTCATCCATACCGCCCCCTCCACTGAAAAAATCCTAAAACCCACTAAGTACGTCTGCTCCAGCATACTACTTAAGATGGGGATCCATGATCGAATCTTCAACATACTAGACAAAGACAACCTTGCAAGGCTGTGTTTAGCACCTGAGATCTCCTATTCCGAACCCACTACTGAATTCTTCACCTTTCTAACAAAAGAACCCATAGATATCATGGATAGATCACGGGATGGAGGTGACAGAAGGCTGGTCACCCAAATCTTCGACATCAAGGTTTTCTTAACAGAAAACATGTTGAACGAAGTTTTTATTGACAACCAGGAGCAGCTAAATAAAACTAAGGCTGTGGGAACTGAGCATCCTGAGTTCAACAGGCACAAATTTTGGAAATCACTAACTGGGCTCCCCACCTATGATGCTAAGACGTGCAAAGTATCGAACATACATTCTGGATTTGTGCGCACCCTACATAAAATTCTCGTTGGTGCACTCTTCCCCAGGACTGAAGGGGGAAACGTGATAATCTCGGACCTCTTTGTTCTCTGGTCCATTCTAAACGGAAGGGCAGTCAACATTGGACGACAAATGATCCAGAAATTATCAGCTTACACCCTGGGGAAGGAAATCTGCATGGGGGCCATGTCACATCCATCATAAAATACCTTAATATGGATAGACCCCTACCTCGCTGCACGCAAATAAAGGGTGACATCCTTACTAACGAACAAACTTTGAAGAACTCCTTCATTATTAAGGAAAAGGATGTGAAACTGCATTATGTCTTCTACCTTACAGTCAAGTCATCAAGAACCCTCCTCCCGCTTCTGGAGCTTGCAAACTATGACACAGAAAAGCTCCTCTTCTCTGACGAGGAGCTTACACAACTCTTAGCTTCGGTTAAAGCAGCCGAAAAGAAAGCAAAAGCGGGACAGACAGAGCTAAGTATCACAACCCCGACAGCTCGACCATCAAAAATACATGTCAAACGACCTTCCAAAAGGCAGTTGCAGGCACAACAGTTGTCGGGAACTCCAACATCAAGGCCAAATCCAGAGGTCGACACCCTCCATGAAGAAAACATAACCACCTCATCAATCGACTCTTTCATTAAGACTCTACATGATCAGCTAACCGCCACCACCACTCCACCCTCCACCTTTCCAACATCCACCACTCTTCCCTTCTCCACCACATCCACGCAACCATTCACATCCTCTTCTTCACCCCTTTTCCCTTCGGGCTCTCCTTTCTCCACCCCAATGCCCGACTTTACCACTTTTCCATTCATCTCCATCATTTCTACCCCATCACTATCCCTCCCGCCACTTTCACCTGAGATACCACCACCACCCCGACACCGCTAGTGACTCCATCCATAGTCACCATGCAGCTCGGGGCATCATCAGTGTCTCTTCCGCAAGACACTACCACCATCCCACGCAGAACCCAGCCATCCCACCCTTCCGCCCCTGTGGTCCCCTTTGCCAATATCGGTGAGGAATTCCGCCGTCAATTCGACGCCGTCTGAAACCTCCTCACTGGTCCTTCTAATATCTTAAATTCTATTTTTTCTTATCTGCAGGGAATATCAAAACAGGTGGCCACGATCGACAAACAACACCGCGCTCTTCCCAACATCCTCCAAGGCTTTCAGCAACGATAAGATGAGGTGGCTAAGCAAGTTGAGCATATCAACAGCCACTACAACAACTTGCCGGAACTGGTCCTTGGAGCGAAGCGCCAGCAAGAAGCGACGGAAAAGCAAGTCGATGAGATCTCTACACAGACTCAACCTCTGCCTGAGACTCTCCGCGAGCTCCAACAACAACAAGCAGTTCTGAGCACGCGCTTGGACACCATCAGCAGCACACTCACACAACTAAATAATCGCCAAGAGGAGTCAACTAATAATGACATCCAGTAGCTATGTGCTCAAGTTACAGATCTAACAGCACATCTCCTCTCCGCTGAGGGTCGATATAATGACCTCAAAGAAACCCACGACGCACTGCTCGAAACACACGAGCATCTGCAAGTGGCTTTCGATGAGTTACAAGCCACCCATCGGCGGTGCAAAAAGACCGCAAGTAAAAAGCCAGCAGACAAGGCAGTGGCCGACATGGATGGAGATAGTGACAAAGAAGACGACTTCGACTCATCTGCTAATTCGAAAAAAGATACCACCTCCTATGGTGATAAATCTGATGATGGAGAGGACCCAGGCAATGCAGCAGAACCTTCTCACAAAGGTTCCGACAAAGGTCACCATGACGGTGAACATCACCCCCAGTCCCCACACAATGATAATGTTAACATTTCATATGGGGACCAATTCTTTGATTATTCCGCTCTGGGATCCATCAGGGAGGCTGCTAAAGACGCGGATTTCGCTGAGTTCCAACATTGTATATTAGGAACCAGTGCCAGCCCACCCACAACAACCGCTCCACCTTTCTCAACACCTTCCCCCCATGACCAGGACGAGGCAGAATGAGTAAGCTTAGACACAGACGAAGACCTCGATTCTGCCTCCGACTCGGAAGATGATCTACAAGGCCATGCATAAGCCTTGGTACAACCAGCTTCTCCCCCTCCGCATGAGCTTCCCCCTCCACCACCTCTACCGCACAAAATGCATGACCTGGATATGGCGGCCATCTCCACATTAGATGCTCATGACATTTTTATACTGAACACTATTGTGGATGACGCAAAGGCAGGGGAAGACATTATCTATCGTAATACCAGAACTAAGCGCAAGATGACACGAGAAGACTTACGCAACATCCTGTGACCTCGGTCGTCGATGCCAATGGCAATCTTCCGTGTCCTTCTCGCCAATTGTATAGAAATGTACAGAAGTTCTAAGAGGCAACAGCCGGTTTTCAATGCCTCACCATCTCTGTCTATTGGCCTTTTATACAAAGACATACGAGTAAAATCAATCGAGCGGCTGCGTGCCGGTTTAGCACGATGGGCACGTTATCTTACCGTGCCCTTTGAAGTCTTGGATCATTGGCTATTTATGATTTTCGACACCGAAGCTCGAGATGCCAAGGTCTATAATTTTTGCAATGCTGAGCTACCCGCCGGAACAATAAACTTTGTTGGTGAAGCAGCAGGTGAAGTGAGATGTATTCCCTTCCGGTTGCTTAAGTTAATTTCGGCTGCATGCCCATCTCTCCGCCAAGACTGGAGCCAGCCTTGGTTCCAAATAATAAACCCTCAAGTTCAAACTGCCGAGGGATTTGGGGACTGCGCTTTTTTCACCATATGTCACATCCAAGCACTGAACCAGGAAATCCCATTTACTGACCTCGTTGCTGAAGATTTTCACTCTTTGCGAGGGCGTTACACCATGGAGCTCATTTGCGATAGAAGGTTCTTCAAGGACCCGACAATGGCACCAGATGACGTTCCTCGTTATCTTTTCTCAGCTGTCCAACGCCCGCAGAGGCGACCTTTCTACCACACTCTGAAAGAATTGGAAAAACCCAAGGAGCCGACTTTAGTTGTCGAGCAAAGTAAAAGCGACATCGATCCTTTGTCTGCCATAGAACCAACATTTCCTGACTTTGATCACAGTTCTTGCAAAGGTCTCTCAGACATCGAACTACGTCTCATTATGGCGCGGCTTTCAGCTGAGAAGGATGAGCTCGTATTCATGTCTAGGGACATTCTTGTTATGGAAGACATTCTTCGAGAGACTTTACAGATTAAAGGATCCCTCTCATTAAGCTTAATGGCCGCTTATCAGTTTCTACTCGGCCAAAATAACCCCAAAACATACATGGCGTCCCCTTACATGAAGGATGATCTTCTAAAGTTAAAGAATTTAGGCACAACTGAAGCGCTGGCCTCCTTTCTACAGCACACAACGCCGAAGTTCATCATGTTACCCTTCCTCTATCATGATCACTGGATGCTCCTCGCAACAAACCTACCAAAAGGAATAACTACAATATATAACAGTTCCGATAGCCAGTACAATCCACGGCAGAAGAACTATGTCGTGACACCAAGGACGCCAACAGAGGTAGTGGCGAAGGAATGCACTGACAAATTAATCATCTTTCTAAGTCAGCATACAAGGGCTTACGACAAAGAGCATTTTCATCGCCCTTCCTTCAGCCACAAATGTTCCCAACAAATCCGAGAATCCAATGACTGCGGCTTCCACGTCCTCTACTGGATGTACACCATCATCGTTCTTCAAAGACCAGTAGAAGATATGACCGACGTGGATTACCACGCTCTACGAGGACAGTTCGCAGCAAATCTACTTCAATCACCAGGGGCAAATTCAGAATTAACTTAGCCAGAAGCCCTTGTCATCGTACTTCTCAACCTATCACTTTGACACTCTGAGGACAGAGTGAGTGATAAGTTAGGGGGGGTACATTAGACAAGGGCGAGGTATCATTTTGAAATCCCTCTTTTTCCATTTCTCTCCTTCCTCTGATAGTACATATTTTCTCTTCTTTCTTTTTTTTTTCTTTCTTTACATAATTCTTTTTAACTTAATTCTTTTGGAATGAAGTCACCCCCAACTAACCTCAGAATCATGTTAGTTCCCAAAAATAAATAGCACTTAGACATTTAATGGCAACTTAATAATGTCCCTCCACTATTGATTTTCATGCTTTTGCTTCACTTCCTTAACTGACTCTCCACAGGTCAATATCAAGGCAGAAATAAGCCAGGCTCTCAAGGATGAGAGGGGCATCAGGAAACTTCCAAATCAAGAAGTTCTACAAAGTGGACCACAAACCAAATAAGTGCATGTTGAAAAAAACTCTAAGAACAGCTTTCCTCTCTTCAAAATAAAAGAGGCTTGGCCGCCCAAAATAATTTCCCAAACAAAACCCCAAAACCCAAGACTGTGAGTCATCGAATAAAAGCTAGAGAGTCGAATAAAATTATGAGAGTTGTGCTATAAATAAGGATCTATATAAAGAACCGATGAAGGTCTCACCCGGCCGACACATTCAGCTGCCCTCACAAAGGCAGATGTGTCGTGCCCAGTAGTGAAACCCTAAGGTATCTAAATATATGAAAGGCTTATAAAGGACTCACCCGGCCGGTACATTCAGCTGCCCTCACAAAGACAGATGTGTCGTGCCTGGTAGTGAGATCCTAAAAGCATTGACAACCCCTCCCCCACTTAAAGGGGGAGTTACACTTCAAGCCTTTAGCCAACCCTCATACCCTCTCTAGCTTCCAATAGGTCCTTTAGAGAGGTATAAAGCTGATTAGAATCAACAACATGCACAGAATAAAGGTGGTCCCGATGCGAGCTACGAGATACAGAAAGAACCTGAGACCCAAGCAACTCTTGAAACCTGAAAGAGTCAAGGCAAGCAATAAGACTTGATATGACCTTAGGAGAACTCAGGTTAAGAATTGAAGCAAGAGTATGGAAATCCTAACTAAATAAAATCGCCTCGCCATTACATGCCTCAGCTCTATCTAATTTGAGGACAAGCTAGACTCTAAGTTAGGGGGGGTGATAACCTCCAATTTTGGATAGTTATCTTAGTCTTTTTCTTTAGTTTTCCATACTCTTTCTAAATTAAAATTATACATAATCCCTAAATTTTCCCTTTTATTGTAAATATACCATCAGACTAACTTTTCCCTTTTATATATGTAGAAAAACACAAAAAAAATCATAAAAGACTAACTCAGCCTCAAGACCGCATGGACTCAAATGGTCCCAAGACCGCATGAAGCCAATCGGTCCCGAGACCGCATGGAGTCAAACGGTCCCAAGACCGCATGAAGACAATCGGTCCCGAGACCTCATGGAGTCACACGGTCTCAAGGTCGCATGAAGCTAACCGGTCCCGAGACCGCATGGAGTCACACGATCTCAAGACCGCATGAAGCCAACCGGTCCCGAGACCGCATGGAGTCACACGGTCCTGAGACCGCATGAAGCTAATCGGTCCTGAGACCGCATGGAGTCACACGGTCCCGAGACCGCATGAAGCCAAACGGTCTTGAGGTCCAAACGGTCTCAAGGTCCAAACGGTCTTGAGGTCCAAACGGTCTCAAGGTCCAAACGGTCTTGAGGTCCAAACGGTCTCAAGGTCCAAACGGTCTTGAGGTCCAAACGGTCTTGAGGCCCAAACGGTCTTGAGGTCCAAACGATCTCCAAACCATTTGGACTTCACTTAAGGCCTATAAATAAGACCACAAGGGTCCTCTACCAGATATCAAGTTTTCAGACGTCCAAAGGCTTCCTTAATCACTCCAGAGCACTTACGACTTCCATCCTCTGCCCTGGGGCTGTCGGTCTGAGACCCATACTCCATCTTGAAGCTGCTTTCTCTCTCTCCACCAAAGAAGGTGGGAAGAGGGAGATCTCATCATCGCGCAACCTGTGAAGCTAGTGGATCATTTCTCTCTCTCCAAGGGGTTGACTTTCCTCTCTCCTTTATGGGGATGATGCACTCTCTCTATCTTCTTGCCTTCTTCTTTGTCCTAGTCATGAGCGAGTAGTCTCTTTCACTAGGGTGCGGGGTGTAGCCCCGCTACCCATGTTTTCATATCATGTAAATGTAATCCATAATTTGTAATATAGAGTTCTTATCTTTTCAGTTCGACATCAAACGTTTAATGAATGCATGTTGCTTGATCTCCAACTTGTGTTATCCTTTATCTTTTAGTATGAATTGTCTACGTTTGTACTATTAGATTCGAAACTCATTTGTATGTTAGTTCTTGGTGCATGTATCCACCATGCATCTGTTTCGGTATCTAGAAGTGTATCTCAAGAAGTGGAGTAAACTCACTATCATTCGTTGCACTTTCATACTATGAAATGGAATCAGTTGACGTATGAAAGTGCAACCTTGGCAAGTCGAGGAACACACTTTGCGAAGGTAATGATGCAAAGTAGGTGACCATTTGTTCGGGAATGACTGGCATTGCAACATTCCCGCACTTCTCATAGTTAGTTCTCCAAAAGGAAACTAAGACTACAAAGATACTAACTGATTGAACTCTTTTTGTAGGTTATGTTTTGCTTTGCATGTGTTGATCCATGTGTAGTGGCGGTGAAAAACCAATCACACCCTAGTGACTTTTATCATAGTTTAACTCCTTAGATTTACTTGCTTTCTTTACTTTACATGTTCTTAGTTTAAAACAACAAAACCCAACTTTGGATTTAAGTGCCTACTAGTAAGTGACTAAGTGAAATTCTAACGTTTTCCATCTTGTTGCTTGCAACAAGACCATTGTCCTGAGGATTCGACCCTTAACTATACTATGATAAGACTTCCACATATCTTAGCATACGTGGGTGGAGTTCTTTATCTAGTGTATGCAAGGATAAACCTAAAGACTTATCATCTTTAGGATTTTTAGTTGGTGCACGCAATTCCACGTAAGTGGAAGCTCCATCATTAACTTGCACGGTGCTCCCATTAAATTTTTTTAGATAAAAGATATACCAGCATACAAGGACATGTTTCAAGATTGCAGTAGCTCAAGAGTAATTATAATCAATGTTGAAGCACATAGCCTCCTGATTTATATTACAAATAATGCTAAACAAAAAAAATTCTACCAAGTTTAACCATCTTTTTATGGCATTTTATAGTAATATAGTACATACAGAAAACTGATGTGAAAGTCATGGGTTTTGGCTTTCTATGATTAGTGCCCTCCCATCACAAAACCATATTAATTTTAGACATTGGATCAGATACAATGTCATACTAATAATATTAAAACAACAATAATAATAATAACAATAACAATAATAATAATAATAATAATCATCATCATCATCTTGAAAAAGTCTGCCAATCTTGAGCTAAATCTCAACAACTTGGAACTCGCTTTAGCAATTTAAAGGGGAAAATGAGATTTGCACTGATAACACATAGCATCAAATAATTGGTTATGCACTAATAACAACTTCAAATTCGCTACAGAAAAAGTTGATATGTGAGACCTAACACCATCACAATTTTTTTCTATAAGAACAAAAACACCAACTAATTGGTTATGCAACAAAAGCTACCTGTTTATATTGACTCCTTCACTTTGACAAAAGAACAATCTGTTCATTCAAAGTCTTCCATGCACGAGCTTCATAACAAGCTTTTATTATTTAGATAACAACATCCCTGATTCCAGTAACATATCCAGCAAGCCTCATCTCCTTTTCTTGCTTCAAATATGACTCTATTGTCGCCTCCAATTTTTTTCCTGAAGGGTCAGATTTCATCACAGTAACGAGAAGCATGTCAACAAATATAGCCAAATAAAACTCAAGTTTACTACTACAACATTAGTACCAATTGACACCAATGGAGTTTTGGTGTAAGCCTGGGCCTGAAGCTGTTGTTTCTTGTAGGTAACATACATCCTAAGACTCATTTCCATTAGAATGACACTCAACCACAAGCCATACATACAGAACAACAATTACTTAGTACGACATCATAGTACTGTTGGTTCTGTAAACATAAAGAATAATGTCACCATGATTAAAATTTATAATTGCATATATTATACATAACCTTAATGGATAAATAGAGTTTAGAGTCTTAAAGGACACATGATTCTGTGAAGAAGTCAGCACAACATATCTTCCACCAAAGCAAACCCCCAAGTAGCAAAGCTATAGACCACTAACCTTCAATCCCAACCACCCCTGTTGCAGAAAAATTGTCCATATATAGCAAGGTAAAGCCGAAGGTTTCTTTAAGAAAATAACCTCGCTCAAGCAATACAATGAAATAAAGTGAATAAAATAAAGCCTTTCTGCTCCAGTGACAATCACTGAACCACACTCAAGTTGTGGAACATAAACACAAGTGGCAAATCAGATAATGCAACTAACAATTCTAGGACGTTTATTATTTACACCATTGATATACATGTGATTTGATGGTGTCAAAAGATTTTGTACTTAATTATAGCTAACAACTAGTTATGGGAAGGTTCCTTTGGTGATGATTTATAGTTTCATATCGGAATGCATATTCATTTTTCTCATATACATAAAACTTATATGACGATCCAGGAAAACATGCTTGATTTACCTCCATGTCATACATTATTTTGGGGCTCCTGTAGTTATCTAGGAGTGGGGTCACTCACCACCCTAGTGTTTTTCAAAAATAATATATATAACTTCAAGAATGTGCTTACTATATATTGAACCATAGTACTAGCTACAGGTTGTGGACCATGTAATCAAGTTCAATATTGATACTTTACATCTTATGTATTCAATATGATCAACCATCAAGTAAATAATAAGTTAATTATTTAGTAGAAACATCATAACATTTCTCAAGAGTTGTTTACAATCTGATTGACAAAGCCATATTTTAGAATCATGTATTAGGCTCGTTACCTTTATTTTTAAATTGGTCAAATACAATGAATAATAATAGCCTAGTATATAAAGCAAAATAATGAAACTGTTCTAATGGACATAAACGTCATAATTTGAGATACACCCTTGGTGATGACCAATATTCCCTTCATTGGGGGGTGGAGATTTGCTTTGATAAGTACATGTATAGCTCATAGATCTTAGAGGAAAGTCTTTCAGCTATAGAAACAATCTATTGGGTAGTGCACTAACATATCTGTTGGCTTCTTTTAGATGGCTCATGCCACCATTACGACCAAAGTCCACATCCATGTGTTCATCAACATAGTTTTTGTACAAAGATTCATTCATTATCTCTACACCATCCTAAATTAGATAGTAATGAGATAAGAGACCCTCATGCTTATTCAGCTCGTCAGACATTAATCATCAAAATATAATCCCAACCAGAGGGCCTACATAAGCTAGAATATATAGTGAAAAGGTTATTCAAGAAAGTGGGTGACATTAGACCTTAATTAGTATAAGATTGTTATTAGGCTGTCATGGGACTTAAGAATGGATTTCTAGTGGCCTTTGGATGACAAAGGACTGCCAGTAAATCAACTAATGTGCCAAAGACAAACAACAAAACCAACTGAAATAATGAAAGACAAATGGATACAGTACGTAATATAGAAATTCAATGAAATAATACAGTTAGAACAATGTCTGATGGCAGCACCCTAGCACATGGTATGGTGGATTCAAATCTACTTGGTGACATACAATACATTAAGGAGATCCAAGGCTATCACCTTTACAGGGTACATAGGTGGATTGGTGAGGACAAAATGTTGAAATATGCAGAGGATGGAAGGAGATATTAATGAACATGAACAAGGCATTTCTAGAGAGTATCTTTTACAGGTTGGAATGTAGGAAATCCTTCATGTCACGATCACAAAAGGGAACTCAAGTTCATCCCCGTACCATGAAGACGTGTACTTTAGTTTGGTACTTCAGAACTCTGTAAAAATGTCATCAAACAAAGAACTAAACCCATCTGGGTTCCTTAACAAACTCAAGCAAGAAAAGCAATTTGAGAGCTTTGAAAGTGGGTTTTGTATGACAATTTGTGACCATTTGTTAGTTCAGTAGACTTCATCCACACATAAGTTACATGAATTCGTGATTTCACAGTTCATTGGATATGAGTGAATCATAGGAGGAAGCAGTTAGTTACCTGATTGAGAGGAGGACGAGGTTATAAGGCTGGTTGGTTGAGGTAGAGAAGAAGAGCGCCGATGCAGCCCTCCAGCTGTTGTGCAGATGTGCTTAGGATGGCCTATGGATCCCTCAAGTTACAGGGTGGAGGCACTGAGATGACCAGTAACATGTGCCCCCTTAGGCTGCTGCATGCGTCGAGTGGAGAACATGGCAATGTGTGGTGCCTTTGGGCGATGATGGCAAGATGGAGTGACATAGGGATTCAAGGAGACACCATGGATGGGAGGAGAGTGTGAAATTGGGGAGGGGCAGAGAAGCACGATTGGAGGTTGAATTGGGAAGTGGAATTGGCAGAGGAATGGGGACGCGCGGGAGAAGTGCCAATGAAATATTTTCATTTTGGGATTGAGAGCGGGGGGTTCAAGTTTGTGTCTAATAGGTTTGACTACATTTTTTGTCTTACACATTTGTATTTTATATATAGAAGTGGTTTAAACTACACCTAATGCATATGTAATTAGAAAAAATATAGTCAAATCATTGTTTTTTTGTAGTGAGGGTTTATCTTTTTTTTTAAATTTTGATTTACAATTGTTGTATTTTAGAATGGAGGGAAGGGTTATGAGATGGAGGGAAATATTTGGCATGGCATTTTTCACGGGGTGATTAGTGAGTAATGTATTTGTGAGGGACCACTGTTCACATAAAAGGTCTAACTATGTTAAAAACACGGTTGAGGGATTTGGTCCCATTTTCAAAGGATGAGCCCTCACAAATAGACATCATTATTCATGATTTTTGGTTCCTCACAAATGTTCTTCAACAAAGGCCAAATGTTTTGTAGTGAATAACATTCAACCAATGGTGTGCGAAAGTTTTTATGCTTTTCCCCTTCAGATATAGTTCACACATCCAAGACACATATAATTACTTAAATAGACTTCAAGCATGCATTGGTCACATGGGGATAACTAGGAAGCAATAAAAAAAGAGCCACATATAGTGTGAGGGAATGGTTTTTGTGAGTAGCCACCAACTCTACATCAAAATGAAAATTGAGTAAGTAAATCACCTTAATTATAAAGTATGTACTTTTATAATACTTGATATAACCGGTTATCCTTTAACATGTGTATGCTTCCACTAAGAAAGGAAAAATGGATTAATCTGTTTGACATGATATTATCTTCGACTCGATAGGAGCCATATTTAACTGGATGTTTTCTTTGTTGGATCACACGTCTATATATTGTAGAGTTTTAGGGAAAAAGGAGATCTAGGGAGAAGTTCCTTATACCTTTTGATGGCTTGAACATGAGTAAACATGATGTCATCACAAGAGACTATTATAGACCTAGAGATTGTACATATTTACTTTCCTCTTATCCTAGGTTTTGTTCTCTTCCTCTTGGAGATGTTCACTATCGTGAAAAAAAAAGAGAAAGGACCTAAGGAAGTAAGAACTAGAGTTAGGGAGAGGGATAGAGGTTGGAGAATGGGTTGGAGCCGGAGGTAGAAGGAGAAGAGGCCAAAGAACATTGCCATGAGGTGTAAGCGTCTACTGGAAAAGATGTAGTAGAGAGATATCCTCCAGTCAAAGCTCATTTTATAGAAGTGTGGCACAATATCGTTGGATGAATTTTATGCAAATTCTTACCTACCGACTAGTTCCATTGATTGTTGATATATTTCTTTGCCTTACTTTTGGGAGAAACTCCCAGTCGACAGATGGCACAACCAACTAAAGAAATGATCATCAACTCTAAAATCTTTATCCAAACTTATCCAACGTCACAATCTGAAGGATTAAAAATTAATTGAAAAACTATTCCAAACATCCTAAAATTTTTATAAGCAGTCCCAATTAATATGTGTTTCTTTTATAAATAATGTACTCACATGAAAGTTTTTTGATAATTAAATCATAGAAAAGAAAATTTAGTGAATATGAATGAAAAACACAATAAATATACATAGAAGCATGGAAATTTATTGTATTATCAATTCTAATTTTATTTAAAAAAGCATGATAGAGGTATAAGCTACATCTAACTAGGGGCATGCATTTTTCATCAACATAAGTAATAGAAAGTTGATATGATAAAAAAAAATTCTCTCTAGGTAGTTGTTAGTGAAAATGTCTGCAAGTTAGTTTATGTCAACATGTGTGATATAAATATCTTTACTTAGAAACATGATTGCAGAAGAAATGATGGCAGCCTCCATATGATTACCCTTACTCATCGTTCAAAAAAGTGATATACAACGAATGGGCGGGGCGGCTACCACAACATTATGTACAATATTTTCAAATAAATTAATTATATATAATCATAAACCACATATTAGGCATATAACCATATGTATACACATACATACACACACACAGATATATATATATATATAGCTGACAAGGAGTGGCTCAAGTGGTCAAGTACGGTGTCTCCTCATGAAGGGACCCAGGTTCGAATCCCAGTTACCGCCTCGATTTACCACCCTCCCGGGCGTTTGGCCTCCGCCACAGGCATGGGAGAGGGGGGAGAAAATTCTCTCTCTTAATCCCATATATATATATATATATATATATATATATATATATATATATATATATATATATATATATATATATGTATGTATATATATACTAGTGAAAGCACACATGCACATTCACGTGACATATAAAATTTGTTGGAAATGTGCGGGGAGAAGACTCGTCCGTGAAAGGGTCCCTACTGTAAAAGATATTTGTGTTGATTGTTTCAAAGGAGAGAATCAAGGAACCATTTCCATGGGATGGAGAGAGAAATACAGAATTAAATATAATAAAAGTTAATAGGAGAGTGTGAGAATAAATATTTGTGGGAGTAAAATTCCTTGAAAAATAGAGAGAAGAGAGTGAATCAAGGAAAGTGCAGCATCAAACTCGCTCTTTTTATAGTAGTAGTAGTAGTATATATATATATATATATATATATATATGGCCCATCTTTATTGCCCGCGCGGGTAGCTACCCGCCCACCCTTCCGACCACTTTTTTTCAAAAAAAAAAATTCACAATTGTAGATGACTATTTTGTCTAGCTCTCCAAAAAAATTTAGCCAAAAATAATATCATTTGCCCCTCCAAAATATCAAAACCCATCCTTATATATATATGTTGTATATTTTGTACAGAGTTACTCTTTTATTCGTGTAGTTACTTTTTGATCACCATAGTTACTTTTTTGAAAACAGAGTTACTTTTTTGGCCAGGAGAGTTACTTTTTTGACTGCCGGGTAGCGAAAATCCAGGCTACCCGCGCGGGCAACGAATGAACGCCCATATATATATATATATATATATATATATATATATATATATATATATATATATATATATATATATATATATATATATATATATATATATATATATATATATATATATATATCACTACTACAGAAATGGCTTATAACATCACTTTTAAAGGTTTCGGTTGCATAAGTACACCGACACCTAAACAATGCAACGTCGATTTATAAAATAAATCGACATCAATCTGTGAAGGGCGACCAGAAATGGGTATCACTTTTATTCGGTGTCGGTTCCTTAATAAAAACTGACACCTAAAATTAACCGCCAAATCCAAAATTTCCAGTGAAAAAAATTACCTCCAAAATTTAACATATGACGTCGATCATTAACTAATAAACCGAAGACTAAAGGTTATTCGTGAAACAGAAATTGGGCACATTTTGATCATCGGTTTTACAACAATGACCGACACTTATGGGTTTTCTCGCGCTGTTTGCGGAACATTTTTCACACCCTTTGAGCATCGGATGTTTAAAAAAACCGAGGACTATGGTAGAAAAGGTGTCGGTTTTTGTGTAGAATTGACACTTTTAGTTTTATGTGTCGGTTTTATTTAATAACCGACACTGAATGTTAACTTAAGTCACCCGCGTAAGCCAGACTCTTCCCCTTCTGTTTCATTCATTTCCGCAATTGAGGGTTTGCTGGTCCAGCGATTCCTCTGCTCCACCGGCGCTCGCTGCTCCTCTGCCTCCGCCGCCATTTTCTGGTGCTTTGGTCACCGACGCCGCCACCGCCAGTCACCGCGCGCACCTCTACTTCCGCCTCCACCGCCTCTACTTCCGACAGCCGCCGCCAGTTCTCCGACTACTGCTCTCCAGGCCGGCCGCAGCTCCTAGGACTCTGCTCCCTGCTCTCCAGGTCGCTGCTCCGCTTCGACCACACCTCCTGCGTGCCCAACGCCGCCACAAAGGTACCCTCCTCCTGCTCTTCTTCCTCCTCTTTTTCCTCTGCCCTCAAGCAGGTACCCTGCTCCTGCTCGAATAATGTAGGAAATTCATAGATTGTGAATAAAAAATGCTTCCATTCACATTAATATTACCAATAATGTACGAAATGAATGCTAGCTCCAATTATAGACATGTTGTATATGGTTTTGATTAGAAAAATGTGTAGATTGTGAATAAAATATACTTAAAGATCTATTATTCTTCTTGTTACAATGATATAGTTAGTACACGAATATTAGATGATATTCAAGAAAACCCTAGTTTGATGACCATGTTGTTAATCATGTTAATTATGATTCTTTTATTTATTCTGATGTCAGTATATAATTATGCGATCCCAACATCTTAAATTGAATTAGAATGATTTCAATGAATTATAGGGTTTTAAAATCGAAAATCATGTACATGCGGAAATAGGGTTATTAAACCAATAGTTATAACATAGTATGATCTTAATCTGATCTGGATGTTAATAATAACTTACTATGTTAAATATGATGATTAGGGCTATACATATAATGTCTAGTAAAGACTCCTAGACCTTTTGTCATTAGGGTAATTTTTATACATGTTTGAGTAAATTAGGGTTCTAATCTACCCTTTTGTCCTATATTTGATGCTAATTGTGCATATATGTTGAGTTTCATCTTACTCTTACCTAAGAAATTTTTTTCTTAATCTCTTATACATCACTATATTTTAAGGTTAGTCTGTTTGTTGGCTAAATGGACATCTGTAAATCCCTTTTGTTTTGATAATGACAAACATTTCATTCTTGTTGATCTAATGTGCTACTAGAGTGTTGCAGGAATAAGGTGGATGACAAATCACTAGGGAATCTATATGCTTGAATGATTGTAAATGTCATGAAATGTAATCAATTGTAAACTTGTACAAATATATAATGTACAAGTACTTAGACTTCATGTAAATCAAGTGTTAGATCTTCCCTAGCTAAACACCACATTTAGATAGGTCATCCCCTTCAATAGTGTCACATATGCACACTCATACACACGCTTAGTGCCTTAATTGAAAGATTGAAACAGGGTCAATCTCGGTCGACAAACTCCTCGACCAAGACACTCTCGGTCGACAAACTTCTCGACCGAGAAAGACCCAAGTAGCCGTTAGACACAGCTGACAAGGTAGTTGGCAGTTGGAGATAAACGTTGCAAAACACTTGATCCAGAAAGCCTTTCGGTCGACAATACTTCGACCGAGTAGGTGTCTCGGTCGACCATTTCTCAACCGAGATGGACTCTGACAGCAACTGTAGAATTAATTAACTAGTCGTTGTTAAAGCAACTAACTTATACCTAACGGCTAGTTAAGCACTTAGAAACCCCTAGAAAGTGTCTAGAACGTCCTTAAGCACTTGTAGGACATTCCTATAAATAGGACATGCCTTAGGACACCTAAACTCACTTGTTTTTACACTTGAGCAATCTTTGAGCATACACTTACATTGAGCAACCTGTTTGTGAGCAATTGAGCATATTGACAATTGGCTATTTCTTCTCTCAGCTCAAATTTCGTGTCCTATAGGCTAGCATCTCCTATTCACAGCAATCAGAATTCCATACACATTGGTTAGGAGATCTACACGCTTGATCTAGGAAAATCAAGCCTTGTGCTTCAAAGGATAAGTTGTAATTTCCATTTTCCTTTCTTGTTCACTATTATTGTTTGTACTCTCCTTGCTACTCCTAGGTTGGAGGCTGCGGATTGGAGAGGTTGGAGATCTTCTTGGTGAAGAAGGGGACCTTGAGCTACTTCAAGAAGGTTGGTGCAACAGGAGGTTACTTCTAAAGAGGAAGGCTACTTCAAGGGGGGAGCTTGGAGTTACTTCAAGAAGGCTACCTCGGGTTGGTGCATCTACTTCAAGTGAAGGCTGTTCAAGGGGTGTAAGAAAGTATTGTATTTTGTGTAATTCCTTGTGAAGGTAATAAAATTGATACTTTCAAAATCCCAGTTGGGTAAGCAACCAGGTAGTGGACTGACAACCTTAGTATTTTCTAAGGTTGGAACCACTCTAAACCCTTTGTCTCCTTCTTGGTTTCTCATTTTTGGTTGTTTGAGTTAAATTATTATTAAATTATTTTAAAACCCTATTCACCCTCCCTCTAGTGGTTTTTCAATTGGTATCAGAGCAGGCTTCAAGGAACCCTAGCCAGGTCTTGAAGAATGGAGGGTGATGGTGATTATAACCGCAACAAAAGGTGCAGCCTGGACAAATCTACAACATGTTGCAATTGGTGCTTAGGAACAAGCCACACAACATCTTGTTGCCCATGGAGATCAAAGAAGGAAGATGAGCACAAAGATTGTCTTATTGCTACAACAAGTGAAGAAGAAGAAGAAGAGGGAAGTCTTTTTGATTTATCTAAAGAAGAACTAGTTGCTAGTCTAGAAGAGACACATAATAAATATGTTGAGTGCAAGAAGAAATTAAAGAAATCTAATAAAGCAAATGATGAATTACATGCTAAGCTTCTTGCTATTACATCTGAAAATGAAGATCTTAAAAAGATCATTGAAGATCATGATATTAAGATAAAATCTATAGAGGCAGATTGCAATCTTCTTTCTTTAGAAAAGATTAATTTGCAAACTCAAGTGAACGATCTTCAAAAACAACCCATCTTGTGCACCCATCTAGATTATGACACTATTGTCAAAGAAAGAAATTCGTTATCATCTAATCTAGATCAAGCAAAACTAGACATCAAGAAGAGAATGGATGAGATTGCTAAGTTACAACAAAAAGTTAGTAGTCTAAATAATAATGGCATTCTTGATCAAATCTTAAATGATTCTTACCATCAAGTTGGAAGGAGAGGACTAGGTTACAAGCCTAAGGGAAAATCTCATCATAAACATAGTTGGAGAAAGACACAAGCACATCAATCTATACCTAAAGGCACAAATACATATATACCCAAGAACAACCTAGACCAAACTCATAGAAAGAGATATGAGGTTGATTCTATATGTTGTCATTATTTTTTGCGCCTTGGTCACTATTCTTTTTCATGTCCTTATAAGAAAAAGGATGTTGAGTTAGTTTGGGTTCCAAAACCTCCAAACTAAATGAACGGAATTAAGTTGAGATATGACCAAGGACCTTAGTTGCATATTTCTATGTCTATCTCAACTCAATGGCATAAAAAATTAGTTCAAGTATCTAAATATCCAACTTGGATATATATATAATTCTTTTCTTACTGAAAATAGTACAGAACCTTTCTCGGTCGAGAATCTATCGACCGAGAACAACAGTCGTTCGAGAAATGATCAACTGATCCGGTCTCTGTTGTCAAATCTAAAATAAATCTGCTAAATGTATTTTCAATTGATCAAATTGCTATCTATTTATTGTTAATGACTGATTTTACATGCAAAACAAGTTGAAGACCATTTCTGAAAAACTCATAAATATAAATGAGATTAATTCGATTGATCCTCTAAATAAGTTAAAATTGAAAATCATGTTTAACTTAATAAAAAGAAATTATTGTTCTTATTCACATGATTTTGTATCTCCTGTTCTATTCATATAGAAATCATGTGTTATGACATCTAGTTTAAATGATCATGGTATTTTATGGAATTATCATTATATGCTTTTATTGTTCAATCATTACATCATGGATATGCTTTCACTATTTTATCATTCAGCTCATAGAGATGATGCTATTGTATGCATGGATTCTTGATGATACATAGGCAAGCAAAATGATTCATTTGTGATATGAAAAAGAATTCTGAATGCTTGCAACACATAAGATAAGAAATTTCTCAATTGGCATCTATAAGAACTTGAGATATTATTCCTGCTTTCAAGAATCTTATATGAAAATAAGGGTACAAGAAGAAATAGAATTTGATATTTACCTACAACAAAGCTTATATTCTAGGAGAATTTGGACGGATATCTTCATATTAAGTATCACTCAAAATGTCTCAAATTGATATTTAATCGAGTTATATGCAGACATATGAATGTTCAAATTGGAAATCTGCAAAAATTGCCTCTTGGTTAAAAATCAAGGGGCGCTTTGGTCATAGTCAAAGGCGACCTAAAATAATTTTGACACAATATTTATTTGAATATCATTCTCTATATAAAAATTGTGATGAAAAGACCAATTAAGATTATGACCATAAAATTGATCAAATATTGGTGATAATAATCACAATATTACTCCCTTAGAGAACATATGTATGCTCTACAAATTTAGTCTATCATCTGCATTAAGAATCAGCTTAAAAATTCATTCATAGTAAGTTTGTCGGTCGACGAATTCCTCGACCAAAAACATCTCGGTCAGCCTATCTCTTTCGACCAACAGACTTCAAATAAAAATTACATCTGCAGAACCCAGACACACTTTCGGTTGACTATTATTCGACCGAGCGAATGTCGGTCGACAATTGCTCGACCGAGAATTGACCGTTGGGATATGACCGTTGGAATCCGACCGTTTATGACTGTTACCAGTCGACCGTTGGGCGGCCGAGTGGCGCGTCTGGGATATGACCGTTGCAGTCGATCGGTCGACAAATTGTCGACCGACCTGGTCATTGGATTGCTATAAAAAGGACCAAAAATGGGTCATTGCTTCACACTCTCATATTCTTACTTCCATAGCTTCTCTCTAGTGCATTTTTGTGCAATTCTTTAGCTTCTTCATCCCCAAGACTTTCTTGCTTCTTCTCCACCTTAAAGCAAAGAAATGGCTTCATCATCAATACGTGGAAAGAAGAAAGTTGCTGGCAGGAAAGGAAGGGTGGCTTCCCCACCATTGACGATCATCAACGACATCCCCTTCGTCGACGCAGATGCTGGTGATCTCTATCTCAAGCTCTCCTCCAAAACTCCTCTTCCACGACTGCCAGTTGACGTCATGGACTTCCTCAGCATCGTCGACCTGGAGGATCTCTTTGAGGTGCAAAATTTGAAAGAATTTCTTAACCCTTCCTTCCCTTCCTACTCTTCCAAAGTGGTAAATGAGTTCTATGCAAACCTAATCTCCCATTCCGAAAATGAAAATAACTTCTTCTACTCTATGTTCAATGGGAATAGCTTTCGATTTACTGAGGAGGATATTCTTGACATGCTCAACATCGACTTAGATTAATATCAAGACACTCTTGACCTTACCACTGGAAATCCACTCAATACATTTTCCCAAGGTGACAATACCGTCAGTCTTAGTGACATTAAACGAGCCATTTTTCAATCTAATACAACTTGTCACGAAGATAGGGGTACCTACTATTCCATTAATCTCAAACCTGTAGCTAGGATTGTCAACCTTATTGTTTCCACAAACATACATCCTAGAGCAAACAAGTCTGAAGTCCCTATCTTTCGCATGTGTCTAATTTATGCCATTATCAAATGTACTCCATAAATTTTATCCGCATCATCCTTAAGAACATGCTTGAGTTTTCTAGCAATCCCCCATATGCTGATTTTGTATGCCAAATCACTCAACACTTTCTTAAGACACAAATTGAGTACATGGGATACACATGGGAAAGAAGACCACAAAAAATAAGCAAAAACACAGTAGAGAAAATGGGAATTGATTTCGGTCACAAGAGGGCTAGGACGGAAGGTGAGACATCTAGTCAAGACATACCACCACCACCTCCTCCTACTAACCCATCCTATGATCCCATCCAAAACACCCTAACCTATGTTGTTGGGTCACAATATCATCTAAGCAGACAATTAGATTATAGCCACCATGCCATGACCTACCTAAATCAAAGGATGCAAACCCTCTCTCCAAATCAACCATATGAATATCCTTATTCTTTAAATCCTGGCATGCTCAACCCATATAATCCCTCTTACAACTACTACCAAACTCCACCTCCACCATCTACAGATCTCACACATACTCAGTTTTCCTCAATACAACTACAAGACATTGCTGCTCATTTCCGCTTTGATCGTGTTCCTACCTTCTTGGAAGCATATGCCTTAACCAAGACAGGTGCTTTGGAGTGGCAAACTTTAGTCAAGTATTATGGAGCTGAGCCATTTCTTGGAAAAGACCCTGATATTGATGTAATACTTAAGTCTATCCAGTGAGATTTGGAGTGTCCGTTGTATTAGTTGTAATGAAATGGTTATCTTTACATGATTTGGTTATCTTTGCATGATTGTAATAATTCCATGATTATAATGAATCGGTTATCTTTACTGATTATAATGGATATTTCTCTATGGCATCATTTGAACATAGCTTATAAGACTATTCTAGTAGAGCATACAAAGTAAGGGGAGTAATAAATATGTCATAAATAAAAAAGGATGAAATCTTTGCAAATACCTGAAATTTAAAATTGTTGCTAAATTGACCATCTATTGAAGAGGGATATCTAATACTTTTCATATACTCTAAGCTTACAATGTTTTCTCTATCACCATCAAGATTTAATATCTTTTGCAAGTGATTGAGTAATTACTAAAAGACTCACAAATTTTTGTTTTTAACGGATATCTTTTTGAAATGACAAAGGGGGAGAAATAAATATAAACTTAGTAATTGTGCAAACTCTTGGCTTTACATTGAAAGTTTCTATATTCCCTAAAGAATTGGATTTCACGTTCCATAATTCATGGGGAATAATAAGCACACATTTTACAAACAAGCAAAGAAATTTACAAAGGTAATCTTTAGGTATGAAACCCACATGTTTTATATTTTCTTATTTTATATTTAGGAAATGTTTGTCATCTTCAAAAAGGGGGAGATTGTTGGCTAAATGGACATCTGTAAATCCATTTTGTTTTGATAATGACAAACATTTCATTCTTGTTGATCTAATGTGCTACTAGAGTGTTGCAGGAATAAGGTGGATGACAAAGCACTAGGGAATCTATATGCTTGAATGATTGTAAATGTCATGAAATGTAATCAATTGTAAACTTGTACAAATATATAATGTACAAGTACTTAGACTTCATGTAAATCAAGCGTTAGATCTTCCCTAGCTAAACACCACATTTAGATAGGTCATCCCCTTCAATAGTGTCACATATGCACACTCATACACACGCTTAGTGCCTTAATTGAAAGATTGAAACAGGGTCAATCTCGGTCGACAAACTCCTCGACCGAGACACTCTCGGACGACAAACTTCTCGACCGAGAAAGACCCAAGTAGCCGTTAGACACAGCTGACAAGGTAGTTGGAAGTTGGAGATAAACGTTGCAAAACACTTCATCCCGAAAGCCTGTCGGTCGACAATACTTTGACCGAGTAGGTGTCTCGGTCGACCATTTCTCGACCGAGATGGACTCTGACAGCAACTACAGAATTAATTAACTAGTCGTTGTTAAAGCAACTAACTTATACCTAACGGCTAGTTAAGCACTTAGAAACCCCTAGAAAGTGTCTAGAACGTCCTTAAGCACTTGTAGGACATTCCTATAAATAGGACATGCCTTAGGACACCTAAACTCACTTGTTTTTACACTTGAGCAATCTTTGAGCATACACTTACATTGAGCAACCTATTTGTGAGCAATTGAGCATATTGACAATTGGCTATTTCTTCTCTCAGCTCAAATTTTGTGTCCTATAGGCTAGCATCTCCTATCCACAGCAATCACAATTCCATACACATTGGTTAGGAGATCTACACGCTTGATCTAGGCAAATCAAGCCTTGTGCTTCAAAGGATAAGTTGTAATTTCCATTTTCCTTTCTTGTTCACTATTATTGTTTGTACTCTCCTTGCTACTCCTAGGTTGGAGGCTGCGGATTGGAGAGGTTGGAGATCTTCTTGGTGAAGAAGGGGACCTTGAGCTACTTCAAGAAGGCTGGTGCAACGGGAGGTTACTTCTAAAGAGGAAGGCTACTTCAAGGGGGAGCTTGGAGTTACTTCAAGAAGGCTACCTCGGGTTGGTGCATCTACTTCAAGTGAAGGTTGTTCAAGGGGTGTATGAAAGTATTGCATTTTGTGTAATTCCTTGTGAAGGTAATAAAATTGATACTTTCAAAATCCCGGTTGGGTAAGCAACCGGGTAGTGGACTGACAACCTTAGTATTTTCTAAGGTTGGAACCACTCTAAACCCTTTGTCTCCTTCTTGGTTTTTCATTTGTGGTTGTTTGAGTTAAATTATTATTAAATTATTTTAAAACCCTATTCACCCCCCCTCTAGTGGTTTTTCACTATCTACTAGAGTGTGGGGATTAACCATGTTGCCTGTAGTTTATAACATTGCATTGTGAATTATTGCATGTTTGAAACTATTGATTTCTTGATTTATTATTTAATAATGCTCTATAGATTAGGATTAACCATGTTTCCTATAGTTTATACACATTTATTATATATAAGAATGACAACACATGTATTTTTTGGCCTAGAAACCCATCCAAGATTTACTCATTAGGAGTAAATCTTGGATAGTACCTAGTTTGGGACTGTTCTTGAACACCTAATCTCACTTAGGATGTAAGTGTATAATGTGTATTGGGTTTTCAAGAAAATTTCGGCAGCATATCCCCGTTTGTTCTCTAAGTACATATGTACTTAGAGAACAGTGGGGAAATGCTATCGAAATTTTCTTGAAAACCCAATACACAATATACACTTACTAGTGAGATTAGGTGTTCAAGAATGGGATAGGTGGTACACATTTATTATATATAAGAATGACATCACATGTATTTGTTGGCCTAAAGTTTTAACCATGCATAAACTCTAATCTGTTAACCCGAGACCCTAACCTTATTGTAATATATAGCTTGTTTTCTCTTTGATCATAGAATGGATAGATCATGGATATCCATTCGCAATCGCTGCACCCCAGAGTTTATATCTGGTTGACCAGTTTACAATGTGAATGTGTACTTTACAATGTGAACTTTACAATTAGTGTTACTTTGTGAAATTTATAATTTGAATGTGAACTTTCAGATGGATGAGCATTCCCATGATGACCGTGCTGATGATCACCGTGAGGGTGAGGACGTGCTTGCACTGCCTGACAATGTAAGTTTTAAGAATATATCCCTGAGGTTTCTATCTATATGTTCATTTATAATTATATTATGTAAGTGTGTTTTTTTTATCAATTTTTAGGTTGGTGATGTACCCCCTGAAGAAATTATAGCACTTGATGAGCAGCAAAAGAAAATTGAAAAATGTGAGGGGCATCACAATGATGAACAAGTACATCAAAGGGGCAATGGACCCAAATTGGTTGTGGATTTCGGTCAGGCAGGAAATCCATATGGAGTGAACCGTAACTCATTTGTTTCATATCTTGGGGTTCTTACTCGCAGCCATTGCAGTCCTATCCTAGAATCATGACATAAAGTTCCTAAGGGGAAGAAAGACCACATATGGAAGGAACTATGCGTGAGTTATTATTATTTGTAATTTTATTTGTGTAGATTACTAATTTTTAGGATACTAGTTAATAGCAATTCTATTTAATTTGTAGAGAATATTTGATCGGGATGAAAAGATGCATCGTAAATGTGTGATACAACATTGTGGGAGGGTCCTAAGGAACTATAGGACCAATCTCACCCGAGATTACATACGTGATGCTGAGAATAGGTTCTTGATATATTCCAATTCTAGACATTGATCAGTATTTCACTAACTTTACACTAATAATTTTTTGTTTGTATTCTCTTTGAAAAATAAATATAGGAAGAAGGAAGCCACACATCAATAGAACTACTTGGACCCCAAAGAATGGGAGGAGTTTGTTATCCAAAGAAAAATAGATGAATTCAAGGTATTCAGCGCCGCCACTCCTAATTTAATTAATACACGTTTTTATGTATTCACCTATTCAAGATTAACCTTTACTATTTCTAGCCAAATCAATGTGCTAACTAACTAGGCTAAAAGCGATGCTCAACGAGCAAGGCGTGCACTGGATGTGCACGACCACACAATGGGTCCAAGAGGATATGCAGGCGTTCGCCAAAGACTACATGTTGAGTCTACTCAGCTTACTACTACTCAGGAGACTGCAGAGTCCTCTACTGCTGCTCCCGCACCTCTGCATCATCATGTTATGTGGATAGCTGAGAGGCAAAATAAGAAGGGAGAGATACCGAAGCCCGCAACCGCTGAGGCGGCTGCAAAAATGGTAAAAATCAACTCTTAGAGCAATCTATCGATATTGATTATTGTTATGTTTACTTACGAATTTTTGTTGATGGTGATTAGAGGGAGCTGCACGAGCAGAGGAAGGAAGGCAAGTTCATCCCTCAGGGCACAAGGGATGAACTGACAGTTGCTCTGGGTAACCCAGAGCATCCTAGACGTGTAAGGGGTGTAGGCACTGGTGTGGTCATCAAAGCGTTCTTTGGGCCATCCCAGCGCAAACCTGTCCCAAAAGCGGGACTTTCATAAGCTGAGGTTACTTATTCTTATTTTAGAACGTTATTGCGAAAGGGAATTCAATAATCAGAAACTAGCATTTCTTTTATCCATGTATAGGTAGATTTCTTAATTGATAGGAGAGTCAAGAAAGTACTTGATAAAAGACCCCATGAAGCAATTAACAAGTGGTAGGCGTCTCAGACTGCCACTCAGATAGTACCTATGGCGAACCTCTCTTCTCCTACTGCTCGTACTGCAGAGGTTGGGAGTACTCCTATAGACCCACCTAGTACGTCCTCTGTAAGTATTTATATGGCATATATAATAGCTAGTCTGTTCAAGATGATACGTTTGTGTATATATGCATATAACATTCTTTATGTAAATTTGTAGGGGTTGAAGCCATGTCGACTACAAAGTGAAGGATATATCATTGCAGAGGCATCGGCTTACCCATCCCTTAAAGGGTGCATGTTTCATGGGAGTCCAGTACCAGATGGCATGGTACGTGTGAGCCCGATACATATACTCCTTTGCATCTTGCACTGCCTCATGCACACCCAAATGCTGAAACACTTGGTGAGGTAGTAGGCAGAGTGATACTGTGGCCCGAAGCGGATGTCCTCTATATTGATATTGTATGATAAATTTTCATTACTTTAATTTGTTAGTGTATATATATATGAGTCAATTGATATGAAATTATAAATACATGTCAAAAAACGAGACCCGCTACATCTCGGCCTCCACCTCCTTGACTACCAAGTTGGCTTCCAGGAGACCTACACGCCTCGATAGGTCCTAATTGTAGGAGTGTGGCAGTATGGATCGGAGAACATAATCAAAATTGCCCTATAAATATTACTATTCCGGAGAATGCTGCAGGTAAATCATATGATAACAATCTATTTATACAAGTTTAGCATACGTATTAATGCATACGTAATAGAAGTTCTGGATATGTATTCATACAGGTCAAACATTCGGAACCAACATATTTATACAAGATATTTTGGAGTTGTTTAGTTATGAATAGTTTAACACATCTATGATAGAGATGTGGATATGGTGAGATTAATGCATATGGCAATCAGGTTTATACATCTATATACCTTGTTTTATATACGGCAATCTGGTTTCTTATATATTAATGCATACGTAATACATATTTTGCAGCCACTTACACAAGACATGTACAGATTTTGGGTTTCCCATGTGGGATTTTTGGTTCCATCTTTGATTAGTCTTGTAGATACAGACCCTTCTTCAGTTACTTCATACTACTGTGATGCTTTTGAATATTTTGGTAAAAATAATAAGACGGTGATAATAGCTCCATTCAATGTCGAGTAAGTTTACTTTGCTTGTAATTTGGACTTAATCAAATTACATTTTTATTGCGGATATTGAGTTATTAATTTTCTACTTTCTTACCAGTAATGCTAAGCATTGGGAGTTATTAGTTATTGTCCCCAAGACATTCACCGTCTATTATCTAGATCCTGCGGGGAGTGAGTTGGATGTATTATATGGACATGCAATTAAAAGGCCATTATTCTCGTGAGAAATATTTTATGTTTTTATATCTGTTAACATTTGTTACTGCATTACTATTTAATTATGCAATTTAATGTGTTACATTAACATATATAGGGCTTTACAAGAGTACAAAAAAGCTGGAGGAAAGGTCCCCAAGTAAAAAATCTGACACTCATTTGGGAGAATGTGAAAGTAATTTTCTAACTCCAATGTATATATTATTTATGTGAACTGTGCTTATTTGTATTTTTGAATATTTTGTATGTTTCAATTTATAGTGTGCTACACAAGACAACGGCTGGCCATGTGCCTACTATGTGATGCGATTTATGGGCCTAATCATCAAACATATCGTATTGGAAATCGATAACATACAACGGGTATTATACATAGTCTCGTTAGATAAAATGAAATCTATGAATCTTATTATATATTATTATAATTATGTATATACGTCATTCTCTTTGTAGGTCTTTAAAACTGAATACTTCAACACAGGTGCAAAGCGTTTCGATGTACATGCTCAATATACGAGAGATGAATTAGATGTTGTAAGAGAAGATTGGGCAAAAGCCCTGTAAAGAGTGGGAATTTTTCAATATGATTTTGCTGACAATGATGACAATGATGAATAAAGAATAACTTTGTTCTCATAATTAATTTTGTGTGAATGTGAATGAATTTTTATGAATTGTCATATGTGTGTGAAAATCATCAATAGATGAATGTTTCTACATGTGTCTGAATGTGAAAAGAGATGAAATAAATGGAACAGCAGGTTGCTACTGGTTTCTACATGCATGTGATGAATAATATGAATTAAATGTTCTTATACATGAGTGTGAATCACATATATATAATATTGTCCATCATGTTAATTTTGCATGTTTGTGGCCTGTTGTTGGCTGATATCAATGGATGTCGTAAATGTTGACCTAGAGGTTGTACATTACCTATATTTTGATAATGACTTAACCATTCCATTCATATGTATCTAACATGTGCGTTAAAGATTGTTTGCAGACATTAGGTACATGAAAAGGATCACATATACAAGCCCTAGAATGGGTCAAGTGCAAACCAAACTGACTACAAGTGTGCAATTTAGGATTTCCATGTAAATCACCTTAGAACATAAATGTAATCACTTGTAACGATGAATACGCTTGTAACTTAGAAGAGAAAAATGTTTGGGACAAAATTCACCTAGTGCTAATCACTTTTATTGCAAATTAAAAAATCCATTTCAGGCACTTGGTCGGTCGAGTTTCCCACCCTGAAACTCGACCGATCATCCTGAGTCGATTTTCTGAAGATTACAATCGGTCGAGTTGTGCACTCATAGAACTCGACCGATTGGGTAGTAGGCCAATTCCAGTTGGAATGGTCGGTCGAGTTTCCTCAGCACAAACTCGATCGATCAATTCAACATCGGATTGCCTGCTACCTGATCAGTAGAGTTACACCCATTAATACTCGACCGAATGCACTGTACGGAATTTGCAGAAAAAGTAATATGACCGTTGGTGAATTGGTTTGGCCAAAAATATAGCCGTTTTCTTGAAGGAAAAATGACCACTTATGCACCCAAGTGTCCCACAACATAAAGGGCCATCCTCAACTATAAATAGAACCCCTTGGACTTCATTCCAAGCTTCTCTTTCCATTGCAAACTTGGTTCTAGCTTAGTTGAGAGTGTTCCAAGCCCTTGAGCCCCTTTCTCTCTCTACCTTCAAGATAATTTCGTGAGTGAGATAGCTTCCTGTGTATGAGAGCTATCCTTTGTTCTATGTAAAGCTCTCCCTTATTTCTTCCCACCTCCAAATCAAATAGAAGATTGATTGAAGCTTCTTCTCCGAGTGAAAGAGGAGTTGTTCTTCTTCTTCTCCGAGTGAAAGAGGAGTTGCTGTTGTTCTTCTCCAAGTGAAGGGGAAGATGTGTTGCTGATCTTCAAGAGTGAAGATTGATCGTTGCTCCAGATCCCTTGGTGAAGGGAAAACGTGGGCAAGCTCTCCAAGTGAAGGAGAGGTGCAAGGCAAGCTCAAGTAAGATAGGTAATCCCTGCAAGGCTGAAGACAAAGGTGAGATTGGGTAAGTCCTTTGTAGAAGTCCGAAGAATCTCGCTTTGTGGGTAAGTCCTTGGATAGGTTGACGATCTTAGCTTGTGTAATTAAGCCCTTGGTTGTGTGGTTTTTGTTTCTTGTAATCTTATCGTGATATATAAGAGGACCAAGTTGTAAATCCTAGAGTCTAACCAACTCTAGGTAGTGGACTGACATCGCTCCTAAGTTTAGGACGTGGAACCACTCTAAACCACCTGTCCAAGTGCATGATATTCATTATATCTTATCCTTGCTTTGTATGCTAGAATAGGATATCAAATTGCTGCTTGCATTAGTTTTTGCACTTCAATTAAATTGGTGGTCTAATCGATTTTGTGAAGTGTGTGTAGCTCTATTCACCCCCCATCTAGAGCCCATCGATCCAACAAGTGGTATCAGAGCAGGTCTTCTCCAAGCTACTTCTACAAGTAGGAGAAGATGGGTGATTCAGCTCTTGGGTCACTCAACCTTTAAGGAAGCTTCTCCATGAGACCCCCGATCTTCGACGGCACAAACTTCTTATATTGGAAGAGGAGAATGTAATTCTATCTCGAAGGGGTGAGTTTCGAAATGTGGAAGATTGTCCATCTCAAGTATGAGGATCCAAAAGGCGACATCACCACATGGACGGAAGCGGAGATGAAGCGTGCTCAACTCAATGCTAAAGCCGTGAGCATCATCTACGCCGCTCTTTCACCATCGGAGTTCAACCGCATCTCTTCGTGGGACACGGCGCATGAGATATGGCACAAGTTGTGTGTCACCTATGAAGGGACCGAGCAAGTCAAGGAGGCCAAGGTCTACATGCTTGGTGGTCTTCTTGAGAACTTCAAGATGGGGAAGAATGATAGGGTAGCGGATATGTACACAAGGTTAAATGTCATCTTGAACAGCCTTGCAGCCCTTGGGAGTGTCATGGATAGAGGTACAATCAATGCCAAGATCTTGAGATCTCTTCCAAAGAGATGGGAGCCAAAGGTCACCTCTATTGAAGAAGTCTACAAGCTAAGCGAGTTATCAACCGAGGAGCTGGTTGGTAACCTTCAAGCCCATGAACCTAGGCTTGACAAGCAAGAGGAAGAGGAGAAAAGAGAAGAGAAGGAATCAAATAAGATAAAGGACACCGCCTTCAAAGCTCAAATTGAAGAAATGGTCCGACAACAACAACTTGCCATGAAGTCTCCCTGCCCTTCCTCAAGTGAAGATGAAGGTGTCAATGATCATGAAGCCAACTACTCAAAAGGAAAGCACTTCAAGAGCAAGCCCTCCTCCTCGACTCCAAGGTGCTACGAGTGTGGTCAAAAAGGCCACTACAAGAGTGACTGCCCAAAGGCCAAGAAGAGCCATCATAAGAGCAGCCACAAGAAGGATGACAAGTACAAAACAGAAGCAAAGTACAAGAGGAAAGATAAGAAGGAAAGAAGATCCAAAGATGCAGCTCATGCGGCATGGGAGTCTTCTTCTTCAAGCTTCTCAAGCTCCGAAGATGGAGAATGTCATCTTGCCCTCATGGCCTCTACAAGTGAAGATGTAATTGAGGTAAATGAGGTAAGCAAAGTAAGCGATATTAGTTTACATGATCTATCTAAGGAAACTCTTATTGACATGCTTAATGAATGCCAATCATCTTTTGCTAAATGTAAATATAAAAGGAAAAGATTAGGCAAAATAGTTGATGACCTTTATGCAAAAATTGACATTCTTGATAAAAATGAAAAAGTACATCTTGATAGCATAGATTCCTTGCAAGGGCAATTTCTTGACCTTGAACTTCAATATAATGGAGTAGAGGTTGAGAATGGTACATATCTTAAAACTATTGAAAATCTTAAGATAGAAAACGAAAAATGCCTAGATGAGCTTGATATTCTAAAAACTGAAAATGTAGAACTCAAGCTTATTGATGATGCTAGGAGAGATGAAGTCTACTCCTATCAAAGAGAGATTGTTGTTCTTGAATTTGAAAATGCTAAATTTCTTTCTCAAACAAATGATTTATCTTCTAGACATATTTTGCCTAGAAATGAAGTTGCTAGTTTAACTCTAGAAAAAGACTCTCTTCTTACTAAATCTCTCTGTCTTGAGGCCGACCTTTTGCATACTAGAGAAGATCTTGCTAGTTTATCTACTACTGTTGTAAATCTTAGTGATGATAATGCTAAATTAAGATCTACCTTGCAAAGGTTTCTTTCGGGTAAGAAATCCTTAAATGATGTTCTAGAGCACTCTACCAAACAAGTTGGTACTAGTGGTTTAGGATATAATGGGACTACTCCAAAAGGTAAGAAGAAGAAGGGTAAGAAAAAGAGTGTGGAACCTCCAATTTTCAATGGAGAGTCTTTCGGCTCTAAAAACCCCATGGTTTGTATTCATTGCAAATGTGATGACCATTATTCTACCTATTGTCCTTACAAGCCCAAGGGGACCAACCCAAAGATGAAATGGGTCCCCAATCTAACCCCGAACCCCAAAGTTTGAGTTGGGTTCCGACATCCTCTTTTCTTGCAGGTTAAAAAGAAATGGATTGTTGATAGTGTCTGCTCTAAGCATATGACTGGAGAAATCAGCCATTTCAACAAATTTGTAAAAAAGAAAGGAGGATCGGTAACCTTCGGGGACAACAAAAAGGGTAAGGTTATAGGTGAGGGTGATGTAGGCAATGAATTATGCATTAAAAATGTATTGCTTGTTGATGGCCTACATCACAATTTAATTAGTGTTAGCCAATTATGTGATAATGGTTATCTTGTGCTATTTACTTCTTTAGAATGCTTGCTTCTAGATTCCCTGTCCTACAATGTTATATATAAGGGAACTAGAAATGGTAATCACTATGTGATTGTTCTCGATGCTCTTAAGCCCATACTAAATAGATGCTTAGTTGTGGATAAAAAAGATCTTTCTCTTTGGCATCGTCGTTTGGGTCATGTGAATTTGCAACAAATGAAGAAATTGAACAAAAAGGACTTGGTTCGAGGACTTCCTAAATTGGATTTTGAAAAGGATGAGGAATGCCAACCTTGTACACAAGGGAAACAAACCAAATCCTCCTTCAAATCCAAAGGAGTCATGAGTACCAAGAGAGTTTTTGAGCTTCTTCATATTAATCTTTTCGGACCAATGAGAACACAAACGCTTCGTGGCTCCAAGTATTGTCTTATTATTGTTGATGATTTTTCTAGATATACTTGGACTTTCTTTCTCATTTCTAAAAGCGATACTCTTGATGTTTTCTCGAGCTTTTGTAAATGAGTTGAAAACGAAGCTTCTTGCCATGTTGTTTCTATCCGTAGTGATCATGGGGGAGAGTTTGAAAATGATCTTTTTGAACGTTTTTGTGAAAAATCGGGTTATTCGCACAATTTCTCTTCTCCTCGCACACCTCAACAAAATGGAGTTGTTGAGAGGAAGAATAGATCACTACAAGAGATGGCTAGGACCATGCTTCTTGAGTTTGACACTCCTAAGAAGTTTTGGGCTGAAGCCGTTAGCACGTCATGTTTTGTGCAAAACCAAGTTTTCACACATCCAACTTTCAAGAAAACCCCCTATGAACTATGGCGTGGTAGGAAGCCGTCTATTGATTTCTTTCATGTTTTCGGTTGGCCTTGTTTTGTTTTAAACACTAAGGATTCTCTCAACAAGTTTGATCCGAAATCATACAAGGCTTTCTTCCTAGGCTATAGCACTACTAGCATGGCATATAGAGTATTTAACATTGAACTATCTAAAATTGAAGAATCTATAAATGTTAAATTTATTGAAACTAACCCTGTTATTGGCAAGCATATTGGTGATGATGATGTTGCAGATGAAATAATTCCTATCTTAAAAGATCTCAACATCAAAGACAAAGGCAAGCAGGTTGTAGAAGAAGAAAAAGAAGAAGAAAAGAAGGATCACACTCCCCGCTTTGCAAAGAATCACCCCAAGGAGTTGATCATTGGCAATCCGTTCGAGAGGGTGAGGACACGAGCTTCTCACAACAAAGAACAAGCAGATAGTGCCTTCATCTCCCAACTAGAGCCAAAGAACATCAAAGAGTCCCTTGGTAATGATGAGTGGATCCTTGCCATGCAAGAAGAGCTTGAGCAATTTGAGAAGAACCGTGTGTGGACTCTAGTGCCAAGACCAAATGATAGAAAGATCATTGGCACCAAATGGGTCTACCGAAACAAGCTTGATGAGCAAGGAAAAGTGGTAAGGAACAAAGCAAGGTTAGTAGCACAAGGTTACAACCAACAGGAAGGTATTGATTTTGATGAAACTTATGCTCCTGCTGCTAGATTAGAATCTATCTGTATGCTACTTGCTTTTGCTAGTTATAAAAATTTCTTGCTTTATCAAATGGATGTTAAAAGTGTGTTTTTGAACGGTACAATCGAGGAGGAAGTTTTTGTTTCTCAACCTCTAGACTTTGAAAATGACAAATTACCCAATCATGTTTATTTGTTACAAAAAGCTCTCTATGGACTCAAACAAGCCCCTCGAGCTTGGTATGAAAAATTAAAGAACTTTTTGTTAGATAATGGGTATGTCATGGGCAAAGTTGATTCTACTTTGTTTCTAAAACGCACTTCTAACCATTTTCTTATCATCCAAATATATGTTGATGATATCATTTTTGGCTGGACTGATCTTGATCTTTGCAAGGAGTTTAGTTCTCTTATGCATAGTGAATTTGAAATGAGCATGATGGGTGAGTTGACCTTCTTCCTCGGCTTTCAAATCAAGCAAACAAAGGAAGGAAACTTCATCAACCAAGGCAAATACACAACTGAACTACTCAAGCACTTTGGGATGGAGAACATGAAGTCGATGGATACACCCATGTCAAACACCGCCAAACTTGATAAAGATGAAGAAGGTGAAAAGGTAGATGAGAAGCTATATAGAGGTATGATAGGAAGTTTACTTTATTTAACTGCCTCTAGACCTGACATTATGTTTAGTGTTGTCTTGTGTGCTCGCTTTCAATCTTGCCCTAAGAAGTCGCATCTCACTGCTGTTAAGAGAATTTTGAGGTACTTAGCCAAAACTCAAAATTTTGGTCTATGGTATCCTAAATCAAGGGATTTAACTCTTACATCATATAGTGATGTGGACTATGCAGGGTGTTTGATTGATAGAAAGTGCATAAGTGGCACTTGCTTCCTTCTAGGACCATGCTTAGTGTCTTGGTTCTCCAAGAAACAAAGCACAGTGGCATTATCAACTACCGAAGTTGAATACATCGCAGTCGGGAGTTGTTGTGCACAGGTCCTATGGATGAAGCAAATGCTCCAAGACTTTAACATATTTTTTGATGCTTCTCCTATCTATTGTGACAATACTAGTGCAATTAACCTCTCTTATAATCCTATATTGCATAGTAGAGCTAAGCATATAGAGGTTCACCATCATTTTCTTCGTGACCACATTGCCAAGAAAGATATCTATATCACACATGTGGACACGGAAAATCAGCTAGCGGACATTTTTACAAAACCTCTAGCTAGAGATCAATTCAATTTTATTCGATCTAAACTGCTCATTATTGATTTCAATGATATTGCTATGTGATCTAGCTAGTGGTCTCTATCCTATATGCTTGCTCATGTCATTCTTCACCTTATGTTGCCTATACATGCTTGCTTCTGCTAAATTTGCCAATCAATATGCTTAGTTTGTGCTTGTTTTTGGGTTTTTATCGAATTTTGCATTTTATCACTAAATAGTGCCGAATGATGAGCAAAATGTGCCTAGGTATGTTATTTATGCATAATAGAATGGAAAAATAAATTTAATAGGCATGTATGTGGCTAGAATCTAAGTTTTAGACTGCTAGGTCAGGTTGACCTTCGGTCGAGTTTCACCCCAGAAAACTCGACCGATCAAGAGCCAAGAGATGTTCTTCAGTGGACCGATCGGTCGAGTTGTCCTCCCTCAGAACTCGACCGATCGACGGGCTGCGCCAACTTAAAAGTTAGGATCGGCCGACTATTTTCCCTTGCAACTAGAAAATAGCCGACTAATTCCTCTTCTCTTGGCTCGTGCTCTCCACCCTAGCCCTAACCCTTTCCCGTTCCTAACCCTAGGGTGCCTTAGCAGCTTGCTCCTGACCTTTCCGGGTGACGGCTGTGTGTTCTTGTTGGGTTTTGAGGTTCATTTTGCTTGTATGTGCGTTTTCTCCTCTTGTTTTTGCTTCCATGGCTTTCCACAGGAGAAAACGACCCGCCCCTAGCAATGCCCCAGCTTCTTCCTCGACCCAACGGTTGATTCCTTTTGATAACACTACGTTTGTATCTCTAGAGGCGGTCAATAGGTATAAGGATCTCCTTCCTCGATCTCCTTTTCCTTTCCGCCCCCTAGTTAGTGCAAACCGTTTTCAAAACCATATCAACTCCATCGCGAAGCTTCTTGACAAACACAACCTTTCCGCCCTAGCGATCGAAAGTGACTGCTTCAATAATCAGTTAACTAGTACAAAAGTTGTTCACGAGTTCTATGCTAATCTGCGCTAGAACTATGATTCGATTGTTCCCCCGCCAAATACCGAAATAGTCCTAACATCGATGATCGCCGGTCGTCGGTTTCAACTCTCCGAGGAGACTTTCAACATCTATCTTACCGGAGATGAAGAAAACACTACTTGGCGTCGGGGCTATGACGAGTATTTTGATCTTTTAGACCCGGAAGGCTATTACAAACATCATGAATTGACTTTACCGGATATTCATCGATTTTTGAAAAAGCCTGATGTGGCCTATAAGAATCGGTCCACCCTTCCCTCCTCCTTCCTTGACCTCCAGAAGCACATCCTAGCCCTTGTGCTTAACTGCAACATCCATCCGAAGCGAAATCAAATGGATATTGCAGAAAACACAACGGTTTTGATGTATTGTTTGTTGAACAACATCGGTGTCAAGTGGGCTCGTTACATTCTACATCATATGACCTGCTTTGACAAAGGCAAGAACACCAAGAGCACCCACCCTCCCTATCCATCCTAGATCTGTGGTCTCTTCCAGTTTTCCACTGACAAATCACTATTTTCTGACTACCATTACTCGGTTGCTCGAAAGGGAGTGTGCATTAGTGAAACCACTCTTCTGAATGTTGTACCTACCCCTGCCCCTTCCCCTGGTGCTTCTGGCTCTACCTCAGCCTCATCCTCTGCTTCTGGTGCCCCTCCTACCTCCACCCAGTCTCCACCCCCACAGCCACATCCCCGCCCTAGCCGTGCGTCGTTCAGAGCATCAAATGAAACCCTTCTTGGATACATGATGCATGAACAGGCATACAATCGCCAGGTCCAGGATCACCTCCATCAGGATTTGTGTTCGATCATGTCTACCATGAACCTATCCTGCTCTTCACCCTACCCAGCATACCAGCCATATCCGGGTAGTGCTTATGCCTCCTATGCATATGAGCATTACTTTCCTGCTCCACCACCATTTGCTGTCGAGCCTTCCGCTGCTGCTCCACCTCAGTATCCCTCTAGTAGCTCTACTCCTGCATATCTACCGCTACCTGCTGGCCCCCTGGCCACTCTGCTCGCGTCCTTGGGGGACTCTGCTCCATCCTTTCCGCAGGCCCAGGAGCTTCTAGCTCTTGGCATGTCGTGGGCTGAGCAGAATGCCTGCTGGCCCGGTCGCTCCTTTGGTCCTGCTGACGAGGAGATGCCCGACCAGGCTGAGGATGTCGATGAGGATGCCGACGAGGATGCTGATGATGCTGATGGTGATGGTTCTTCTGCCGAGGATGGCGATGATGGTGTTGGTTCTGCTGCTGGCACAGCTGCCCCGCCTTCGGATGGCGATGAGGACTACAACCCAGGCGATGACGAGGAAGCAGTTGACATAGATAGCTTAGATGTCTAGGAGGTTGTCTTAGATTATAGTCTAGCATGTCTATTATATATATCTTTCTAGAATCTTTTGTATAAGCGACATCTTGGCACATTAGTCTGAGTTGTACTATTTTCTTATTCACTGTTTTCTCACTTTTATGGTTTTAGTCGCTTATGAGAACCTATGTCTGTGTTGGAATATCATTGCTACACTTTGGCTATTAAATCTGTGTTATCTTATGCTTGGTGTTTGTTGAGCTATATTTTGATTCTGACTTGGATTGTATGTTTCTCCTCTGTGGTTGTATGTTATATGCCTTAAACATGTGGTTTATTATCTTTTGCGTATGTGTGTGGTTGAGTCTTGGAGAAGACCTAGATTTGTGCTCTTCTACACCCCCTACCTTTTTGATAATGTCAAAAGGGGGAGATATATCTCATGATTTGAGACTCAATCATATTGTTGTTTGTGTTTTACTATTGCTCTCTTGCCTAGGTGATCCTTTTCTTGTTAAATTGTTGTTGATCATATGACATGTAAAGGATTACATATTACATGAATATTGGTTTTGCCATGTATAGAAAACCTAACATGCACGTGAGAGGAAGCATAGTTTGAGGGGGAGCAATTCCAATTGTTCTTATCATGAATCCCCCTAATTCACAAGGCAAAGGTTTAATTTTCTTATACTTTTCAATATGTTTGAGGAATGGTTTTTCATTGTCAAAAAGGGGGAGAATGTTGACCTAGAGGTTGTACATTACCTATATTTTGATAATGACTTAACCATTCAATTCATATGTATCTAACATGTGTGTTAAAGATTGTTTGCAGACATTAGGTACATGAAAAGGATCACATATACAAGCCCTAGAATGGGCCAAGTGCAAGCCAAATTGACTACAAGTGTGCAATTTAGGATTTCCAAGTAAATCACCTTAGAACATAAATGTAATCACTTGTAACGATGAATATGCTTGTAACTTAGAAGAGAAAAATGTTTGGGACAAAATTCACCAAGTGCTAATCACTTTTATTGCAAATTAGAAAATCCATTTCAGGCACTTGGTCGGTCGAGTTTCCCACCCTGAAACTCGACCGATCATCCTAAGTCGATTTTCTGAAGATTGCAATCGGTCGAGTTGTGCACTCACAGAACTCGACCGATTGGGTAGTAGGCCAATTCCAGTTGGAATGGTCAGTCGAGTTTCCTCAGGACAAACTCGACCGATCAATTCAACATCGGATTGCCTGCTACCTGATCGGTCGAGTTACACCCATTAATACTCGACCGAATGCACTGTACGGAATTTGCAGAAAAAGTAATATGACCGTTGGTGAACTGGTTTGGGCAAAAATATAGCCGTTTTCTTGAAGGAAAAATGACCACTTATGCACCCAAGTGTCCCACAACATAAAGGGCCACCCTCAACTATAAATAGAACCCCTTGGACTTCATTCCAAGCTGCTCTTTCCATTGCAAACTTGGTTCTAGCTTAGTTGAGAGTGTTCCAAGCCCTTGAGCCCCTTTCTCTCTCTACCTTCAAGATAATTTCGTGAGTGAGATAGGTTCTTGTGTATGAGAGCTATCCTTTGTGCTATGTAAAGCTCTCCCTTCTTTCTTCCCACCTCCAAATCAAATAGAAGATTGATTGAAGCTTCTTCTCCGAGTGAAAGAGGAGTTGCTGCTGTTCTTCTCCGAGTGAAGGGGAAGATGTGTTGCTGATCTTCAATAGTGAAGATTGATCGTTGCTCCAGCTCCCTTGGTGAAGGGAAAATGTGGGCAAGCTCTCCAAGTGAAGGAGAGGTGCAAGGCAAGCTCAAGTAAGATAGGTAATCCCTACAAGGCTGAAGACAAAGGTGAGATTGGGTAAGTCCTTTGTAGAAGGCCGAAGAATCTCTCTTTGTGGGTAAGTCCTTGGATAGGTTGAAGATCTTAGCTTGTGTAATTAAGCCCTTGGTTGTGTGGTTTTTGTTTCTTGTAATCTTATCGTGATATATAAGAGGACCAAGTTGCAAATCCTAGAGTCTAACCAACTCTAGGTAGTGGACAGACATCGCTCCTAAGTTTAGGATGTGGAACCACTCTAAACCACCTATCCAAGTGCATGATATTCATTATCTCTTATCCTTGCTTTGTATGCTAGAATAGGATATCAAATTGCTGCTTGCATTAGTTTTTGCACTTCAATTAAATTGGTGGTCTAATCGATTTTGTGAAGTGTGTGTATCTCTATTCACCCCCCTCTAGAGCCCATCGCTCATAACTGAACTGCAGGTTTCTCATCCTGCGACCAGCCACAGCAGGTCTGCAGACTGACAGAAAAAAAAATTAAAACATAGGCGTCGGTTATTTGAACAAAACTGACACCTATGTTATACGGCGATGGTTTTTCACCTAAAACCAACGTCTATGTGACCAGGTACTACGACCGTGTTGGGAAGCACGACCGTGGTGGCAGGCAGGGGATATGTCGTTGGTTATTATCACAAAACCGATGTCGGTTCAGATGATGTTGGTGTCGGTTTCTTTTAGAAAACCGACACCTATAATCCCTTTGCTGGCGCGTTTTCGGTGGCGGGAAGAGTTTGGGCGTCGGTTTTTACTAAACAACCGACACATATAGTCCCTTCGTTGGCGTGTTTTCGGTGGTGAAAAATGTTTTGGCGTCAGTTGGGATCTGACGCCAAAGGTGTCCCCCTTTAGCGGCACCCACTTGGGTATCACTTTGAAACCGACACTAAAGAACTTAAATAACCGACGCTAAAGGGCTTTTATGTAGTAGTGTGTGTGTGTGTGTGTGTATATATATATATATATATATATATATATACTACTATAAAAAGAGCGAATAAGTTCAAATAATTACAACGGTGCCACTTAACCGCCTTCAGAAAATCTGAACCAATCAGAGTATAGCGTTTTCAAAATGTTGCGTTCTCCGTGAGGCTCACTGCTCTCACATTTTTTCTCTATTTTATCTTTTTTTCTATAACTCCTTTGCTGTAACAAACTGCCACCCACTGCGCAGTAAACTGCTGTGCGAGTCCCACTACGACTCACCCGGTCACCCACAAGTGTCACGACCCAATTTTCCAATGATCTCAATTCCGCGTCAAACTACTTTCTAATCATCTCTCCATTCTTTTCACCTCCCAACGAAGAAACAACACAATTTTTAACCTTTATAACAACCCCCTTTCATCCATCTCAGTTCTTTCCTCATAATTGCAACCACCGCCACTCTTTGAACCCAAGCAATCTGTCTCCTTCTAGGTTTCTTATGTCGGCCTCTTGCAGAGCTCACAACACCTCTACAGAGTGCCTTTCTGTCATATATACTAGACCAACCCCAAGTAACACGACCAGCGCCGTGGTTGCCTGATGGAAAATGTGGTAACAGATTGCAACGACAAAGGAGAAGCCAACACTGTCGCTACCACGACAACGTCCAATCCGTTTACCCCGCACCAGCGAGCTGCTGCTCCGATACTCTGTCCACTGTCCATCCCCATGTTCCGGCTCGATGCTGGAAAGGGCTATCAAAGGATCTATGGCAAGTCTGCGGTGGCCTTGCTGCTCCACATCTTGCTCAGCCCAAGGCACGTCCAAGGGCATTCGGGCGTTCGTCAAGGTTAGGATGGGATCATGTAGGGTGTCGTACTGGCTGCTCTTCTAATCGCTCCTGGTGCTCACAGTTCTACCGCGGTTTGTGTTCATGAATTGTGATTATGTGATTACTGTCATGGACACCATCGACGGGAAGAGCCAATGCTTCATGTTGGTAAGTAAGAAAGTTCTTGCCTTGTTTAGTGAACGACCAACTTGTCGCAGCTATGTTGCTAAGATTAGTTTTTTTTCCAGCCATGTTGCTAAGATAACTGATTCAGCTTCAGTTTGCCAATTACCATATGCACCTTCGTCTATTATCTCTCTGAGGTTGAATAAAACAATACGTTTATCTTTTGAATGGGGTTGTTCACGTTTTATGCCCTCCGCCGCCACTATCACTGAGAAAAGAAGGTAATTACAGGTAATTACTATGCCAAAGACTCCTCCAGTGCTTTGCTATTCTACACATAGTCATCATAATGAGATATTTATTGGGTGTTTTTTTGGGTAACGTGCATTTTAGGAGTCGTTTTGCATATTTTTTCAATTTATAATTTGACATCTCTTCACCATAATAAAGCACCCTGTCTATCCCCGCTAAATTCTTTCCCAGTCCCACTAATTTTATTTTCGATCAATACAGGCTTACATTTAATACTTACGTAGCGGATTATAGGAACTCCATTGCGTGTAGCATGTAAAAGACAACCAATTTTTTTATCAACCAACTTAATCCTATTTATAATATACCATGGCTGCCGTTTTGCCAAGTGTTATTAGTTATTATAAGTAGGAAATCCAAAGAACTTATTCTCACGTAGGAAAATCTGTCCACATCATAGAATCATGGCTACTTTAGAGCAGAGGTAACCAGTTCTTCTGCATTCCTTGTAAAATCCTTGATGTCATTTGGGCTGTGATGTAGAGTTGTGTACAAACACCACAATGATCTATGTTATTCTTTCTTAAGGTACTCCATTTTACTACTTGATCAAATTATCGATAGTAGGAATTTCTACTTTTAATGATATCTCTCTTTTCAATTTATTTTTCCCCATAATTTAATCAAAACTTTTTCCCTATTTATTTTTAAATACTATGAAAATGATCATTTTTCATTACTTGTTATATTTACGACCAAAGAACTAATTGTTCATTTTACAAAGTAATTATAATTAAGATTATAATATATTCAATAATGCTAATTTTTGTAATCTTACAATCTAACGAAGGATCATGAAGATATGTTATATTTGTATATTTAAACAAAAAGATGTTCTATTTGCACATTTTACATGTAAAATTTATTAATAACTAAGCATTCAACTAATATTTTTATATGTATAAAATGAAATAAGAACAATCTTATAAAGATATATATTTATTTGTTCTCTAGGAGTGGGTTAGGTGGTGTGGCTTGTGAACTCTTAGAAAAATGACCCAATGTAAATTCTAAAAAAATTACACACCCTTGGGTATAAAATTCAGTTGTCACATAGCTATCCTTTAGATCATTTTAAAAGTCATTTTTTTATAATGGGCTTAGAAGAAGGTAGCTCGATTTACTTTGTTAGGTTGGATCCAGTGTGACCTTACCAAGGAAGTACAAGAATAATGGCAAATTTGTAAACTTTATACTTCTAACTAAGTAAAATATTTATAATATTATGGCATGACTTCATTATTCAATACCATATCCATACATACTTTAGTTAAAGTAATAGACCTCACTACATTTCATATAAATATATTACTTTAATGATACTTCTATATGAGATTTGGAAACAAACTTCATGAATGCACTAACAAATTAATATTCATCAAATACAAAAAGGATTTGTGCATAAGAGTAGAATTGTAACATTACAATTTCGATATGTCAAACTCAATGTTGTAAACTTATCTATTCCTTTTGAATTAATATTGAATCCATGAACACTAACATCATATTTAGAAAAATATTGATGATAATGAAAAAATCATCTATTATTATGGCCATCTTATGTTTACAAAAGGATCACCTAAATTTAATAATATTCTTTTCTAATATATACAAAATAATTTACCTTTAATGATGTTTGATGAATACAAACTTTTATCCAGTTTTTAATTCAAATTATCAATATAAAATTAGTATTTATGATATGGTACGTGCATGTGCACGTGTGTTTTCACTTTATCTATACTACTATAAAAAGAGTGAATAGTTTTAGTTAATTACAACAGTGCCACTAACCAATCAGATTTCACCATTTCAAAAATCCTGCACTCTCTTTAACTCTGCTCTTCTCTCCTTTTTTTCAAGATTTTTCATATTTTCACAATTGTTTTATCCTCAGCCGAACCCAACTGATGCAACAACACCCAATTTCGAAACACTCTCTCGCTTAACAACCACCACGATCTGTATTCACCGTAACAAAACTACCCACTATCCTCAATCCTTATCCCCATGACTCCTAACAAAACGAAAAACTGTACACGGCATGAAAGGCATTCAGAGGTAGTGTCTCCCACATTCATTTCCCTCTGCCACACCCACAAAATTAACCGTCTCAGCCTTTTCCACTTGGATGCATCTTCCCTTTGCTCTGCTTTGACTACATCCCCACCGACAACTAGGTCGTCCCAAGTGGAAATGAGGATCTCAGACGCGCTCTTGAATTCATGGTTGTTGTTTCTGTTCTAGAAGAACTTGCTATTGTCACTCAGGTCTACAATGATTACATGCACATCTTAAATCTCATGCAGATTGGTGCAGATGAACGAGTGCCAGATCGATGCAAGGTGAATGAGGTTGCTGAGACTGAGAAGTAAGAGAAAATGTAGAATATTTATTACATGTTTCACAATTTTCTTATATCTCTCCTCTCCCCGCTCCCCGATAAAATGACTTCTCTCAGTTTCATGATCTTGTCTCATTCTTTGAACAATCTCAACCGACCTGCTAGAGCTCACATTCTTCATCTTTCTATTTTTTTATCACGATACTTTATTCAATTCTTTTGTTATTCTTGTGCCGTGGAGATACGATTACTACTTGTTTTGATGGGTATTCTGGGTTTTTCTAGATTCCAATCTACCCTCCTGTTCAAGGGAAAACTACATTTACAATCTCCTATGGAACTATGCTTACCGTCGCATGCCATTCGGTGTTTGTAACACCCCAACAACATTTTAGTATTGCATGATGGCAGTTTTCTCCGATTTCATTGAAAATATAATAGAAATATTCATGGATGATTTTAGCATTTATGGAGATTCCTTTATCATTGTCTTTGCAATTTATCTAAAGTCTTAGCCCATTGCAAAAAGGTTAACCAAGTACTAAACTGGGAGAGATGCCATTTCATGGTACAATCTGGTGTAGTACTAGGCCATATTGTTTTTAATAAGGGTATTGAAGTTCACAGGGCCAAAGTGGAAGATATTGAGAAGATGTCTACTCCTTCTTCAGTCAAGGAGTAGTTTTCTTGGACATGCAGGGTTCTATAGTAGATTCATCAAAGATTTCTCCAAGATTGCAAAACCATTGTGTTCCTTGCTTGCAAAAGATGTCGAGTTCATATTCGATGATGACTGCCATACAGCCTTCAACAAGCTCAAAGAAGCTCTTGTCTTAGCCCCAATCATCCAACCACCGGACTGGAGTGCTCCTTTTCAGTTAATGTGTGATGCGAGTGACTACGCATTAGGAGCAGTTCTTGGACAACAGAAGGATAAGAAGCTTCGCACCATACACAATGCAAGCAAGACCTTAGATGAGGCACAAATCGACTATACAACCATCGAGAAAGACATGCTTTCCATAGTGTCAATTTTGACAAGTTCAGACAGTATTTGGTAGGATCCAAAGTAATTGTGTATACAGTTCATGTTGTAATAAAGTATTTGCTTAACAAGAAAGATGCCAAACCTCATCTCATCTGCTAGATATTGCTTCTTTAGGAGTTTGACCTTGAGATCCAGGATAAGAAGGGAATAGAGAACAACGTTGTTGATCACCTATCTAGGTTGACCACAAATGTTGGAAATTCATTGCCTATTGAGGACCAATTGTTGATTGAGAAACTCTACACTTTATCGTCCACACAAGCACCATGGTTTGCAGACATTGCAAACTTTCTTGCTACAGGACAGCTGCCTCCGGACTTGACATACCAATAGAAGAGGAAGTTTTTCCATGATGTAACATTTTACTACTGGGACAACCCCTTGTTTTTCAAACATGGGAGTGATGGGATCATCCGAACGTGTGTTGCTGAAGAGGAAATTGTCACAATTATTTTTGAATGCCATGACTCTCCTTACCGAGGTCACTTTTGAGGAGAGAAGACTACAACAAAGATTCTCCAGGCCAGTTTCTATTGGCTAACCTTGTTCGAAGATGTCAACCACTTCGTCAAAGCATGTGAAAAATTCCAAAGAGATGGAGGAATATCAAAGTGTGATGAAATGCCTCTTAACTCCATGTTAGAGATTAAGGTATTCAATGTGTGGGGAGTTGATTATATGGGACCATTCCCATCTTCCTGTGGTTATCAATTCATCTTAGTGGCTTGTGATTACGTGTCCAAATGGGTGGAGGTGATCCCCACTCAAGCTCTGGATGTAATGTCAGTCATTAAACTTTTTCAACAGATCATCTTCCCCAGATTTGGAGTTCAAAGAGCAATCATTTCAGATGGTGGTAGCCATTTCAATGAGAGAAACTTCAACAGTCGACTTAGTAAATATGGAGTGAAGCATAAGATATCTACACCCTATCATCCTCAAACATCAGGCCAAGTGGAGATCTCAAATAGGCAACTGAAGGCTATTCTAGAAAAGACTTTCTCCAGCTCAAGAAAGGATTGGGCACTTAAGTTGGATGATGTGTTATGGGCATACAGGACAGCTTTCAAAACACTCGCTGCAACAACTCCTTTTAAACTAGTCTACGGAAAATCATTCCATTTACCTATAGAATTGGAGCACAAAGCATTATGGGCAATCAAGTTTATAAACTATGATATTAAGAAGGCAGGAGAGAAGATGTTATTGCAACTATAAGAGTTGGAAGAGATATGAATGGACGCTGATGAAAATGCCAAAAGCTACAAGGAGAAGACAAAGAGATGGCATGATAAGAGAATCATGATCAAAGACTTCAAAGAAGGAGACCAAGTTTTTCTTTTCAATTCCAAACTCAAATTATTTCCAGGGAATTGAGATCCAAGTGATCTGGACCATTCTTGGTCCTACATGTTTTTCTATACGGGATCGTGGAGCTGTAAGGGAAACAATCCTCTTTCAAGGTCAATGGACAATGTTGCAAGTTGTACATCATAGGAGACGAAGTTGACAAGGGATTCACTTGCTCCCTCTAGGATTCTTAATTAAAAGATTCAAGAGTCCTACTCTGGACTTTAAATGGAGGAACTCATGAGATTTGACCCCACATTAGAATAGATTTTCTTTCTATAGTTTGAGTCAAGAACAATCTTTAATTTCCCAAAATAAGCTTGTCATGGGTGTATGTAATAATTTAAACACTAATACTTGCATCACATTACTTCTGCAGGTGCTGGTGAGAAGTTGAGTTCTAAAGAAATTCCAAAATACATGTTGTGTCTTTATTTGACACGGCGTGTCATCTCTTACAGCGAGCAAAAAGCGAGCATAAAATCAAAAAGACACTGCGTGCCCTAAAATGACACACTGTGTTACTATCAAGCAGATCATGTGAATACTCAATCTGGAAATGAACACGACATGTCTTAATTAAGACACGACATCTACTTCAAAGACAACAGGGAGCAGTAGCTATCTGGAATCAAACATGCCATGTCTTTATTTGCACACGACATGTCATTATCAATGAATGAGTTATAATTTGAACTTCTGGATTCAAACACGGCGTGCACTTAAAATCACACGGTGTGTCTTGTAACACACATATTTTGCTTATAAGATCACAGGGAAGTTTTGCAAATAGTCATGCCATGTTCTAAAAACAACACGCCATATCTTTTGACGGAAAAAGGAGTTTTAACCCTAAACAGTCGTTGCCTCCCTCACTTCATTTCTAGCTGTGTTACCAACAATGTTTGAGCCTTCTCTGCCGACGACCAGCCATGTGTGATCTGCAACAAAGAAGCTTCATCCTGAGCCACCGTCGATAGCACCCCCGTCCTCAAGGCCACGAAGCTTCTTCTTCTCTGCCGTACTTCTTCTCCACCGCCGCCAAGCATTCTTCTTCTTTTTCTATCAATCTCATAGAAGACGAATCTTCATCTACGACATCGTCTTGACCCAATACAGCATGAAAACCTAACAGAGATGCTCCATCCACTTCATCTTCTCCATCCCTCTCTTTTCTCCTCTCAAAACACACCATGAGCACCTCCAAATCAGCCATGTTCTACACCCTCGAGCCGCCACCATCTCCCAAGTACATGTTGTGTCTCCTAAAATATACGACGTGTCTTTTGCCAGATCGAAAAGTCCTACTGCAAAAAACACGCCGTGTTTCACAAGTCACACATTGTGTTCGATAGAGTTTCAGCAATGGTGCCCTTCAAGCAAACATCAAACTGTAAGCATGGAGCTAGCTCATCCTCTACCCCAGTGTATGTCTCTACAACCCAATTTCGGGTCACTCTTGAGGAAGACCCCACCTTACCAGTTCCTCATTGCAAGGAGGGTGCTCCCCACATGATTTTCTTATGAGAAAACCCTCACCACCCTAGGGTTTAAGGATGAGGTCCTCTCCTGCTTGAAGGACCTGGGTTTGTGCTACATTTGTTGCACGGTATCAAATACTTACCCCCACCTCATTTATGAGTTTTTGATGACTCTCACTATTGAGAAAGACCCACAAAAGAAGTTGGAACCCTATGGTGTCATTCGCTTCTGCCTTTTGGGTTTTAGTTTCAAACTTACTTTCAGACACTTTTGTGAGGTCTTGGATTTCCACTACGAGGGGGCAATAAGTTATCTGCCGGCTTTTGATAATCATGAAATTTGGTTTGAGATATATGATGAGGACATCATGACTCCAAGCAAGTTAGGGAGTCCTCTATTCACAACCCCATTTTTCGATATATGCACCACCTTCTTAGCACATGGGTTTTTGCAAAGAAAGAAACCCAAGGAGTTTGTAGAAAACAAGATCATTACTTTTTATGGGGAATGGTGTATGAAGACAAGATCAATGCAGCCTACTATATTCTTAAAAGGTTCCTAGGTATCAAGAAAGTGAATAAGAGGGAATTCGGGGACATAATGTGTGGGGGTTTGATCACTCTCATTGCCCATAAGTTGGATGTTGACCTGACAGGTCTCAAGGTTGCACCAGGCAGAAACTTGGTGGACATTCAGTATCTACTTTTTGCAGGCTTGATCTCAAGGGTTTCCAACAATGATATCAAATTTAGGCAATTCTTTGATAAAGATTAGTACATTGACATTCCAGATCTAGAGCATATTACATTGGAGAACAAAGACAACTGGAAAGTCATTCTTAACACCCCTGAAGAAATAGATGCAGCTAGAGCTCCTAATGCTACTGAAGCACCCCCTACTGCTCCACCACCTCCCTCCACTGGCACACAGATAGAGTACTCCTGGGCCATGCTTTATGTCAGGCATCTATATGGATATGTGCAGCAGCGGTTTGACCACATGGACAGCCGCCTGGACCTGATGGGTCAACAATTTTCTACTATGAATGATATGGTTCACCACATGGATAGTTGGCACATTTCTTAAGACCACTATTCCATGCCACAACAGCACCAGCCTACTCCTCCTCCGTATCCTGAGTTTGTTCCACAACCCATGCAGGTTGATATTCTGGATGATGATGATCTCGTCAGCCAGTTCTTCCCTTCTGGTCATATGGGCCCTAGCCCATCCCACTGATGCACCCACCCCATGACAGGTACCTGGTTGTTTCCTCCATAGGTTTGATTGATGCAGTGAGGACACTACAAATTTCAAGCTTAGGGGGGATACAACCGACCGGTAATATAGTTTACTTTTCATTGTTTTTCATGTTTTTTGTCATGTATATTTTTCTTTCATGTTTGTTCTTTATTTTTCTTGCTTTTTTGTGGCAAAATCTAGTATGATGTGAGGCTATCTTGATGTAATGAATTGGTTTCCTGCCAAGTTTGAACCAACTTGTCCTCTTATACCTTAATCAGTCATTTGAAGGAATTGTAAAGAGCATGCATAGATTAATTGAAATCCTTTGGCCTCGAACATGCGCTTAATTCTGGTTTATACTTTTATCTCAAACACTCACCTTTTTCATCATTGATTGTTTAAAACATGTAATGGTTTCAATTTTGTGAGTAAATTAACTTTACAAAATCATTTGGAATACAAGATACCCTTGCCAAGCTCTTAGTGCATTTTCAAGCATTCTTTCAGTGAAAAATGTTCAAAACAAATGAATGAAATCCAGCTAATGTTGCTATTTAGTTGACTCTCCTATGTTGTGGAAAAATCTTAAAATCTCTTTTGTCACACTTCACCCTCTTAACCCATAAAAGACATCTTTACCACCCACATATCATGCTAACCTAGTGTAAGCCTAGTCTGGCCACGATGGTTAGGTGGTATGTCTTAAAAGAGGGTAAAATACCCCAATTGGCACTCCATGTGTGCATAAGCCTACGTTAGCATCCGAGTGCCGGAACCCACAATCCATTGTCATATCATTTTTTTGGGAAATAAGGAGAGTACAACTAAATTTGTTAATATTAATTAAGATTTCATCATTTGTATCCTTAATAGCTAAGAAATAGTGTTGTGCATCCACTAGTGGCTTGGTTATCCAAATTTTGTTTAGTGTTGTTAAGTTGATTGATTCATTAAATTGAGACCGCCCTTGTTGAACTAAAGAATCTCTTTCATTGATGTTTAAGTTGAGTTGATGGTTATGAGTATAAACCTATTGATCATTGTTGGTTGAACCTTATGCGCCTCTTTCTTATGGTTAATCTATGCATGAGCTCAAAGTTTCTTTTGTGTGTGTGTTTCTATGTTCTTTTTTCTTGAGGACAAGCAACAGTTCAAGCTTAGGGAGATTTGTTGTGTGTGTTTTATATAGACTTTTTGCACATTATCACACACAATTTCAACTCATTATGTCCCCATTTAGCCTATATTCATATTCATTTTGTCACACTTTTTAGTTTCTTTGCTTATCATATGATGTTGATTACAGATATGTATTAAAAAGGTCAAATTGGAGATAGCCCAACTCAAATCTGACCTCAATGGGACTTCTCCACATTTTGCAGGTAATTCAAAGCCATTTTCTGAAGAAACAATATAAGACATGACGTGTCGAAAATAGACACCTTGTGTTCCTTTATAGGCGGCCTCACGGGATAAAGAACACGTTGTGCATTATTAAACACATGGTGTGTGAGATTCCACTGGATTCTAGCCCAGAGCCGAGGAAGTGGTGACACAACATGTTCCTTAAAGGACACGGCGTGTTCCTGGTACATAAAGGTCATTTGCACCTTTCTGCCAATGTGCACGGCGTGCATTTATTCAAACACGCCATGTGCCTTTCACTTGATTCGCCTCTAGGAAGCCAAGACACGACATGTCTATTTTTAGACACGTCGTGAACCTCATTGTAGTGACAATATTGAGCAAGATTAAATGACATGACACAGTGTTTACTCCAAAAGACACGTCGTGTTGCTATCAGTTTCTACAAAAATGAAAACGACCACCTCTCATTTTAAAAGAGAATTGAAGCCCAATAGGCAGTTATGCTCAGTCATTTTGAAGTGTCTTACACCCAAGAGAAGTTCCAGAGTAGATGAAGGTGATATTGGGGTGGAAAAAGATGGTTTCTTACAAGAGAACCCCCATTCTACTTCATTTCTTCTCCGTTTTCTTCTCCAAAGATGCAGTAGAGCCACTCCCTTCATTCAAGCTTTTCAAGAGGGAAGTTTGTCTGAGCTGGAGCAGGCCCAAGGGGTGTAACTTCGTCCTCTAGTTGGAGTTCTCTCCTCTTAGACTGCATCTATGGTCCCTCTAGCTTTTTCATTCTCTTAAGCATGCAAAACTCTTAAATTTATGTCATGTATCTGCATATCTTCATTATGGATGAGTAGAGCTCTTTTCTTGAGCATGGGAGAGTAGCTCCCTTGCCATTGTTCATGTGAACTCGGAATTTATGCTTATTGATGTTTAATTTGCTTTTTTCCATGGATGCCTATGGTGTTTTCTTCCTTGTATGCTTGAATGGCCACCTCTTATACATGTTTTATGTTTGCCTTGTGCTTCGATAGAATGCATTAGGGAGTATGAAGTAGGATCTATGGAAATATTCTCTTGACCACGGGAGTGGCTAGATATTATTGAGGGTTTTGGTTGTGTTTGACACTAAACATAGACACGGGAGCATTATGTGAAGTTGAGAATCATCTCATGGCATTGGGAAATGCATGACAATGACAACCTCCTTACTTGTTAAATAATGATCTTTGTTTCATATGTTCATGTGATATAATGGTTGTGGTAGTGAAATCTAATGCTTAAGTTTCTAACCATTTAATCAACACCTTTGTTTAGGACCTTTGGTTTAGTTTCCACTTTTAGTGTGCAATCAATCAAACTTTTATAACCCAATTTAGATTAACGAAAGTAACATATTTGCACCTAGCTAACCTAGCTCCTCATGTTCGACACTCAATTACATTGGCCCCCGTACACTTGCGGGTGATTTGTGAGTTGAAATTCCCTTTCTAAAACTCTCAACATACATTGGATGGATGAAGGAGACTGAGAGAGCAACATCGCCGACACTGTAGATCAGGGGAAAAACTAGAAATTTGATATTGGGGGTAGATATTGTTAGTGATGAAAATCAAATTCTTGTGTGTAAAGTAATATAAGAAGTATTGAAATAATATTTACAAAGTATAGTTCAGGCCAGCAACTACAACACTCATAAACATAGATTTTGTAATTATAGTTGTAATGTTACCTAGTAACACAAAGTGATATTCTTCAACATGGTAATGGTTCATGGTACATAAAACTACTTTTCAAAAGATAATCATGGATACTTTAATTCAAATCATGTTGAATATGTGAGTGGAAGTGATCAAATCAGATGCATTATGGAACAGGCTATAATGAGTAACTCCTACTCTTAAAATAGAAGATATAAGTAACATTAGTAATTGAAGAAGAGTATTAAAATATTACAAAATATGTTTACTATAGTCAAGTGAGAAAGGAATGTGCGGATGAAATTGGCTCAAAGAGAGGTGCATGTTCAGTGGAACGCAGGCTAGTTACTTACATGTGTGAATTGATCAATTTTATACATATTATTTCAAGTTAAATGAACTACAAATGGGTTATTAGGAAGTATATATTTCCTTGATTTTATATATTACTTACACTGTAAATCTGCATCAAAGCTCCAGGCACACCTACTATTCTACACTTGTGAAATTAACCTTTTCTCTAGTCAAATATAAATTATGACTGAGCCCAATACAAAAATGACTGAATTCCAGCACAACCTATTAATTGGTGATATACGAGGATGCAATAGTTGAAAGATAAAAGAGGTTAATTGTAATTATGTACCTTTGTGTGGCTACCAAGGAAATATCTAACATGAGTAGCAGCCACAACTCACGATGGACTAGCTTCGACAAATAGAACTCTAACGGAGTAGGAGAGATCTACCATTCTTTGTATATTTTCAATGTTCTCATTATGTTATTGTGCTACTAGTATGGTAGACAACATCCTTAACGACAGCTTGAGGGCATTTTGAAACTGCGATCCACGAAAAAAAAATATGATGAAGCATTGAAACTGGTGATGGAGAGCTGTAAAATACCAGTATTTGGTTGTGTACAATTTAGATAATGTTTCTTGTTTATCATAAGTGATGAAGGATAGAGAGAAAGAATTAGTCCACCGGTTAGTGAGTTAGATTTTGTGTTTGCTACACAAATCTCATGAGAAGTTAAAAATGAATAGATTCCTTTTTTTATTAGATGCAGTCCCAATTTTACACCAATAGAATCATGAATAAAACTCAGACTTCCACTTATATGAGCCCACCTAATGCAAAATTTACTTGGCCTTGGGAGGGGCATAGCCCCAGCTTGCCCCCTCCCTCTACCACTATTGCAGATTTTGATTCATATGTAGGCCACAACGACTAGGTTTTAGGGTTGCAAGGAATAAGAGAGGAAAGGAGGAAGAAATAGAGAAGAGGAAAAGAGGATAGAAGGTGAACAGAAGTATCAACTATCAATATAGGTGTCACCATTCAGGCTAGATAGAAGAAGAACATACGACTAGAGACTTGTGGCTAGGGTTTGGCAGAAATTTGTTGAAGGAAGGAGGAAAGGAAGAAGAGGTGAGGAGGATGAGAAGATGAGGATCAAATGAGTCAAAGAAGAAAGAAAAATATGAAGGGGGCAAAGAGGGACATTGTGTTGGTTATGTATGCCTAGAGAGACAATCATGTGAATATTGTAATGGCATATCATGTAAAAATGGTTTGATTATAAATAAAAGGAAAACTTTCAATTTATTTTGTTTAATTCAGTTACAAGATAATGATGTAACATTATAAATTTCTACAGAATAATATTACTAATGACATATGTATTCAAGTTCATGACTTGGAAGAAATGAGATCATACGGATGTTAAGAGTACATATTTACATTCTCATTATGTCCCAGATCAGTTGTTATTGTGGAAGGTTGATAGAGAACAATAACACACATAAGATCAGAGTGTGAGTTGGTTGATGATTGAGTCTCATTGGTCATGATATGGTGATATCAAACCAATCACACAGATACATGTTAGAGAATAGTGTATCGGACAGACCCATTGAGAGGCTGACACATGGAAGTCATCATCATGGCAGTCATAGTCGACTCTCATAGTGATGGTGGTGGTTGTGGTTCTTAGACCTGAAATCACTACACTTGTCACATGTTGTTGGGTACACTTTGACATCATCAAACACAGTCCTGAAATATGGGATGTTATAACAGTGATGATTGGGTGGCTTTGACATCTGAGAATTGACTGTGAGTGATAGACATGGGATTTGTCCCTCCTACTGGAGTGTGATTTCCTAGGCCTCTTGATTAGCAAGACTGAGAAAAGTATGGCCATGCGCATGTGAGTCAATTTGTGATATTGAACTTACATATATCATAGAAAGTCTTCTCTTGGTTAAAGAAACAAACATTGAATAATAATTAGGGTGAATTCTCCATGCCTCTAGTTCAATATGGACATCAGTGATAAAGGAACTATACAAACACTACAACGCCATACACAGATTGTAGGTTGAAGTTGTTCCCCAACTTTTCCATTTACTTGGGTAGAAATGATGTGCAACTAGGCACCACTCTTTGCTTGTGATATCATAAGTTGTTATGGACATTCACAGCCAACATAATATGGGACCTATAGGGTCACACACATAGGTCTTGACCTAGAAGAGGAGTTCAGATCTTGAATGACAATTGAATTAAGTGCTAAGGTGTTTAGGAAGTTGATTCAGGAAACAAATAGGCTAACATCACTACCAAACGCCCATCTCAAGTGTTGAGACGGCCGTTTGGAAGTGCCAAACGGCCATCTCAAGGGTTGAGACGGGCGTCTGGGTGTCGAGCTGGTTGTGAATTAAAATTGGCAATGGAATGAACTGACCTGGCCAAGAGGGCTCAAATCAGGTCACTAGACGACCGTCTGGGTGAATGGAGATGGCCGTCTCGCATGGGCGAGATGGTCCATCTCAATCGGGGAAGGTTCTAGTTGTTTCCCAATATGTTTCGCTTGAGCAATGCTTGTTGCACAAGGAAATCAATGTCTAACATTGATGGGAATTGATTTGCCAAATTCATACACAATTAAAAACTACAAAATGGTCATCTTGTAGTGCCTGACGACCGTCTCGCATGTGAGATGACCGTCTGGATCAACCAAACGATCGTTTCGGCTGATGTAGGTTGTGCAATTTCCATTATTATTGTGAAAATTCGAATTCTTGGGGTCCTTTCCACTCCTGCACATTAATCCTGCAGTGGATAGGAAATGGGAACCTTGACCTTGGCTTCTACTGTATATAGAGGGGTATTGGGGGATTCCCAAAGTACAACACAGACAATTGAGAATCAGTTCCTCTGACATTTATTGTCCTCTCTAGTTGTGGTAACCATGAGATCCCAGGAAAGTCCTACCCGACAAGGGAGGGACAGCTACAGGAGAGAACAACTGAGAGTTGTCATTGTGGAGTGCAAGTCGGTGACTAGTACACTGACAGAGAGGGACAACTCCTGTCTGGTCCAACATGATGGCAAGATTTCTAGGCGGTCTGTGTGGACTACCATAGATGTGAGAAGTCGTTGTTTTCCTCTTAGAGGACAATGTCAACTAACAGTCTGTGAAAAGATGAGTTGTTGAAGAAGACGACGTTCGTGGCTACAGTCCATGGTGTAGACCAAGAGGTGCAGTAGTCAGATGAGTTGTAGTGAAACTAGGATTTAGAGTTGTGCATATACAACGACGAGGATTCTCGCTGGACTTGCTCCAGGACCAAGTATATCCCATAAACCATCCTTTTGGTATTATAGTTATTGACGCGGTCTACTGTTTATGGGGAATATGGTAATAAAATTTTAAATTCCACTGCCTGCTCTGTAACATATTTCCCTTTAGTGGTATTAGAGCCAACATCAATTTACTATATTGTGGGATAATCGATATGATCGGATTTTGGTTTTATCATTCTATTATTTCATGTGATGTGAATAATATCTTATCAATCCAAACACCACGATAATCCCAAACTTATATATATATGCAATTTACATGTGTCGCCCTAAATGGTTTTGATGGTGGATGTGTAGCATGATTATGGCCAATAACCCCTATCTGTGCATGGTTGTATGTGGATGGTTTATCCGGTTATCTCAGTCTATGTATCGATTCTCTTTCTTATATTTCCAATGTAAAGTTAACTATCTTCTAACTTTTCTCCCCTCGAATGTAACTCGAGGTTTTCTTATAAATATGTAAAAGTAGTATAGTTTAATTTACTATTATGAAAAAGATGAAGGACCTTGGAGGACATGGAGGAAAAGCCACACTGATCGCCCGGTGGACCAACTGATCTGCTAGAGGAGCTAGTCGATGGTGAACTGAAGGACCAACTGACCAGTGAGACAACCTAACAACCATCCATGAGGCGAGCACATCGGTTCAAGGGTTGAACCAATCAACCCAGATTGGCAAGCACAAATCTTTATCAACAACAGGTTGTTGGATGTGATGTAGACCTACATGACCATAATTCCTTGTGGCTCCAAGGTATTACATTAGAACTGTCCATAGCCTTCACGTTTGTCTGTATGTTTTCATTGTGGGATAGAGCATGTATATGATATGTACCATATATGTGGTGATTAGATAAAGTATATGTATTTATACAAACTCCCTCAACTAATATATTAAGTCTTAGATGCCTTCCATAAGCAATACACATGAAAAGCTTGATCTACTAAGCATAGATTTTCATAAAGCATGGTGTTTCATCTATCTCGTGGAAGTGTGATGGTAGATATATATATTTGCACAAAGCATGGTGCATATCTATCGTATTGGCTATTGGATTAGGCTTAACTGGTGACTTGGAGAGCCCAAGATGAGAGGCTTACAGATGATCATGGTAAGGGGTTGCACATATCATCTATCCAAGAGTTGCATATGATGCAATTGGCCTGATGGCCTACCTAAATAGTTAGATTGTGGGTGATCAGAAAAAGACGACTCATGACTTGATGAAATATGGATCTTGGCCTACTAGAATATTGTATGTTGCAATATTCTGAATTGATATTGAGGGCTATCAAATTTGAATAAAATAATCAAAGTGATAATAATTAAATACCTAATTAAAATCATCAATTTTTCAAATCAAATCAAATCAAAAATGGTTTTTGACAAATGCAAATATTCTCTTGTAGAATCAATGAAGAACAAATCTGATTTTTTATTGGTCGTGAAGAAGGACAAACCTAACGGGAAAAATTTCCACAAATGGTTTTGGACTTTGAGAAGGGTTCTCACAGAAGAGTGCAAGCTCTACATCCTTGACAAACCAATGACTGAAATACCTCCTCCTGATGAACCTCGGGAACAAGTGGATGCTTATTGGAAGCATGCCAATGATGCCTTAGACATAAAGTACCGTATGCTAAGCTTCATGAACTATGAGTTGCATGAGCAATGTGAGGACATGAATGTTCTTGATATGGTGACACATCTTTGGAAGATAACACGGTCTTGATAGGAAAGAAAGGAATGATATCTTAAAGGTGCTACATGAGTCAAAGCTGATAGAGGGAACCTCAATAGAAGAACACATGCTCAATATGATTTGTGTATCATCTTGAAGAGTTGGGAATTACCTTGAGCCAAGAGTTGCCTACTGATATGATTCTAAAGACTATGCCAAAATCATATAGCCATTTTAGTGCATGTCAGCATGTGAGTAATTCGGCTGGACAGATGTCAAAACTACTTTCCATGTTAATTTATGCTGAAGAAAAAGTGAAGAAGGACAAGCCCATGATGGTGATCAACAAGGTTGAGTCCAAGGAGAAAAGCAAGACTGAGAAGATTTATGTGGTCAAGCCTAAGTCCAATTCTTCTGCACTCAAGTAAAGGAGAAAGAAAAGTACAAGAGGAACTCATCCTTTATACTTGAAGGCTTTCAGGAAGTAGAAGATGAGGATGGTGATCTCCACTTCAGGTATATATGTTATTGAGATAAATCTATCTACTTTGTCATCTTAGGTATTAGATACCGGATGTGGATCTCCCATATGTTCTCATATGCAGGATCTGATGGGAAGTAGGCCTTTGGGGAAAGGCGAGGTGAAACTATGAGTTGCTAATGGCACAAGAGTTGCGGCCAGTGCAATTGGAACCTATAGTATATCTCTGCTCATGGGACTTTTATAGAGTTAAAGAACTGCTATTATTTACCTGCTATAAATAGAAACATCATGCATGCATATTGTTTGGACAATTATTCATTTGAGTTCCATATTAAAAGTGGTCAATGTTCTATTTTAAAAGATGGGATCTTTTATGGAAGTGCCCCTATGTCTTATTGTCTTTACTTGTTAGATCTAAATATAGATGTATATAATGTTAATACCAAAAGGCTAAAACTCAACAACTCAAATAAAATATACCTTTGGCATTGTTGTCTAGGGAACATAAATGAGAATCACATAACTAGACTCCATAAGTATGATTATCTAGACTCTTTTGATTTTGAATCATTTGAGACGTGAATCTTGTTTGTTGGGCAAGATGGATAAGACCCCTTTCATCGGCAATAATGAGAGGGCTAGCGATCTATTAGGACTCATACATACTGATGTATGTGGACCTTTTAGAACAGATGCTAGAGGTGGGTTCAAGTACTTCATTACCTTTACTGATGACTTCAGTTGGTATGGCTATGTTTATCTAATGAAACATAAGTTAGAAGCTATTGAAGAGTTCAAGGAGTTTATAAAGGAAGTACAAAACCAACTTGGTAAAAGTATTAAGGCACTACGTTCTGATCAAGGTGGAGAATACTTGAACTAAGACTTAGAGGACCTTCTTAGAGCCCATGGGATTTTATCCCAGTAGACTCCACCTGGAACACCTCAGCATAGTGGTGTATCAAAAAGTAGGAATCGCACATTACTGGATATGGTGCAATATATGATGAGTTTAGCTGAGCTTCCAACTACGTTTTGGGGTATGTTCTAGAAACTGCCACGTTTACACTAAACCAAGTGCCATCCAAGTCGGTTCAAAAGACACCATATGAGATATGGACTGGGAAGTGTCCCAAAATGTCTTTTATGAGCATTTGGGGTTGTGAAGCTTATGTCAAGAAAATGTTTCCTGAAAAACATAAACCTAGATCTGAAAAATGTTACTTTGTTGGATATCCCAAGGAAACATTGGGATACTACTTGTATAGTCCATCTGACAACAAAGTGTGTGTTGCTAGAGATATTGCATTCCTAGAAAAGGAATTCATTTCCAAAGGAATTAGTGGGAGATAAGTAGAACTCAAAGAGGTTTGAGACCAATAAGAAAACATTGAACCATTAGATGAACTAGAGGAATCAAAAGATTCACAAAGTGTTGTGGAATCTCAAATTCCTTAAGTAACATAGGAACCTCATAGATCTAATAGGACATGCCTTGAACCTAAGAGATTTGGATATCTTGTGACTCAGGAAGGTAGTGAATTGGTCATAGATGATGATCCAATAACCTATAAAGATGATATAAAGGGACCAGAGTCTGAGAAATGGCTTGAGGCCATGAGATCTTAGATGGAATCCATGTATACGAACAAAGTATGAACTTTGGTGGATCCACCTGAAGGGGTAAACCTATAGGGTGCAAGTGGGTCTTCAAGAAGAAGACTGAAATGGATGGAAAGGTCCAAACCTATAAGAGAATATTGGTTGGAAAGGGTTGTATACAAGTTCAGGGTGTTGACTATGATAAACCTTTTCTCCAATGGCCATGGTTAAATCCATCAAAATCATGCTTGCTATTATATCTTATCATGACTATGAGATTTGGAAAATGGATGTCAAAATCACATTCCTTAATGGGAATCCCATTGAAGATGTGTACATGACACAACATGAGGGGTTTGTAGATCCAAAGTTTTCCAATAAAGTATGTAAGCTACAAAGGTCAATCTATGTATTGAAGCAAGCATCTCGGAGCTAGAATCTTTGATGTGACAATCAAAGGGTTTGGCTTTACTCAAAATGAAGATGAACCTTGTGTGTACAAGAAAGTTAGTGGGAGCATAGTGACATTCCTCATATTGTATGTAGATGACATACTATTGATGGGGAATGACATCCCTACTTTACAAAAGGTAAAGACATGGGTTGGAAATGCATTCTCTATGAAAGACTTGGGAGAGGAATCCTACATCTTAGGGATAAGGATCTATAGAGATAGATCCAGAAGACTTCTCAGACTAAGTCAGAGCACCTACATTGACAAAGTATTGAAGCGGTGCAACATGGAGAACTCAAAGACAGGAAACCTTCCTGCACGCCATGATGTTCCAATCTCTAGAGCTTAATGTCTTAGTTCTTGTAAAGAAAGGGAACGCATGAATGAGATTCCATATGCCTCAACAAATGGATCGATCATGTATGAAATGTTATGCACATGTCCAGACGTCTCGTATGCCTTGAGCATGACAAGAAGATATTAGTCAGATACAGTTGGTACTCACTGTATCATCTCATACAAGACAACGTATAGCGTGGAGATGTAAAGATTTGCAAAGTACCAACCGAAAGCAACATTGTTGATCCCTTGACGAAAGCACTTTCACAGCTGAAGCATGATGGACATGTAAGGTCACTTAGAATAAGATTCATGGGTGATTGGCTCTAAGTGCAAGTGGGAGTCTGTTGGTTATGTATGCCCAGAGAGACAATCATGTGATCATTCTAATGGCATATCATGTAAAAGTGATTTGATTATTAATAAAAGGAAAGCTTCCAATTTATTTTGCTTAATTCAGTTATGATATAATGATGTAACATTATAAATGTCTATAGAATAATATTACTCAATGACGTATGTCTTCAAGTATGTGTCTTAGAAGAAATGAGATCATACAGATGTTAAGAGTACATATTTACATTATCATTATGTCCCTAATCAGTTGTTATTATGGAAGGTTGATAGACAGCAATAAAACACATAAGATCAGAGTATGAGTTGGTTGATGATTGAGTCTCATTGGTCATGATATGGTGATATCAAACTAATCACATGGATACATGTTAGAGAACAATGTATCGAACAGACCCGTCATGATCCTGAAACATGGAAGCCATCATCATAGAAGTTATAGTCAGCTCTCACAATGATGGTGGTGGTTGTGATTCTTAGACCTGAAATCATTGCACTCATCACATATTCTAGGGTACACTTTAACATCATCAAATATAGTCCTGAAACATGGGTTGTTATAACGGTGATGATTGGGTGGCTTTGACACCTGGGGATTGACTGTGAGTGATAGACATGGGATTTGTCTCTCCTACTAGAGTGTGATGTCCTAGACCTCTTGATTAGAGAGAATGAGAAAAGCATGGACATGTGCATGAGTCAATATGTGATATTGAGATTACATATATCTCATACAGTCTTCTCTTGGTTTAAAAAACAAAGATTGAATAATAATTAGGGTGACTGCTCCATGCCTCTAGTTCAATACAGACATCAGTGACAAAGGAACTATACAAACGCTACAAAGCCATATACAGATTGTAGGTTGAAGTTGTTCCCCAACTTTCCATTTACTTGGGTAGTAATGATGTGTGACTAGGTACCACTCTTTTCTTGTGATATCATAAGTCATTATGGACATTCACTGCCAACGTAATATGGGACCTATAGGGTCACACACATAGGTCTTGACCAAGAAGAGGAGTTCAGATCTCGAATGACAGTTGAATTAAGTGCCAAAGTGTTTAGGCATTTGATTCAAGCAACAAATAGGCTGACATCATTGCCAAATACCCATCTCAAGTGTTGAGATGGCCATCTCGAAGTGCCAAACAACCATCTCAATGGTTGAGACGGGCGTCTGGGTGTCGAGCTGGTTGTGAATTGAAATTAGAAATGGAATAAATTGACCCAGCCAAGTGGGCTAGACTTGGGTCACCAGACAACCTTCTAAGTGAACAAGACGGCCGTCTCGCATGGGCGAGATGGTCCATCTTGGTCAGGGAAGGTTCTAGTTGTTTTCCAATCTATTTCGCTTGAGTAATACTAGTTGCACAAGGAAATCAATGTCTAACATTGATGAGAATTGATTTGCCAAATTTGTACACAACTAGAAACTATGAAATGGCCATGTCACAGTGCGAGATGACCGTCTGTCTCAGCCAAATAGTCGTTTCGACTATCACAGGTTGTGAAATTTCCATAATTGTTGCAAAAATTCGAGTTATTTGGGTCCTTTCCACTCCCACACATTTATCTTGCATTGGATAGAAATTGGGAACCTTGATCCGGGCCTCTACTATATATAGAGGGGTATTGGGGGATCCCTAGAGCACAACATAGATAACTAAAGATCAGTTCCTATGACAACTGTTGACCTCTCTAGTTGTTGTAACCATGAGAGCCTGGGAAAGTCCTACCCGACAAGGGAGGGACAGTCACAGGGGAGAACAACTTAGAGTTGTCATTGTGGGAGAGCAAGTCGGTGAGTAGTACACTGACGGAGAGGGACAACTCCTTCATGTCCAGTCCAGTAGGACGATAGGAGTTTGAGGTGGCCTATGTAGACTACCATATAGGTGGGAAGCCATTGTTTGCCGATGGAGGACAACGTCAACCAGTAGTCCATGACAAGAGGAGATGCTGAAGAAGACGACGATCATGGCTACATTCTGTGGTGCAGATCAGGAGGTCCAGTAGTCAGACGAGTCTTAGTACAACTAGGATTCAGAGTTGTGCATCTACAACGATGAGGATTGTCGCTAGACTTGCACCAGGACCAGGCATATCCCATAAACCATCCTTCCTATATTATTGTTATTGACGTGATCTACTATTTATGGGGAATATGGTAATAAAATTTTAAATACTACTACCTCCTTTGTACCATATTTTTCTACACATTGGGCGTCAGATACTTGCAAACGACTTGCCTTTTACAATTGACTTTCATGTGAGGTGTGAGAAGGATGGGGTAGGGGTTACTAATTAATGGGAATTATCCAGTCACACAAAGCCAGCCTCACGCTCGACTTGCGCGCAACTCTGGAGCAGTTTGCTAGGGAAAAGCTAGTTTTGAAAGGTGACGTGGAGATGGCATGCCAGAGTAATTTCAACATAGTGGAGGGGCATAGTTAGTAGTGGGTGGTTGGAGAGGAAAATGAATAATAGAGAGAAAAAGAGGGGGATAGGATGACATGGTGGATTTTTTATTGGGTGGTAAGTGGATGTTATGTGATGTGAGAGAAAATTATTTTACTATAACTTTTAAACCATGATGAACTTTTTGACAAAATAAACGTCATTGGAATCCTTATAAAAATACCTTCCAACAAGACTAATGTTGATATACTTTTGAGAAAAAATGATATAAATGTAGTGAGTGGAGGTGATGTGATGAGAGAGAAATTTGTTTTTCTTGTAACTTTTAAGTCGTGATAAATTTTTTAACGAAATAAAAATTGTTACATTTGTTATAAAAAGTAGATTCCAACAAGACTAACTTTGCTATGGTTTTGAAAATAATTATATGAATACTCATTTTCTCAGTAACTCAAGAAATAAATACAAAATAAAAGAAAGGATGGAAGCGGTGATGGGAGATCATAGAAATGAGGATAAAAATCATAGGAAAGAGGAGAGAAGTTGTGGTAACACATCCCACTATCACACAGACAGTGAGGTGTTACATGAAAACATACGGAAATCACCATAACCACAGATTATCCAAAAACACGGTTTAATTAAAACTGATTGCGGAAAAACTAATAAACTGAGAAACTATTACATTTCAATCCACATCCTGCAAAAGAACAGGTTACATACATTTGCACAGGCATTGATACATGTCCACAGCTTAGAGCAACAACTGTCTTATCATCATCTGAGTTCATCACCTATTTATTCATACATAACGGCCCACATTCAGCCAACCGTAGGATATACAAAACAACTACAACTGTACATCGTGAAACAACATCAAAACACCGCCAAGGACCTGAGAGTACAGGGATGACTCTAGACTTTACAACAAAACATCCAAAATAGCAGCATGTCCAATGCTTGCCTTCTACTGTTCTTCTTGCTGCTTAGCCGCAACTCCACGACCACCACCATGTCTAGCTCGACCACCTAAAAAGGGTGTAAACCAGCGGGGTGAGACAATTGAACATTGTCCCAGCGAGAAACATAAATCCCCGCTGAAACTACAAAACCTCAGGTATGAATATAAAGCAGCTAACTGATAAAAAGTATAACAAGAGCAGTTATAAGATAAAGTTGTCTATACCTAGCAAACTTATCAGATGTAATAAAGTATTATTTTGTGAAACATGATTAACAAAACAAGATATATAAGTTCTTTTACATGTGAGGAACATAAAAACAACTGCAAGATATAAGGAGAGTAACTACACAAACAAGGTCTCAACCAATGTTTCGTGTTTGTCTTAAGCAGTAGTACTATTCGGCTGAATTACATATTATTATGCCCTGAGGAAGTGAGCCGTACCACTCAGATCCAACCTTCGGTTGCGAAACCCAAGTCGGTGCCATACAAGGTCAATGGAAGAGTCGGACTCCACGACCTTCTCTGCCTCATGGTCAGTGCATGAGTACAACACAAGCAGGACCGCAGTCTCATGCTGAAATGGTCTTAGCCACAGGGTCAGGCTACCCTCTGCCTAGCCCGCCTCGGTACAGGTCTCGGCGCTAGTGAAACTAAGCCACGGGCCTGTTCACCGTGCTCTAAGCCATGAATGCATTCATGCTCCTCATATCACATATCCTGAGCCAGGGGCCTATTCACCATGCTCTTTATCACAATTGGGATACGGGCTTGAATCCGCACCCTGGAGTCTACAACCGAAGTTGCACTCTTACCTCCTCACTTTAGGCTAGGAGAAACCTCGCATACTCAACAATATGCGCTCCGGGTTAACCCGCAGGAGAACCTGTTTCACCATCACCAATTCCTGATGATGATGGATCTATGGCAAGGGCAACTACATGATATATTTCACTGTGATTAATTAGTATCTTTTATATGGATTGCAAGATTCAACCAAGGTGTATAACATGCAATTATAACAGAAGTAAACAATATGAAACTCAACAGTTACTTTTACTATAATTCACATCATACTGATCCAACACAAGGATCCATCATCACATGTTATCACTTGGCCTCTTGCCAATCATCCAAGTTCATACCATGGGATCTCAATCCCCCATTATATGCTTCCACTGCCTCTCAGGGCTTACATTATCATCATCATCATGGAACAACATTCATAATGTACCTGTCATTTCATTGTTCTCATATTTTCATTCCTCATAGCCTTTCATTTGGCTATGCATTACCTGCATGGTTAGCACTATTCAATAATCATCATGAATAACTTAGAAACTCATATTATCAACATAGGATGACATTTAGGATTAAGTGCTTTATCAACACAAAGTGACATTAATGATTATATCCTTTCCTTAATCATGCCTCATCTTATGATCACATGTATAAGATACATCAATAAGCAAACCCTAATGCATGCTCAATATTGCTCTTAGCATTATAAGATAGTCAAGGTGATCACATTTGTGTGTATAGCTATGTTAAGTTTAGATGAACAAGCTTTATCAATGAAATACTTATCATGCAACGAGTCACCATTGATTAACAAGAGTATAGCTAACACTTCGGCTTTCCATGAAAAACGGAACCCTCACAAGAAGTACACACAACCCTCACTAAAAAATGTATCGGGCAGGGCTCACCCTCACCATATGTTGTATTGGGCAACCTGCCCTCAACTCATAACCAACTCACAACGGCCCGCGTGCAGCGTGCAACGCCGCTTTACCAAGGGCAACAGTTCTCAAGCGTGCAGCGTGCAACGTAGGTCAAGTGTCGTGCACTTGGGTATACCGGGCAACGGCCAAGGGTCATCCGTGCAGCTGTGCCGTGCAGGGTGTATCGGCCAGTGCAACGTGCCATAACGTGCACATTATCGAGTAATAGAGTGTCAGCTATGTGACGTGCAACGGGGCGTGCAGCTCTGTCGGGCGACACGGTGTCGGGCAGGGCGACGCGCACCCCAAGCGTGCACTGTCGGGCAACGCGGTGTCAAACTCAACTCAACCCGTGCACGGGTAGCGTGCACCCTATACTAGCATGCAGGTCCTGTGTCATGTGTCAGGGGTAGTGTGCGTGCCCGCCACAGCAACGCTCACCTCAAGAGTCATCCGTGCAAGGCAGGGTTGTGACGCCCGTCACCAAAAGGGACCAAAGGGGTATCGTCCACACCATGTGTCGTGCAAGGGTCCAGGTCAGGAGGGTTGTCGGGCAACACCTCCCCATGCTCATGTCGACTAAGGTGTTAACTTACAAGGTCATCTACCACCTCACACATGGACACCCGAAACCCTAGTGGGTCAAGAAGAGGCTCACCTCAATCAACTAAGAAGGAGGGGTCTTGCACATCTTCTATCACCAAACGGGTCACAAGGAGAAACCCTAGAAAGAGGAGTCACCACCATAACCAAGCTCACCCTTCTAGCCCATGGTGAGAGGAGAGTGTTGCTTAAACAACTAGAACACAAGCTCACCTCAATTGTCTAAGGGAAAGAGGGGTGTTTCTCATGATACTAGAAGCTCAAACTCACTCCTCTAGACCAAGGGGAGAAAGGAGTATTGCTCCCAAAGAAACCCTAGATCATAAGGACCAGCCAACATGGAAGCTAAGCAAGAAACTAAGCTACTAACATGTCAACAAGATCATAGAAAGAGATAATATAATTAGGGTTAGAAGTTATGTAACCCGCCTTAAGCAAGCTCCAAGCACCACCAAGCAAGGAAGATGGAGACTCCAAGGCTATCGGCCACCAACTTGCTCCTCCAAGGGGATATCGGCCACCAACAAGCAAGGAAGAGGGTTGTGTCGTGCAACAAGGTGGAGAGGAACCAAAGGACCAAAGGAACTCCTAGCTAAGGAAAGGAACCGCCTATATAGAAGGAAAGGGAGGAGAAAACAAGGTTGGTCCAAGCAAGGTGTCACCTACCTAGGGACACTTGTCCTAGTGCACGAGCCACCACTCTAGCAAGCTCCATACACATGTCCAAGGTATGTACCAAGTGTCCCCTAGTAGTGAAACAAACAAGGTCAAGGTTAGGTCAAGCATCATGGGCGGTACAACAACTAGCACCTTGGGCGACACACACACACCTTGGCCGATACACTCCCCATCTTGGCCGATACAAGGCTCAACCAAACCAAAGCAAGGCATCTCAAGGCCCAACAAGCTTAACTAGGCCCAAAAGAACTCAAGCAACGGGCCCAAACCTTCCTCTTTACCCAAGAGGAAGCAAAGAGAGAGAAGAACACCTCACAAGGTGACAAACTTGCCTACAAAACCCTAGACTTGGTTTATTTGCAAGTAGCACCTTCAACTCTCAACAAGGCACAACCAAAACCCTAATCACCACTAAAGGTGATTAGCAAGCAACAAAGCACCAGGGTTAAGCAAAGCAAATAGGGTAAACCCTAAACGAAGGTCAGGGTCCTTACAAGCTAACCCCCTTTAAGGGATTTCGTCCCCAAAATCCGAAGAGAAAAGTGAGGGATACTTCCTCCTCATTTCTTCCTCAAGCTCCCATGTGGCTTCCTCAATGCCACGATGATGCCAAAGAACTTTCACAAGAACCAGATCCTTCCTCTTCAGCTTCTTAACCCTTCTGTCAAGGATCACCACAGGACCTTCCTCATAGGTCACATCTTCATCAAGCTCAACTTCAACTGGCTGTATCATTGTTCCTGAATCCGGATGGCTTTTCTTCAGCATACTGACATGGAACACTGGATGTAATCTATGCAACTCCGGAGGCAACTCTATCTCATAAGCTACCTTACCAACTCGCGCTGTGACTGGGTAAGGCCCCATATACCTGGGTGCCAACTTACCCTTCCGGTCAAACCTCAGCACACCTTTCCATGGCGAGACTTTAAGATACACTTTGTCTCCTACCTGGAACTCCAGAGGTCATCGGTGATTGTCCACATAAGACTTCTTTCTGTCCTGTGCCACTTTCAACTGTTGTTGTATCACCTTGATCTTTTCTGTCGTCTGTTGCACTAACTCAGGACCCAAAAGCTGATACTCACCGGACTCGTACCAACACAAGGGAGATCTGCACTTCCTGCCATACAAGGCCTCATAAGGAGCCATGTCAATGCTCCGTTGATAATTGTTGTTATAAGCAAACTCTATCAAACTGAGATGTATATCCCAACTGCCCAGAAACTGCAAAACACAATCTCGGAGGAGATCTTCCAGAATCTGAATAGTCCTCTCAGACTGTCCATCTGTCAACGGGTGGAAAGCGGTACTGAACCTCAACTGCGTTCCTAACGCTCTGTGTAACTGTTCCCAGAAACAACTTGTGAACTGAGGACCTCTGTCAGAAACTACTGTCGCTGGCACACCATGCAAACATACTATCTCATCCACATACACTCTTGCGAGCTTCTCGACTGTATATGTCGTCTTTACCGGTAGGAAGTGGGCAGACTTTGTCAATATGTCCACTATCACCCTAATGGAATCATGATTCCTAGTTGTCTTGGGTAGACCAACTATGAAATCCATGGTTATATGATCCCATTTCCACTGCGGTATCGGCAAAGGTTGCAACGTACCTTCCGGCTTCTGATGTTCAGCTTTGACTTGTTGACATACCGCACATCTTGCCACGAACTCAGCTACATCTTTCTTCAAGTCGGGCCACCAATACAAGTCCTTTAGACTATGATACATCTTGGTGACACCTGGATGCATAGCATACATCGATGTGTGTGCTTCCTCGAGCACCAACTTTCTCAGATCATCAACATCAGGAACCACCATCCTATCACGATAACAGACTAGCCCATCCTCGGACTCATGAAACCCATCATGCTTTTCTCTACCGAACTTTGATCTGATCAACTATACCGCATCATCTGTCTACTGTGCATCTTTAATCTACTGTCTCAACGTAGGCTTGACTTGCATATGTGCTAAAAGTCCCGCTAACAAAGAAACCTCCATCTGCACGTTCATCTGCCGCAAAGGAACAAACATATCCCGCCTAGGGCACACCAGGGAACTCAACTATGCCTTCTTGGAAGAAAAAGAAGACTTTCAACTAAGTGCATCAGCTACCACATTCGCCTTACCAAGATGATACTCGATAGTGCAATCGTAATCATTGATCAACTCCATCCATCGGCATTGTCGCATGTTTAACTCGTGTTGTGTAAAGATGTACTTCAGGTTCTTATGGTCCGTAAAGATCTGACACACTTCCCCATAAAGATAGTGTCTCCAAATCTTTAATGCATGAACCACTGCTGCCAGCTCCAAGTCACGAGTCAGATAGTTCTCCTCGTGTTTCTTGAGCTGTCGCGAAGCAAAAGAAACCACATGGTCATCCTGCATCAGCACACAACCTAAGCCTTTCTTGGAAGCATCACAGAAAACAACATAGCCCTTCCCAGGCTCTGGAAGGATTAACACTGGAGCACTAGTCAACTTCTCCTTCAAACTCTGGAAAGCTTGCTGGCATCGATTATCCCAGACAAAAGGCACATCCTTTCTAACTTTGACATCGGCAACGCAATCGCACTGAAGTCCTTGATACACCTCTGGTAGTATCCTGCTAATCCCAGAAAACTGCAAACTTCTGTCGGCGTATTTGGTTGTTCCCATTCTGCAACGGATTCCACCTTCTTTGGATCTACTTTGACTCCTTCAACAGATATCACATGACCCAAGAAAGTCACTTCCTCCAACCAGAACTCACACTTACTGAACTTGGCATACAACTGATGTTGGTGAAGAAGAGTCAACACTCGTCGAAGATGCTGCTCATGCTCTAGCCTATCCCGACTATAGATCAGGATGTCATCTATAAAGACTACAACAAACTGATCTAAGAATGGATGGAACACTGTGTTCATCAAGTCCATGAAAGTAGCAGGTGCATTGGTTAACCCAAAAGGCATAACCACGAACTCAAAATGACCATACCTCATCCTGAAAGCTGACTTTGGTATGTCATCCGCCTTTATCTGCAACTGATGATATCCGGACCGTAGATCGATCTTTGAAAACACTATAGCACCACGCAATTGATCGAACAGATCATCTATCCTCGGCAACGGGTACTTGTTCTTGAACGTGACCTTGTTCAACTGCCGGTAATCTATACACAACCGCATTGAACCATCCTTCTTCTTGACGAACAACAGTGGAGCACCCCAAGGCGACGTACTCAGTCGGATGAAACCTTTGTCCAGCAACTCTTGCAACTTCTTTTTCAGCTCTTCCATCTCTACTGGAGCCATCCTATACGGTGTCTGTGCAACTGGCTGCGTTCCTAGTACCAGATTGATCTCAAAGTCAATCTCTCGGGGTGGAGGAACACCAGGAAACTCCTCAAGAAACACATCTGCAAACTCTCGGACAACGGTCACCTCCTTGAGACTAGGACCTTTCACCTTGGTAGCCACAACGGTATCTACCACGTGAGCTAAGAATGCCTCACATCCTTGTCGTAACAACCTATCTGCCACCATAGCTGATACCAGACACGTTGAAAGAATCTTCCTATCTCCTTGGAAGATCCACTTCTCACCAGCATCATCAAACATTGCCTGCTTGGAACCACAGTCCAAAAACACCTCATACTTCTCTAAGGTATCCATCCCAAGGATAACATCAAACCCATGCATATCAAGTGGTATGAGATCCACTTGAATGCGGTGTCCTGAGAAAGACAAGACACAAGATGGGCACCCTTCTCGAAGCAACGAGGAACCATCAAGAGGGGTTTCTAACAACAAACTATCCTTCTTACGACTAACAAGTAAACGACAGTTTTCAAGCATACTATAGGCGATAAAAGAGTGTGTAGCACCCGGGTCAACCAGAACAGATATAAAGCAAGAAGAAGACATATCAGAATGAAATAACTCCATCTGACCTGTCACTACTCGCGGGTTGACTATCGCCTCCGGCTGACTCATAGCATAGAGTCGAGTCGTTGCTTGCTGTCCACGACCTCTGCTTCCCTGAGCAGACGATCCCGCTTGAAACGCTTGACCACGTCCTCATCCTCTGCTACCACTGGGCTACTGTCGATCAAATCCCTGATGGTTCTGCCTCGGCTGATGTGTCACTTCAACATCTCTATTCGGGTAGTTGAACCTCCAATGTTCGATCTAACCACACAGATGGCATGCTCTATCGTCAACCCGTGGCCTAGATGGCCCTGTCACTACCACGGAAGCTATACTTTGTGCCTTAGATGGTGAAGAAACATAACCTCTTCCTCTACTTGGAGACCACTGGGTCAGTCCACCAGAACCTCTCATCACTAATGGTGTTGCAAACCTTGGTTTCTTGAAGCCGCCAAACCTCTGCCCCTGAGACTGAGCAGGTCTCTTCTTAGCCATAGACTCTCTCTTCTCCCTAACTGATCGTTCGATCCTCCGGACAAATTCCATAAATGTAGCAAACCGAGAGCGGTTCTCCAATGCAGACATAGGTGTTGTTAGCTCAGCACTCAAACCCTTCTCAAAGCGTCTGATCTGCTCTTCCTCTGTTGCTGCCATGTGAGGACAAAACCTCAACAAATCCATAAACTTGGCTTCATACTCGGTGATGTTCATCGTCCCTTGTCGCAAGCTCTCAAACTGACTGATCTTGTCATCCAGATACGTCTTCGGGAAGTATCTGGTGACGAACTCGTGCCGGAAAACCTCCCAACAGATCACCTCACCAGGATGCTTCTCTTCCTCGATGGTCCACCAGTGACCAGCACTACCTTTCAGAAGGTAGACAGTGTACTTTACTTTGTCTGCTTTGGGGATGTCGAGGATCTGGAAAGCATTCTCAAGACTTGTCAGCCATAGATCTGCATCCGCTGGATCAACCATTCCAGCATAATCCGAAGCTCCGACTCAGCGAAGCTGCTCAAAGGTCTTCCCAATACCCGATGTTTCACCATGGGGAGCCTGTGCTCTCGGAGGAGGCACTGGCAATCGCTCAACCATGAGATTCATCGTAGCCATCAACTGTGCCATAAGTTGTTGGTAGGCAGGATTTTCAAGAATGGTTGGGTTAGGTTGGGGGACCTCAGGCACCCGATCTTCATGTGCCTGACCTACAGCTCCATCAACAGATGCAGCATCGATGTGCTCAGCAGTGTGTTCTTCATGGTTTCCAGACATCTTGGCTTTTCTTCCGCTGAGGGCAGAAGATGATTGTGAGGAAATCTGGAAAACTCATAAGAACAGACACAACCTAGTCCTAAATCCCTATAGACTCAGTGAACCTAAGGCTCTGATACCAAAACTTTTGTGGCAACACATTCCACTATCACACAGACAGCGAGGTGTTACACGAAAATGTGTGGAAATCACCATAACCACAGATTATCCAAAAACACGGGTTAATTAAAACCGATTGCGGAAAAACTAATAAACTGAGAAACTATTACATTTCAGTCCACATCCTGCAAAAGAACAGGTTATATACATTTGTGCAAGCATTAATACTTGTCCACAGCTTAGAGCAACAACTGTCTTATCATCATCTGTGTTCATCACCTATTTATTCATACATAAAGGCCCACATCCGGCCAACCGCAGGATATACAAAACAACTACAGTTGTACATCGTGAAACAACGTCAAAACACCGCCAAGGACCTGAGAGTACAGGGATGACTCTAGACTTTACAACAAAACATCCAAAACAGCAGCATGTCCAACGCTTGCCTTCTACTGTTCTTCTTGCTGTTCGGCCGCAACTCCGAGACCACCACCACGTCTAGCTCAACCACCTAAAAAGGGTGTAAACTAGAGGGGTGAGACAATTGAACATTGTCCCAGCGAGAAACATAACTCCCCGCCGAAACTACAAAACCTTAGGTATGAATATAAAGTAGCTAACTGATAAAAAGTATAACAAGAGCAGTTATTAAGATAAAGATGTCTATACCAAGAAAACTTATCAGATGTAATAAAGTATTATTTTGTGAAACATGATTAACAAAACAAGATATATAAGTTCTTTTACATGTGAGGAACATAAAAAAAAACTGCAAGATATAAGGAGAGTAACTACACAAACAAGGTTTCAACCAATGTTTCGTGTTTATCTTAAGCAGTAGTACTATTCGGCTAAATTACGTATTATTATGCCCTGAGGAAGTGAGTCGTACCACTCAGATCCAACCTTCGGTTGCGAAACCCAAGCCGGTGCCATACAAGGTCAATGGAAGAGCCGGACTCCACGACCTTCTCCGCCTCATGGTCAGTGCATGAGTACAACACAAGCAGGACCGCAGTCTCATGCTGAAGTGGTCTTAGCCACAGGTTCAGGCTACCCTCTGCCTAGCCCACCTCGGTACAGGTCTCGGCACTAGTGAAACTTAGCCACGGGCCTGTTCACCGTGCTCTGAGCCATAAACGCATTCATGCTCCTCATATCACATATCCTGAGCCATGGTCCTGTTCACCATGTTCTTTATTACAATTGGGATACGGGCCTGAATCTGCACCCTGGAGTCTACAACCGAAGTTGCACTCTTACCTCCTCACTTTAGGCTAGGAGAAACCTCGCATACTCAACAATATGCGCTCCGGGTTAACCCGCAGGAGAACCCATTTCACCATCACCAATTCCTGACGATGATGGATCTATGGCCAGGGAAACTACATGATATATTTCACTGTGATTAATTAGTATCTTTTATATGGATTGCAAGATTCAACCAAGGTGTATAACATGCAATTATAACAGAAGTAAACAATATGAAACTCAACAGTTACTTTTACTATAATTCACATCATACTGATCCAACACAAGGATCCATCATCACATGTTATCACTTGGCCTCTTGCCAATCATCCAAGTTCATACCATGGGATCTCAATCCCCCATTATATGCTTCCACTGCCTCTCAGGTCTTACATTATCATCACCATCATGGAATAGCATTCATAATGTACCTGTCATTTCATTGTTCTCATATTTTCATTCCTCATAGCCTTTCATTTGGCTATGCATTACCTGCATGGTTAGCACTATTCAATAATCATCATGAATAACTTAGAAACTCATATTATCAACATAGGATGACATTTAGGATTAAGTGCTTTATCAACACAAAGTGACATTAATGATTATATCCTTTCCTTAATCATGCCTCATCTTATGATCACATGTATAAGACACATCAATAAGCAAACCCTAATGCATGCTCATTATTGCTCTTAGCATTATAAGATAGTCAAGGTGATCACATTTGTGTGTATAGCTATGTTAAGTTTAGATGACCAAACTTTATCAATGAAATACTTATCATGGAACGAGTCACCATTGATTAACAAGAGTATAGCTAACACTTCGGCTTTCCATGACAAACAGAACCCTCACAAGAAGTACTCACAACCCTCACTGAAAACTATATCGGGCAGGGCTCACCCTCACCATAGGTTGTATCGGGCAACCTGCCCTCAACTCATAACCAACTCACAACGGCCCGCATGCAGCATGCAACGCCGCGTTACCAAGGGCAACAGTTCTCAAGCGTGCAACGTGCAACGTGCGTCAAGTGTCGTGCACTTGGGTATATCAGGAAACGGCCTAGGGTCAGTCGTGCAGCTGTGTTGTGCAGGGTGTATCGGCCAGTGCAACGTGCCATAACGTGCACGTTATCGGGTAACAGAGTGTCAGCTATATGACGCGCAATGGGGCGTGCAGCTCTGTCGGGCGACACGGTGCCGGGCAGGGAGACGCGCACCCCGGGCGTGCACTGCCGGGAAACGCGGTGTCAAACTCAACTCAACCCGTACACAGGTAGCCTGCACCCTATACTAGCGTGCAGGGCCTGTGTCGGGCGTCAGGGGTAGTGTGCGCGCCCGCCACAGCAACACTCACCTCAAGAGTCATCCGTGCAAGGCAGGGTTGTGACGCCCGTCACTAAAAGGACCAAAGGGGTATCGTCCACACCATGTGTCGTGCAAGGGTCCAGGTCAAGAGGGTTGTTGGGTAGCACCTCCCCATACTCATGTCGACCAAGGTGTTAACTTACAAGGTCATCTACCACCTCACACATGGACACCCGAAACCCTAGTGGGTCAAGAAGAGGCTCACCTCAATCAACTAAGAAGGAGGGGTCTTGCACATCTTCTATCACCAAACGGGTCACAAGGAGAAACCCTAGAAAGAGGATTCACCACCATAACCAAGCTCACCCTTCTGGCCCATGGTGAGAGGAGAGTGTTGCTTAAACAACTAGAACACAATCTCACCTCAATCGGATAAGGGAAAGAGGGGTGTTGCTCATGATACTAGAAGCTCAAACTCACTCCTCTAGACCAAGGGGAGAAAGGAGTATTTCTCCCAAAGAAACCCTAGATCATAAGGATCGGCCAACATGGAAGCTAAGCAAGAAACTAAGCTACTAACATGTCGACAAGATCATAGCAACAGATAATGTAATTAGGGTTAGAAGTTATGTAACCCGCCTTAAGCAAGCTCCAAGCTCCAAGCACCACCAAGCAAGGAAGATGGAGACTCCAAGGCTATCGGCCACCAACTTGCTCCTCCAAGGGGATATCGGCCACCAACAAGCAAGGAAGAGGGTTGTGTCATGCAACAAGGTGGAGAGGAACCAAAGGACCAAAGGAACTCCTAGCTAAGGAAAGGAACCGCCTATATAGAAGGAAACGGAGGAGAAAACAAGGTTGGTCCAAGCAAGGTGTCACCTACCTAGGGACACTTGTCCTAGTGCACGAGCCACCACTCTAGCAAGCTCCATACACATGTCCAAGGTATGTACCAAGTGTCCCCTAGTAGTGACACAAATAAGGTCAAGGTTAGGTCAAGCATCATGGGTGACACAACAACTAGCACCTTGGACGACACACACATACCTTGGCTGATACACTCCCCATCTTGGCCGATACAAGGCTTAAACAAACCAAAGCAAGGCACCTCAAGGCCCAACAAGCTTAACTAGGCCCAAAAGAACTCAAGCAACGGGCCCAAACCTTCCTCTTTACCCAAGAGGAAGCAAAGAGAGAGAAGAACACCTCACAAGGTGACAAACTTGCCTACAAAACCCTAGACTTGGTTTATTTGCAAGTAGCACCTTCAACTCTCAACAAGGAACAACCAAAACCCTAATCACCACTAAAGGTGATTAGCAAGCAACAAAGCACCAGGGTTAAGCAAAGCAAACAGGGTAAACCCTAAATGAAGGTCAGGGTCCTTACAGAAGTGAACAAGTAAATAGGTGTTATTCATCATAAGTAAGTGGGTATTCAAGTAAATAGGTGTTAATGAACCATTTCTGGGAGTCAATTAACCATCTCTGGGTGTTGATTAGCCATGTTTGGTAGCACTTCTCCATTCACTGGGTGTCATTTCATGTGCTATTGGACATTGATTGACTTCATTAAGATTTGGGTGTCAATTATCCAGTTTTGGGTGCACTTACCCATTTACTGGGCATCATTTCATGTGTTATTGTGTGTTATTCAAGTTCATTAAGTTTTGGGCGTCTTTAACTTGTTTTGGGTGTTAATGAACCATTTTTAGTCATCAATTAACCATCTCTAGGTGTCGATTAGCCATGTTTGGGCACACTTCTACATTCATTGGGTGTCATTTCATGTGCTACTGGGCATTGATTCAATTCATTAAGATTTGGGAACCAACAAGTTGTTTTTGGTGTCAATTACCCAATTTTGGGCATACTTACCCATTCATTGGGTTTCATTTCATGTGTTATTGTGTGTTGTTTAAGTTCATTAAGTTTTGGGCATCATTATCTTGTTTTGGGTGTCAGTAAACCATTTTCGGGTATCAATTAACCATCTTTGGGTGTTGATTATCCATGTTTGGGCGCACTTCTTCATTCATTGGGTGTCATTTCATGTGATATTGGGTGTTGATTAAGTTCATTAAGATTTGGGTGCCAACAAGTTGTTTTGGGTGTCAATTACCCAGTTTTGCGTGCACTTACCCATTCAGTGGGCGTCATTGCATGTGTTACTATGTGTTGTTCAAGTTTATTAAATTTTGGGCGCCATTAACTTATTTTGGGTGTCGATGAACCATTTATGGGCGTCAATTAACCGTCTTTGGGTGTTGATTAGCCATTTCTGGGTGTCATTAAGTTGTTGTCCATATTTAATGCATACAACTATATTTGGGCACCATAAAGTTTTTCTTGGGTGTTAAATAAACCTATTTGGGTTCTATTATGTTGTTTTTGGTTTTCATTTACCTTAACTGTATTTTACCACATACAACATTTACTTAGGTGTCATTTTTATACATCTTGGCATCAATGAACCATTTTTGGGCATCAACGAGCCATCTCTAGGTGTCAATTAACCATTGGGTGCTAATTTATCTGGGGATGGTATTAAACAATTATTTTTGGGTGCCATTAAGGTGTGAAGTACTCTTACACTCTATTTAATTTTTACAACCATATTTGGGCGCCATTAAATTGTTCTTGGGTGTCAAACAAAATTATTTGGGTGCCATTACATTGTTTTTAGTTGTCAATTACTTTTGTTGTGATTTAATGCGTACAATATTTTCTTTGTTTCTATTTTTATACTTCTAGGTGTTAATGAACCCTTTCTGGGTGTCAATGAACCATCTTTAGGTGTCAATTAACATGGGGTGCCAATTCATCTGTGGATTTGTTAGCTATTTTTTTATATATTTGATTATTAGTTTATTTTTTTCTTTCAACCTTAGTCTTATTTGAATGCATTTTCATAAGGAAACCAATATTTTTTATTTCATTTAAAAAAAATCATGGTTCAAAAGTTATGAATGAAACAAAATTATCTTTTAATTTTTTTCTCATTAATATATCAACATTACTCTTGTTGAAATCCATTTTCAGCAAGGAATCTAATGGTTTTTATTTCATCAAAAAATTCATCACGGTTCAAAAGTTATAAGAGAAAAAAAATTATTTATCTATTACATAACTTCCCCCAACCACCCAATTAATGCCCGCCACATCATCCTCTCAACCAATATTTCTCCCAGCATTTTCTATGGACCAATTTGGAAAAGTTGTCGTGTGTCAGTTGTTGATTGGAGAGGAAAGGAAAGTGGAGAGGAGGAGACAACAATAGCAAAAGGTGGTTTTGTTTCTAGTTTCTTCTGTGTGTGACATGCGCGTAAGGCACGTGAGTGTGCCAGAATTTTAGTCCAAAAAATAACACACATGAAGCGTTACACTAAATAAATAGCAAAATTTAGGAAAGTGGATGATTATCATTGAATATTAATCCATTTATTTCTCTATTTATCACACTTTTTTCATTAATTTATTTAGGGGAGAAATTAATATCTGATTGACCTGAAAATTACTTGGTAAACTAACTAGGATGTGAGGAAATTAGATTTCACATATGTTTTATATTGATAATGTTTCATGCATACACTTAATATATTAACCCTTTCAATTAATCAATTGTGACATTACATTTCACATTAACTCGTTATGTCATCTCTTACTCTGAGAAAAAATTCTAGGAAGTCATGACTATTAATTAGCATATTTGCACGTTGATACTTACTATTGAGTTAATTTGGTGATCTTTTCCTGATACCTTATACATAAATGATATTTATAATGGCACCATGTTATTTCACTCTAATTACTCCTAATACATTTAAAACTAGAAAAAGGTACTAAATATTAACATAATAGAAAAGTGGCCTAAGATAAGGGAGGCTTAATCTAGATTCATGTATTTTATAATACTCCACTCTATAGGGCTTGTTTGGTTTGCTGGATTTATAAAAATCCTACATTTAGGTTATCTTGCATTTGTAAAATATTGCACTGTCAATATTATGTAAAGATAAATATTATGTTTGGTTTCCTGGATTTGTATATTGCATGATTTAGTTTTTTCTTGGTCCATCGGCTAGCCACAATTGGATTTTGGCATCCGGAAAATTCTTTATGGAAACCAAAATGTGAGATTCTCTTTATGTCCAGAATCACTGGATTACCTCCATTTTCCATATCATGTAAGCCAAAGATAATTTTTTGCAGATGGATTCCAAAATACAATGCAATACAGCAAAATTTAGAAAACCAAACGTGCCTATAAAGAGGATCTTGTTCCCAAATCCACCAATTTATAGCCTAGTACTCTAAGTTATACCTTTTAACCAATTTGTAGGTTTCAAATTAACTTAAAGTAGCACGTCATAATATACCACCCCACACTTACACATGACTAATTTGAAAGGTGAAGCTACATCACTCCATGTATCATGTCTTCATTAGATGGTGAGCTAGGAAGTAACACCAAAATCTTAGATTATCTTAGCAATATTGTATTAGTTATGGTTACATGCGTTGTTATAGTGGTTTCACCATCCACTTATTATTGTGAGCATCACCCTCCATATTTTTTTCACTTAGGAACCTACCTTACTTATGTTTACCATTTTATGTTAATGGAGATATATTTTAAAAGTTCTATAAATTTTCCAAGTAATATTCATGGCAATCAAATTAGAATGGTCTACCCATTTAACTTGTTTCGGTGCAGCTACATGAATTTTGATATTAATACTAGGAATTCAGCATTTATTATTATTATTAAGTTCTGATAGTCCCTAAGTTAAGTTACATGCCTATAGCATAAAGGGTGTAATACACCGCCCCTTAAAAGGGTTAATTATAATTTAGTTAAAAATCTAGAGGGGAAATAATTGTGGATTAAGAAGGTCTTATTTATTCTAAAACTACTTCTTTGCACTCTCTATGTCACGCTAAGGCCTAAGGTCTCATGGTTGATCAAGCCAGTCACAGGTTTCTTCACCATACGAGTTTTCTTAATACTCAAACTTCCTTATAGTGGTGACTTGGTTCCAAAACTATCAATAAAATCTAAAAATGTTTCTTTTTTACATGTAGTTTAATAATGAAAATAAGTTTGAAGATGAAAACTTCATGATGTGAATCCAAAAAATGGTGCCAAAATCGATCCCAGAACCAAGTCTACCACTTTTCCACTACATGAACCTATTGTGTTATTTTTGTCCACCCTTTAAGAGATTGTAATTCTTCAAGAATAAATAGGGCATGCCAAAAAACATTAGTATAGGAGGAAGGAAAAACAATTTTCCATTACACCCAATCGACTACTGCCAGATCCTATTAGAGCAAGTTCATTCTCCTCATTTCTAACTAATCACCAATTTACACTACCTCATATTGAAACATAGGAAATTCATAGGTCACTATATTTAGGACTTAGGGTTTTCACCTCACTTTTTAGTTTAATAACATGGTTCCTTCACAAGACAAGGTGAATTATGTCATCATATCATCCATCACCTCATTCACAAGATAATATCATCTCACCATGGAGATGAGAGAGGTGGACACTTAGGAACACCTTCAAAACACATCACAGCAACCACACCTAGGGATGGAGCACAAAAGTTCAATGGGGATGGTATACAAACTTTAGATATGTATATTTGAACAAGTCTTATTTAGGGTTAAGTCCATAACAAAGGCAAGACTTGTTAGCCCATAACCGAGATGGTTCAGGTTATTACTTAGTGTCAAGGGAGTCATCTCAATTCAAAAACCTATGTTAGGGTTTTGTGTTTTTCATCCATGCATTCTCAATACCCCCATGTGGACGTTTGTGAGGCATGCTAGAAAACAACAAAGGAAAGGTTGCTAAATGAGAACTAGGGTAACACCTAGCTATGAGTGTTAAAGCCAATCTACACAAACAACATGCTCAAGGTAGACTCCTATAAATAGGAGACGGGAATAAAATGCTACAAGATTCAATTCCACATGGTGACATTTCCACCTCCATAAAGAGGGTAGGTGTGATTAGGATTACTAAAGACTTAATCTCCACCACATATGTAGTTTAGGAGAGTGCAAGTGACCAAGTTGGTCAGAGATTAAGACCTTTTTTGGTATTCCATGACTTAGGGATAGGCATAACAACAACCTATATAGGGTTACTTAGCTACCTAATTAAGGAACATCATAGGATAACTTGAAATAGTCAAGTCATTGATTGCTTTGGCTCTAATACCATATTGTAAAGAGTGTGAACCAAGAGGGGATCCAATCAAATGGTATAATACAAAGATCTATGTAAAGATAAGAAATAGAAAAATAACTATTATGAAGTTACAAAGTGTATCTTAATTGCTCCTAATAAAAAAAGGTGGTATTCACAAAATAAAAACTTGAGTTATATACATACAAGGCTAGAAGTTGAGGGTAACCTAGTCACTCCAAGATACTCATGGTCATAAACTTTTACATGATTTTCCTGAGTCATGGTATTCTAAGATACCTACACATGGGTGGTTTGGGAACAACCCCCAAAAAGAGATAAACAAAAGTATGTTTTGGTAAAGACTGAGTATGTGCATAATAAATATATTTGGGCATTTTATAATATAAGAGTTATAGAGAGGGGGTTCTCATTCAATATAGGAATATATGCAAATAGATAAGTTTGAAAGAATTACACAAGAGAGTGAACATCAAAGAATGAGACATCAAAGAATAACAACATTTCATAAGATGTCTTGTCATGAACCAATTTATAAAATAAACAAATGCATGTAGATGATGTAGCGTATACATAACTAATATAGGGACAAGACACCAAGAATCATTAGCCTAAAATAGGGATGGCGGAATATGATGTTTGAGTGGAATAGTATGACCCTACATTATTAAGGGTGGAATAGTGCACCTTGGACAGAAAAACATCTGATCATATAAAAACATGGTTATATATAATCATAAACATTACTTATATTATTCTAGAACTAAATGCAGTTGATTAAGTCAAGACATATGTCCATGAATCCCATATATATTATTTAGAATAGTAGGAGGGGTCTCAAACCCAATATAACATGAAAAAGTAGAATTTCATGATATTTGAAAATGATTTCCACAAATGGTATAGAAATGTAATAAGAAATGGTAATGTCAAAAGATGCCTCATTGTGGGAAAATATATGTCAAAGTCATTTATGCCTAACTTAAAATAGAGACTACATATACATGATCTTCACGAATAAAGGCTAACATGACAGGTATACTTGATCCACACAAAGTCATATTTTCATTCTAGACATACAAGGTATTTACACGTCAAACCTCAACATATGTATAAATTCTTAATATAGATTTTGATATTGTTCTAATCCAAGACCCAAACTCCTGATGACATATAGGGACCTTATTAAGTGGACATGTGATCCATTAATTATTTGTTTAACTCTGATATCCATTTTCTTAGATAATAAGTCTAAGTATGTCTATGTTGCTTGTATGTGTGGTTGATTTATTACCCCAATTTATATCTTGTAATATCATCTTCATCTAATATCATTATTATTTATTTCACTAAGGTTAAACACTTTTGTATCCCATTAGTGTGAATATGTTTACAAGATTCCTTCTTATTTATAATTATCATCTAATACATATGAACATATATGTACTTCTAGGATTTTAGTAAACACCATGGATATTTGGTATAGTCATTCAACACTGAATGAGATTATATCTTAACTCTACATGTTATACACCAACATGGATATACATATTTTACAATTATTACAATAATACTATACATGTTTTTTAGACTTCACAAACTAGTAATCGTGAATATTGTCTAAGGGGCCATTTAATATATTGTGAAAGTATTATAGGCACTATAGGTCATCTATTTATTGATATATATACATAGTTATATCTTAGTGATATATTTAGGTGTATATCATTTTGCTACTAGACTAAATAGTATATCCATGTTTCATGTACCCAGGTTTATATTTGAACAACCATTTTTCACTTAACAAGATACCTTCAAATCAGAGAATGGAGATGATGAATCACTTGTAGGATAGTCGTTTGTTGGTGGTCTATTTGTTTGGGTGGCAATAGATCCGGATCCATCTCCTTATAGTCCAGCAGAAACTGGGGAACAAACTCGTTGCTCCTACCATTACTACAGGCATATATGGCCCTAGTCAAAGATCAGACTAAGAGGGGTGGCTAAAGGACGCCGTACTAGTTCAGTAGTGCACTGAGTTTCCTGGACGTTGTTAGTCCTGTAAAACTTGGGAATCGTCTTTATAGTCTTCCTTGGATAATTGTGAGGCCAATGGCGATGTTGCAATGTACGTATTTTAATGAAATTGGCTGAGAAGAAGGTAAGGCGGTAGAGATAGTATTGGATCTTTAAACCTTGGAGATGGTCAAGATTCGTAGTAGTGGATAGAGGAGAAGGACTGGATAAGGTTTTGTCATCGTTGTTAACATGGCGCGAACCAGGATGCCACAACAGCTGGTGGTCGTTGAAGTACTCGCTTGCTTGAGTAGCTACAAGAGATGGTGTGCGCTCTTTCTCTATTGCACTTGCTAGCGGGTGTCAAGGTGAAGGAGGTGGCATCTAGGTTGTTGTCAGGGCTTATTAAGACCATTGTTTTCTACATCATATGGAAAAAGGAGATCTAGAGAGCAACATCATCGACACTGTATACGCTGAGTCATATGTAGGAAAGAAAGACTAGGTTTTAGGGTTGATAGGGAAGAAACGAGGAAAGAAGAACAAATAGAGAAGAGGAAGAGGAGAGTATGAGAATATAGGTGTCGATCACCGATTATAGGTGCTAATATTAAATCCAGAGAGAAGAAGAACATAATGATTGGAGAGCTACAACTAGGGTTTATTTGTAGGTTGTTGAAGGAAGGGGGAGAGGATGAAGGGGCAAGGAGGATGAGAAGATGAGGAGTAGATGAGTCAAATAAGAGAGGAAAATGTGCAAGGGGGAAGAGGGATTTTGGCGTCAGATCCCTTTGGACGACTTGCCTTTTATGGATGGCATTCATGCGAGGCACGAGAAGGACGGGGTAGGGGTCACGAATGAAAAAGTGATGTACAAGAAGCGTTACACTGAATAGATATAGGACTTGAGGAAAACGGCCGATTAACATTGAATATTAATCCATTTAGGTCCTTATTTATCACACTTTCTTTGTCAATTTATTTAGTGGAGAAATTAATATCTAACTGACTTGAAAATTACTAGGCATACTAATTAGGATGTGAAAAAATTAGATTTCTCATTTATTTTGTATCTTGACAATGCTTCATGTCATCTAACATTTATTGTATATTAAGCATACACTTAATGCATTTACCCTTTCAATTAATCTATTGTGGCATTACATTTCACATTAGTTCATTTTCAGTCATCTCTTACATTGGGAGTTAAAACTATTAATTAGTGTATTTGTAGAGAGACTTACTATTGAGTTAATTTGTTAATTTTTTGCCTAATATGTTATGCATAAACAATATTTATAACAATGCCATATTATTTCACTGTAATTACCCTCGATCCATATTAAACTAGAAAAAGGTACTAACATTAATATTCATCCCATTTTACTGCATTTCTTAGACAACTTTTGCATCCGTATGTATAATTTTATCCAATAAATAAGTTCATGCAACCTTGCACTCCCATAATTGTTAATATTTTGGTTATCCCTTCTTTTTAGACAATTCATGGATTGTTTTGATTAAATCCAAATTTTACAACTTTGTTATGGGTAAATGATTTTGTTAATAGAATTATCTTTATTTTGTGCAGGGAGCATTCTAATATGAAAGATTTATTCATGGCCAATCACAATCCATGCCTTAGTTTATCAAAAAAGGAATTCCTTTATGTGTCATCAAGTTATTTTTTTGACCGCATGCCATGACAACTATTAAATAGTTTCCTTAATATGAAATATGTGAGCCTTGATTTGCATGAAAATGTCGCATCATCGTTTCTAATTCCATACAGTTCGTCAACCAATGCTATCGAGGCAATTAATCACATTATAATGGCGCAAGAAATTCGCATCCCAGTTTCTAAAAAGTTGTTTAAGCCATTAATTAATTACATCAATTGGCAATGGCAAGTATTCTTCACGGTTTCAAGTCAATTCCTCCTCACATAATTAATCTCTTCCATTGCTTGGTCCGCAATATCGAGGCAGAGGCAAATAAATTAGTTGAGAAAATAAAAAAGTGGCATGAGCAATTGAATATAGATATCGACCATTCATGTAGGGCAATAAAAGCAATAATTAAATGCGTCGAGCATTTGATGATCGGATCCATCGACAGTACGAGTGTGTGACTTCCACTTGCACATCAGATTAGCATGCAAGTAAAACAATTAAAATATGAAAAGCCAATCGAAAGTGCTCTCCCCAAGCAATGCACCAGTCAGATCGACAACATTAATTATCGACCCCATGCAACCACCGAGAAGCATCTCACCCAGGTAATCGACACCCAACACAACAATTGATCATCATATGCTCATATATGTAACTCGACAACCATATTTATGTATGGGTCGACAGCCTCCCGTCGATAGCCACCGCCAGCTGACCGGCATTCAAAAATCGACAACCATCAGTTGATAGTCAGAAGTCGACAACCATAGACCTCCACATCGACAACTCAACAACCATCAACCGTACGCACCTAGATGAACCCAATGACGAGCTTGGGATTGATTTGCATTCACCTCCATCGAGCCAACCTAAACAGTTTCTCTTTCTAATCGGTCGACAACCAAAACGACAGCCAACCATCGACCTTGATTGATGTGTCACAAGATGATGTTTTACATGGGTTGGGTCCCACCCGTTTTGTTTGAAACTTTTAGACTTTATTTACAAAAAGTATAAATAGGACCTTCAAGACATCTGTTAAAAGGATCTCTCTCTTTTTTTGGTCATCAAGATGTCGCTCCATCACTCCGCCAAGGCTCGAACTTCTATTCTCAATAGAGGAAGGTCGAAGGTGCCTCCATATCATCTATGCACCTGATCTTTGTCATCAGCGGACCAGATCCAACCAAGGAGGACAATGAAGAAGAAGGGTCACCCGACAACAGTCTTGGGCAACTATATTGCTACATCTCTTCTACCCATTGAGATGATGGTTATCTCCTTCCTTTTTCTTGTTGTTTGCTCTGATTTTACTATGGGTTGTGAGTAGTTCCTTACGCTGGAACGTGAAGAGTATCCTCACTATTTTCTTTAGTTCTTTTACTGCATCCATCATGTATGAACCTTAACACATGTTAAATCAATCATTTTATTTCTTGTATGCTTGTTCCACCAGTAGGTTTACATGTTTATCATAATATTAGATGTAGAGAACATCAAACTCAAGATCTAGGATATCGATTGATTTGTGTTCGACTCTTGACAAGACATCGGATATGTGTTTTCTAGGGTGATGGATATAAGATCTCTAGGTAATGCGACAGTGAGTCTAGAAGGATATTTATCCAGGCTTAATCCTTACACCGAGAGGGAGATTTACCTAGCCTCCATGATATTATATATGTGTATTTGTGATGCAGTGAGAAAATAAATGTAGGTAGTGGTGGTGAAACCTACTCACCCTAGTGTATCCATCATCTAATAATCTTATATTTATTTTAGTCATTACTTCTTACACATTAGTTGAAAACAACCATAATATCCCTTTTGTGTTAAGTACTCTTTCTAATTCAATTAAATCGATCAATCAATTCTTAAATATGTTGTCATTTGGGTTTGATCCTTAACTATACTACAATAAGACTCGTCCACTTGCGGGTGATAATTATTGTACATTTGTTTTCATAAACTCTAAGAATTCTATTCCTAGTGAATTTACTTGTACGATAATATCCACATCAAATGTTGGCGTCGTAGTCAGGACATTGGAATTATTGATTAATTTAATTTAATTAAGATTACTAAGGATTTTTCTTTTTCTTTTCAAAATGTTAAAAATACTCCTGAACAAGATTTTATTGAATATCCTCTTGAATCATATTATTTGTCGGCCTGATAAACAAGCTCGTTATTTTTTCAGGTTTCATTTAAAATGGAGTGGTCAACATCAGAGTGCATACAATGCCAGATGTGTGGTTATTACGACCATACATCTACAAATTACCCCAACACCTCCCCAAAACTTCGAGCACTAATGTAGAGAATGCATACCCAACATAATGTCATGACCTACCATTGTAGATATAATGATAACTTTAATCCACAATACTCAGGAGGCCACAATGAGGAACCTTGCTACACAAGCCAATCATACAATGAAGGGGACCTCAATCAAGAATATTCAGGAAACTTCTATGATCTGTTGTATTATAAAGATCTAATCTCTTATGTGAGAGACTACAATTAGAGCGACATTCCTCATTCAGTGTGAAACCTTAGCTTTCTAAGTCATTTTTCGAGGGTATATTTCATATCTGTGGTCCTTTTTTTGAATCACAAAATCGCAAACACACTACTAAAGAATCTCGACCTACGGAAAAGCATGGTACGGGCCCCGGGGGGCTCCGTTTCTCAAGAACCCGAGAGGGGGTGACTATTCGGTCCAGAGTCTGAAGGACATACTCACTGATCTTGACAACTTGGGCACCGAACCACTTTCGCCGCTTTTTGGATAATATGAGGCGTGGGTGGGGGTCCATAGGGGGTTCGGGGGGGCTGGGTGAGAGAAGGTGGCCTCCCTCGGGAAACATGGCCAAATTTCTCTTCTTTCTTTTTGATTTCGGGTTTCTTTATTGCCCAGAACGCTCAAAGGTGGGGAAGAAGCTAGCGCGCCCCTATAGAGTCATGCTTTCTGAGCTCCTTCGCCTAGCGGAAACCCCTGCTTTTCGGCCGTAATCCCGTGCTTGACCAAGGCATTCAATGGTAATGGATTCTACCCTGAACCGGGAGCGGGCGAAGACATGCAGCTTTCATTTTCAAGGTACACAGTCACGTGCTCAGCAAAGAGGTGCGACCGTCAGGGAGCAGAGTTTCCGGTACTTGAAGGCCAACGAAGGTGGACTTATTTGCTTTATCAACAACATCATGGGATCTACCGTGATGAGAAATACTATGAAATCTAGCCTTCACCCAACCAGAGTAAGAGACTAGATGCCATTGAGAAAATGCTTGTCAAATTAGATGCCCTAAGCAAAAAATCATTCACACAAATAGGTGAGCTTGTGTAGCTTGTCATATTAGTTAAGGAGATAGCAAGCCAACAACAAAGTTACCAAGGATAGAAGGAGCAGCCAAAGATGTTTATGTCTGATGATGATAATGATGATACCATTATGGTGTCAATAAAACTTGATTCTTCGGCATCCGCACAAAATGAGGACCTATAGTCAGAAATGGACATGTACACTTGTACTCCATCTTTTCTATGATTGAGAATTTAGTACGTCAGTACAAAAAGTCATATCAGGAAGATGGCCCCCCCATGACTGTAGGATATGAAACTGTTATGACCCACTCCATGATTAACTAATAAATACCTCGAATTACGTAAACACTTCAATTAGGGTTGAGTATCAAATTAAACATCATGGATAATCAAGATAAGCTAAGATGCGAACTAATAGCTAAGATTTAATCACCTGAGGCAATTAATAATGTCAATGTTGATTATTTAGTACATTAAGTTGAATCAAGTAATCACAGTTGTAATTAGAGTTTTGATCCAGTATAATTGTCCATTTAGCATGTTTTGCACCTGAGGTTATAGAGAATTCCGTGCTTAAACCGTTGCAAGAAAAATCACTCGAAACCGACTTCCGAGTTAAAAGATATGGACATTTGAGTGTTTAGGGACCTAGTTGTAATTTTTTGTTTTTGCTGGGAAATTTACATTTCGGCCCCTCCGCGAACCTGACCCTTATCTCTTCTTCTTCTTTCACCCGATACAACAGGGAGGATCGGCGCACTGTAGCGCGCGACCTGCAGAGAAAGGGAGGCGATGGCTGGGCGATTCCCAGCCCTTAGCCCCGATTTGGCTACGCCCACCTCTCCTCTACCTCTGCCTTCTTCTTTCTCTCTTCCTTCTCCATTCCTTCCTCCTCTGCTACTCCGCCCTAGCAGGTGCCCGACCTGCAGCAAGGAGCTGCGGCTGCACAGCAGCCGGGAGGCCAGCTAGGAGCCACCTTGAGCACGACCATCAACACCAAACACTGTCCCTGATTCCGACCAAGAGCCCAAGGCAGGGAATCGTAGAGTCTCGCCTCTATAGCGCCACCTGCACCTTGCTAACAGCAGGGCGGTGCCCTGCTTTGCAGCAACCGCAGCTGCAAGAAGTAATGGCCAGAAGACCATTCGGGCGCGAGTAAGCACCAAGCAACGCCCTCGATTACGGCCGTGAGCACGAAGCACAAACCCGTAGTTGTTAGTTCTTGATTCGGCTTTAGTCGAATTCATCTTCAATAAGTGTAAGATACTGTTCCATTGCAACAGGTTTACTTTAGATTTCAGTATGTACACCGATCGGCCGAGTTGCATATGATTCGGCCGAGTTCCTTAATTAGAATTAACAAACAGCGTTTTGGTCGGCCGAATTGGATGTGATTCGGCCGAGTTTCCCCTTTATAGGAAATCGACCAGGGTTTGGATCGGCCGAGTTGCGGGTGGATCGGCCGAGTTGTCAGCCGATCGGCCGAGTTCCCAGTTTGGTCGGCCGAGTTCCAGAAAGTGAGTAGTAGTTCATTTAGAAATCAATATTTAACTCAAATTAATTGTTTAATTGCTTCTGTATCAATTGATATAACTTCTAAACAGTATAGTTATACAATAGTGTATGTTAGATTCATTAGAATTGAACTACGTGATATGCTTAATGAAAATGATGAAATTTCCTGTATTATTGTTGCAATGTATTTACTGATTTCAAATATAGATGTTTAGCATTGAAACTGGATAAATGATTCTGAATCATGTTTAATTATGATAAATATATATATGAGCTTTTTGTGATGTTTAGATTGTGCAAAATACATGAAATGTGATATTCCTGTTTAAATGTTTATTTGTTAATCAAGTATAGACCTAAGTGCCCTAACACCGTAGAACCCCTAAAGGAAGGTCTGTTACTTAGGGGTGAAACTCGTGTCCAACATCAACCGGTTGAGTAATTCTGGTGGCACGAGGAGAGAAAGAAAGGCAGTGTCTAACAACAATCGTGTGTGTGTCACGATGGCACTGGGAAAAAGAAAAAGAAAACTTGGTTATCTAACATCATTCGTGCGTGTGTCACGAAGGTAACCCTGTGACTCTCCGCCGGTGTACTCCGGTTAAAGGAGGAGTCGGGTGCACTCAGAGTAGTGCTTTGAGGCCGTAGAGACTATGTTCTGGCCGGAGAGCCAGGGGTCCTGTAGCAGAGCAGGGCTGGCGTCAGACTTAGCATTTCCCGGGTGTGTCGCTAAGTCTTGTACGGTGGGACCGTAGCATGGACTTGTTGCGGATCTTTATATGCAGAGTACACTGCATATATTTAGGGCATAATAAAATAAATAAATAATCATATAGGATCACAGTAAATTTATATAACTGTTAAATTACCTGAATTATCTGTTGATGCTTAGAAATGTGATTATTATCGGTATATCTGCTATGTTGTTAGAATTGTCTTGCTTAGTTCTGCATATATGTTTATTTTCAGTTTATAATCCTGATGAGTTGTTTAGTGATAGCTAAGTGAAATGCTATTCACTGAGCGAGTAGGCTCATACCTCTACTCAAAACATTTTCAGGTTATCAACAGCAGCAGGAAATCTGAAGGATCGTTTTATCCTAACGCCTAGTCTGTAGAAGGAACATGTAGTTAGTAGTTAAAGGTCTCTTAGTCCTTTCCCCTCGATCTTTGGAACAAGGTGTGAGTGAGAGAGAGAGAATGTGTATAAAGATGTAAATTATATGTTATGCTTTATGTTATGTCGAACAATGTAATATGCTGTAGACTCTGTTTATATTGCTAGTCAGATTATAAAGGTGCTTCCGTAGTTTGTTTAATTTCATTTTACTGCATAAATCAGATTATCTTTTAAATCTCTTTAAAATGTTTTTAAAAAGTGAAGAGTGGTCGGCTTATGTGTAAATCCCATCCTGTCGCGTCCTAATCTCGTGGTTTGTTGTTAATGTGAGATTGGGGCGTGACAATTTTGGTATCAGAGCTTTGGTTTGAGTACATAGTTACTCAAGGTCAGGGGACGATAAGAGACCAATAGGATTAAGGTTTAGGTGTCTTTCTTCTATCTGTAATTTTCTAACAGGAAGTGTTCTGTTATACTATTGCAGATAGCAGGAAGAGGATGTGGTCACGAGAATCAAGTAATGAGCTTAAGTTGAGTCATTAAGAATCATTAAGGTCAAAAGATAAAGTTATAAGTAAGGCGAATAATAAATGATGAGTTTTAGCTCTGGAAGGTCTGAGTGTTTAGATACCCTGGCCAGGTGTCCGAATACTTAGATTGACCAGTATCAAGCTACTCTGTCTGTTCTTCTCTGGATGCCCTGGCCAGGTATGCATAGGAAGGATAGGCTAGAGAGAAAACCCTAGAAATCTTAGGGTTAAGAGATCAGAAATTAATAAAGGAATAAAGAGATTACATATAAGATGCGATTCAACTCTTGTCTATTATTGTTTATCTGATTTAAAGATCACTAGAAATGCTTTTATATGCATGAAATGAAATTTCCAGTTTGTAAAGTAAACATGATTCTTTTATATTGTTGTGTCATGAAGTGAATTGTTTAATGTTTGTTTCCTTTGTATTAATGTAGACCCGAAACTGTGTTTAAATGAGGTTGCCCTGAGTGGATATTCTTTCCACATGTTTAAGATTAATAGGGGTTGATTAATCTCGAGTAGCTCTTGGCTTCAGGACTACAGGTTCGGCCTGGTCCGGCTGGCAGGATGCGTTACTGGGATCTAATGACTCCTATTAACAAGTAAAATAAGAATAGAAGTATAAATGTTCTTTTGTCTTGAGAATTAGGGTTTGAGAAGCATAGACCCTAATTGGCCCAAATTAGGATTTTAATGACATATGAATACAGAATTTGATAAATAGAATGTCTCGCTAAATGATTTTTAGTATTTTATGTGTAACTCTGATTTAGCCCAATTTTGGATATGATTTGGATGTATGAAATATAAACAACATTGGAGAATATCAAAATTTTTGAATAATGTTCTGACTTGTTAATCGGCCGAGTTTCAAACTCGACCGATCACATTTTCTGAATAATATAGCAGTGTGGTAATTGAATTTTATATTTTTATTGGTATATCCAATTGATCTCAAATTTTAACTGTGCTTGAAAAACATAATTTTAGACACACTGTAAAATTTGAGTAATTTTTGGATGACTTTTGACCTCTACAGAAAGGGTGTCGGCCGAGTTTGTAACTCAGCCGAACCTGCTGCAGACTGCAATATAGCAGTGCACTGTTAGATTTTTAATTAATTATTGATAACTTGAAATGATCTGAAATTTTTACTGGAGGTCTAAAACTTCATTAGGTATAGCATATAAAATTTCCAGAAATTTTGGAGCTTCTTTTAGCTGTTTAACAAACGAATTACAGAAACTATTATGAAAACTGAATTTTCAGCTAATGTAATTAAGTTGAGTGCTGGGTTAGTATGTTATTGACCCAAGCAACTCAATTTGATTTATATAATCGACCACACACACACAATAATGCTATGCTATTAATAAAGGATCAAACCCTAGAATGATTAAATTTGTAGTAGTTTAAGGGATATCATTAGTGATGTAACCTTGAATACTAGTGTCTTTGTAAAATAAGATCTTGAGATATGTTCTATGAAAAATAAACTGGCTTTGAAAGCAATCTAGGGTTTTGAAGTAGATAATCTGATCACTACATGAACAACATGAAATGACTTAGAGAAAAGAATAAAACATAAATCTAAAATGTAATTATAAGAAAGTAGCATAGAAAGCGGAGTATTATCCGATATATGAACTGAAGATAGTTGATGTAGTTCATGTTTTTAAGACATGGTATCATTATCTTTATGATGTGACAATAGATTATCACCCTGGTAAGGAGAATGTGGTGTATAATGCTTTCAACAGAAAGTCAAGTTCAACAACTAATGCATTCTCTATGACAGGTTTCAATAGAGACCTGTTAGTAGAAATGTGGAAGTTGAACTTAGGCTTAGGGGTGACAACACAAAGTGATTTGATTGTATAGATGTAAGTTAAGCCTACTTCTTATGATCAAATCAAGGAACTACAAAAGGGTGATAGTAAATTAAGCCAGACCATGCATGACCTGATAGGAGGAAAAGAGATTAGAGTTTAAGTTTTATGATGATAAGGTGTTGTATTAACATGACATGTTGTGTGTATCTCGAGATAGAGTAAAATTCTTTTAAGGGGAAAAGCCTGAAAGAAAAGATTCTTATGGAAGTGTATGTATTGATGTATGCTATGCTTTCAGGAAAACACTAAGATGTATATGAATCTCAAGAAGTTGAAATGGATGATCAGATATGCAGAAGAATGTACCTGGGTATGTGGTTAAAAGTAGTATGTATCAGTAGGTTAAGGTTGAACCCTAGAAATCTATAGTTACCTTGTAATCTTTTCTATGCCTGAATGAGAATGGGAATTTACCACAATGGATTTTGTGATAAGATTTACCCAGGACACCTAGAGGTTGTGATTTGATATGAATGATTGTGAATAGACTAATTTAGTCTGCTCACTTTCTTCATATTAAGTCGACCTTTGATGTCTCGAAATTTGACTAAGATATATATGGATGAAATAGTTAGATTGCCTGGTAATCCAGATTTAATCATATCATATTGAGATTCTAAGTTCACATTTAGGATTGTAGAAACAGTTGCATTGTGCTTCAGGCACAAAGTTAAGATTCAATATAACCTTTTCAACTGCAGACGGATGGCCAGTTTGAGAAAACCATTCAGACTCTTGAGGACATGCTGAGAGCATGTGTTTTGCTTTTCAGTGGAAGTAAGAATGAATATTTAAGTCTCATACAAGTTGCCTTATGTGAATGTTGAGTTTGGAAATACACAAACGATAATGGTACGGTTTGGGTATAAACCCAGGCAATACAAATTTGGTAAATCATTAGGTGTATGATTTCAAGATAATAAGATAGCATTAAAATATTCAAATAAATCTAGTTGCATGCTTCCTGTTATGTTAATATGTGTGACTTAACATTTACATGAATTGGCACATTTCTCTGAGATATTATCAGAAATTCTCAAGTACTATTAAATATTTGTGATATGATACGTAAATAACTCTTAATTGAGTTATGTGGTGCATAAACCAGGAATTTGGTTAATATGCACGTACTTCGAGAAATTTCAGATAATTGATAAATATTACAGATGGTTTCTTATATGTGAAGTAAATAACTCTTATTGATGTAATAAGATGATCAAATGCATGAATTCAGTATGTTTGTGCCAAAATTGATTTGAGTTTGGATTATTTATGAATTTTTTATTTGTCTGCATGCATGATATAAACATTACTCAGTAATTACAATAATTTGAAATATACTGCTCTGCCAGTTTCTGAATGATACCGTATTGTGATTTGAATTGCAATCAAACTGATGAGATAATGGAAACCCTAAGAGTAGGGTGTTGCCATGTGATTAGTGAATGAGATAACCCTAAGAGTAGGGTGTTGGCATGTGATGAATGAACAAGGCAAATGAAACCCTAAGGATGGGGTGTACGATGAATCAAGTATCTTGATATCAATTTTTCATTATGAGATGTGATGATGTTTAACAGTTAAATTGCATGATTTTATTTTAGTACCAGATCGACATGCATTCTGTTTATTTAAGAATTTTTAGTTTGTCTGCATGAATAGTATAATAATTTCTTAGCAATTATCATAAAGTGAGATACTGCTATAACAGTTCTGGAAAGACAATGTTTTGTGAGTCGATCTGGAATCAGATCAAATGTGTCCTAGGTTAAGGGACCTATGCAGATGGTTGATCGGAGGATCAAGAAACTCACAAATTGTGAGATACCATTAGTAATAGTTTTGTGTAGAAATCTTAACCTAGAGGGAGCTACGTAGGAATACGAGTCAGAAATGAGTAACACGTTTCCTTTCTCTTTTAGGAATTTCGGGACGAAATTCTTTTAAGGGGAAAAGGTTGTTATGACCCACTCCATGATTAACTAATAAATACCTCATGCACTCTGAGGTTATAGAGAATTCCGTGCTTAAACCGTTGCAAGAAAAATCACTCGAAACCGACTTCCGAGTTAAAAGATATGGACATTTGAGTGTTTAGGGACCTAGTTGTAATTTTTGGTTTTTGCTGGGAAATTTACATTTCGGCCCCTCCGCGAACCTGACCCTTATCTCTTCTTCTTCTTTCACCCGATACAACAGGGAGGGTCGGCGCACTGTAGCGCGCGACCTGCAGAGAAAGGGAGGCGATGGCTGGGTGATTCCCAGCCCTTAGCCCCGATTTGGCTACGCCCACCTCTCCTCTACCTCCGCCTTCTTCTTTCTCTCTTCCTTCTCCATTCCTTCCTCCTTTGCTACTCCGCCCTAGCAGGTGCCCGACCTGCAGCAAGGAGCTGCGGCTGCACAGCAGCCGGGAGGCCAGCTAGGAGCCACCTTGAGCACGACCATCAACACCAAACACTGTCCCTGATTCCGACCAAGAGCCCAAGGCAGGGAATCGTAGAGTCTCGCCTCTATAGCGCCACCTGCACCTTGCTAACAGCAGGGCGGCGCCCTGCTTTACAGCAGCCGCAGCTGCAAGAAGTAATGGCCAGAAGACCATTCGGGAGCGAGTAAGCACCAAGCAACGCCCTCGATTACGGCCGTGAGCACGAAGCACAAACCCGTAGTTGTTAGTTCTTGATTCGGCTTTAGTCGAATTCATCTTCAATAAGTGTAAGATACTGTTCCATTGCAACAGGTTTACTTTAGATTTCAGTATGTACACCGATCGGCCGAGTTGCATATGATTCGGCCGAGTTCCTTAATTAGAATTAACAAACAGCGTTTTGGTCGGCCGAATTGGATGTGATTCGGCCGAGTTTCCCCTTTATAGGAAATTGACCAGGGTTTGGATCGGCCGAGTTGCGGGTGGATCGGCCGAGTTGCGGGTGGATCGGCCGAGTTGTCAGCCGATTGGCCGAGTTCCCAGTTTGGTCGGCCGAGTTCCAGAAAGTGAGTAGTAGTTCATTTAGAAATCAATATTTAACTCAAATTAATTGTTTAATTGCTTCTGTATCAATTGATATAACTTCTAAACAGTATAGTTCATACAATAGTGTATGTTAGATTCATTAGAATTGAACTACGTGATATGCTTAATGAAAATGATGAAATTTCCTGTATTATTGTTGCAATGTATTTACTGATTTCAAATATAGATGTTTAGCATTGAAACTGGATAAATGATTCTGAATCATGTTTAATTATGATAAATATATATATGAGCTTTTTGTGATGTTTAGATTGTGCAAAATGCATGAAATGTGATATTCCTGTTTAAATGTTTATTTGTTAATCAAGTATAGACCTAAGTGCCCTAACACCGTAGAACCCCTAAAGGAAGGTATGTTACTTAGGGGTGAAACTCGTATCCAACATCAACCGGTTGAGTAATTCTGGTGGCACGAGGAGAGAAAGAAAGGCAGTGTCTAACAACAATCGTGCGTGTGTCACGATGGCAGTGGGAAAAAGAAAAAGAAAACTTGGTTATCTAACATCATTTGTGCGTGTGTCACGAAGGTAACCCTGTGACTCTCCGCCAGTGTACTCCGGTTAAAGGAGGAGTCGGGTGCACTCAGAGTAGTGCTTTGAGGCCGTAGAGCCTATGTTCTGGCCGGAGAGCCAGGGGTCCTGTAGCAGAGCAGGGCTGGCGTCAGACTTAGCATTTCCCGGGTGTGTCGCTAAGTCTTGTACGGTGGGACCGTAGCATGGACTTGTTGCGGATCTTTATATGCAGAGTACACTGCATATATTTAGGGCATAATAAAATAAATAAATAATCATATAGGATCACAGTAAATTTATATAACTGTTAAATTACCTGAATTATCTGTTGATTCTTAGAAATGTGATTATTATCGGTATATCTGCTATGTTGTTAGAATTGTCTTGCTTAGTTCTGCATATATGTTTATTTTCAGTTTATAATCCTGATGAGTTGTTTAGTGATAGCCAAGTGAAATGCTATTCACTGAGCGAGTAGGCTCATACCTCTACTCAAAACATTTTCAGGTTATCAACAGCAGCAGGAAATCTGAAGGATCGTTTTATCCTAACGCCTAGTCTGTAGAAGGAACATGTAGTTAGTAGTTAAAGGTCTCTTAGTCCTTTCCCCTCGATCTTTGGAACAAGGTGTGAGTGAGAGAGAGAGAGAATGTGTATAAAGATGTAAATTATCTGTTATGCTTTATGTTATGTCGAACAATGTAATATGCTGTAGACTCTGTTTATATTGCTAGTCAGATTATAAAGGTGCTTCCGTAGTTTGTTTAATTTCATTTTACTGCATAAATCAGATTATCTTTTAAATCTCTTTAAAATGTTTTTAAAAAGTGAAGAGTGGTCGGCTTATGTGTAAATCCCATCCTGTCGCGTCCTAATCTCGTGGTTTGTTGTTAATGTGAGATTGGGGCGTGACAGAAACTCTACTATCCTCAGCCATTTCAAACCCTGGTCCAACATTATCAATAACCAACCAACCTTGGTTGATCCTATCCTGGAAGATGAACAACCAACTCCAATCTCACATTCAGTTGTAGAGGAACTTTCTCATCAAGAGCCTTACACTACATCACTTTTAGTTTTTATTCCATGTATGAATGATCTAGATGGGGTGCCACCACAAGAAGTTCACATGCCCCCACTATTGAACTATGATGATTCTCTTGAATCCTGATATGACTTGGGTACATCTTGCATGTAGGAACTAGAACATGTTGAGTCCACACCCCACATTGACCCCAGTATTAATTTTATAATTTTTTGAGGAGGTCATGCAGCCACATAAAAATATTTATGATGCTTATTTTACTATTGAGATGCTTCCTCCCATGTTAGCACCACTCCTCCTACATGTAAATCAAGGTGATGAGGAGAATCCAGACCTGGTCCCTCTGTATAATCCACCACAACTACAAATGATGGATTCATCAGCTACTTTCATCAAAAATGATCCACTACATGCCTTCTTAGAGGAACTAATCCAGGAGACATTTGATAGGCAACAATCCTAGTATGTTCATCTTCATCCTGATCCACACACAGATATAACATTTTCTATAATGATGGCGGATATCTTTGTATCCTATTAGATGGGTTGTGAGGTGAAAAGCAACATTGTTTTACTCATCCACAAACCCCCTTCGAGTTGCCAAGACCACACAATCATTGGGTGCTTCATGATGCTCCTTTTCTTAAGGTTCCAGCCATTGTCAACATCAGTTCAGTTGGACCTATTTTAAACTTTCAGGACCACCTTTTGCTGATTTTTTTCCTCTCCATTTAATTTAGAATTTGTTTGGAGATGAGAAAATATTTAAGTTCGGGGTGTAGCGTGGGTGGTACGTACTTTACTCCACCCACACCCTTTTATCTTAAATTTTTACAATATAATTTTAAGACCATACCGTTGCATACATGCATCGTATTTAGCTAAATTTTTTTGAAAATTTTCTTTTTTTATATAAAAATTAAAGTCATTACCTATCCAACTTAGATTTAAATTTCTAATTTGCGTGCATGTTCACGTCATTTAACTCCATGTATTCGAAGTGAATTCTCAAAAGGACTGATTTTTTAAAGTAAGCAATGGCTAAAGTTATGTTATGTGGCCTAAGACTCTGAATATTATATTTCTTTGAAAAAGATGGCAAGTAAAAAGAAAATGAGAGGGATCATACACACGGTGCTTCCTAGTGACTAGTGGCACAATTGCATAAAATTTCCATTTAATCTCTTGTCTTTTCATTATTTGAGTGTAGTGTGATAAGGAGAACAACCTGGTGCACTAAATTGTAAATAAAGTTTAATGACAATCTAAACTCTCTTCTATACTTCTTCTTCCATTTTCTTATCTTTCATTCCATCAAAAAGAAAATAAAAAGCCACAAAAATGTGTCAAACTCTAAATATAGGGTGGCACATCCGCTTCCCCCCTCTACCGTTTCTTCTGTACCCCTCATAAATTTAATAGGGGCATACCACTAAGAAAAGGTGTCAATGTACACATAAGAAAATATTGTTCATATATCTACAAATAAAGAAAAAAATCTCAAGTTGAATAGAGGAGAGATTGCTTCCTTCCATACCTCTATTCACTTTCTTTTTCTACCTATGGGCACAATGAATGCCTCAAAATTTTACCATTCTCTTAACGTACACCAGTGTCGGATCAAGTATATACTTGTTGTTCTACGGGTCTCTTTAAACTCTCATAGAAAATTTTGACATTCTTGATGTTGGAGATGGTGGCGAGGAAGTATTTTTGGAAATAAAATCATGAAAGAAGATATGGAAAGATATGTTATGTGATCTCAGAAATTTTGGATGACTTGGCCACAATTGGTGGTAGAGAAAATTAATAATCCAATATGAGGCAATAATATAGATTGAAAATATGAATTTGGTGAATGTTCAAATTGTGTTACTCAAGGACGAGCAATGTTTAAGTTTGGGATATTTTGATGAACGGATATTCATCCCATTTTTACTACATTTCTTAGACCAATTTTTTTTATTAGTGGGGGAAACCCACCCCCAGGCTGAGGCCCAGATAATAGGGATGGTAAACCCGAGAGACTCATGCAGTATCTCAATAACTCACATCTGAGGCCGACAGACGTCGCGGAGAATTCATTTCCATGCAGTGTTTCCTACGAGATTCAAACCCAGGACCCTTCGTAAGTGACCCCGAGTTGTGACCAGCTGGGCTACTACTCGTTGGCTTCTTAGACCAATCTTGTATCCTTATGTAGTATTTTATCGAATTAATTAGTTCATACAGCCTTGCCCCTCCCATAATTATTAATATTTTAGTTTTCCCATCTTTTTAGACAATTTATGAGTTGTATTGATTAATCCAAATTTTACCACTTTTAATATGGGTAAATGATTTTGTTAATGTAATTACCTTTATTTTGTCTAGGAATCGTTCCAATATTAAAGATTTATTCATGGTCAATCACTTCCATGTCTTAATTTGTCAAGAAAAAGAATTCATTTATGTGCAATAAAGTTATTTCTTTTACTGCGTGCCAAGGCAACTACTAAAATGTTTCCTAATATGCAATCCGTGAGCTTGATTTGCATAGAAATGTTGCATTATTGTTTCCAATTCAGTCCATACAATCCGTCAACCAAGGCTATTGAGGCAATTAATCACACTATAATGGCACAAGAAATTTTCATCCTGGTTTGTGGAAAGTTGTCTAAGCCATTAATTAATTACATTAATTAAAAATGGCAAGTATTCTCCACGGTTTCGCGACAATTCATTCTCATTAAATTAATCTCTTCCATTGTTTGGTCCGCAATATTGAGGCAAAGGCAAATAAATTAGTTGGGAAAGAAGAAGAAAAAGTGCCATGAGCAATTGAATATAGTTATCGACCATTCATGTAGAGCAATGAAGGCAATAATTAAATGTGTTGAGCATTTCACGATTGGATCCATCGACGGCACGAGTGCGTGACTTCCACTTGCAAATCATCTTTACATGCAAGCAAAACAATTAAAATATAAAAAACCTATCAAAGTACTCTCTCCATGCAATGCACCAATCAGGACGACAACATTAAGTATCGACCATATACAGCCATCAAGCCAAGAGAAGGAGAGAACAAAGTGAACGTGACGGCAAAAAGATGGAAGACCAGAGGATGGAGAAATTGCGACATCGCAGTAGGAGGGATAGCAAGGAATTCAAATGGGGAAGTTTTTTAGAGTTTCTCCTACCCAAGCATCACGACGGAGAAAGTAGAAGCTTATCTTGAAGCCACCTTCTACGCTATTAACCTGGGACGCACGCTCGGCACTAACATACATACCATCGAGACTGACCTCCATCTGACGGTTGACTTGGTGGTAGGCGCTTTTGATACTCCGTGGAAGATTAAACAGGTGGTCAAAGCAATCAAAGAGGGCCTTCATAGGGACAACATCAGCATGGCCAAGATCGACAAAGAGGCTAACCTTACTGCTCGGGCTCTAGCGGAATATGGGGCATCCATTTTGGATAGCTTCCCATTTGGGTCTCTGCAGCTCATGGCGCCTGTGGCAAGAGAATTTTATCACAAAGACTTACTTGGGATATCTTATACGAAGCGTGTAAAGCTGACTTAATCCATACAGGTGTGTTGTAACGGTCTTAGGGCCTTTTTAGAGCCTGGAAGGGAGTCAGGGTGAAAACGATCTTACCTCCAGGTTAATTTTAAAAAAAAACAAAACATCGACCATATGCGCCCAGATGAACCCATCGACGAGCTTGGCATCGATTTGCATGCACTTCCGTTAGGCCAAGCTTGACAGTTTCTCTCTCTAACTGGTCGACAACCAAAATGATAGACAACCATCACCTTGGTTGATGTGTCACATGTTGACATTTTTATGTGGGGTAGGTCCCACTCATTTATTTTGAAATTCTTGGACTTCATTTACAGAAAAAATATAATAGGACCACAGGACATCAGTTAAAAGGATCTGTCTTTTTCCGATCGTCAGTCTGTCGTTCCATCACTCCACCAAGGCCCGAACTCCTATCCTAAATGGAGGAAGGGCGGTCGTACTTTCTTATCATCCATTCACCTTCTCTTCTTCATCAGTAGACCAGATCCAAGCAAAGAGGACGATGAAGAAGAACAGTCATCCGACAACATTCGTGAGTGACTCTATTGCTAAATCTCTTCTACCCACTGAGATAATGGCTATCTCCTTCCTTTTTCTTGTTGTTTACTCTGATCTCGCTATGAGTTATGAGTAGTTCCTTACACTAGGACGTTGGGAGTAACCTCACTATTTTCTTTTGTTATTTTACTGCATCCATTCTGTCTGAACCTTATCACATGTTAAATCAATCATTTTATTTCTTGTATGCTTGTTCGGCCAGCGGGTTTGTATGCTTGTCATGATCTTGGGTGTAGAGAACTTCGACGCTAGGATCTAGGATATCGATGGTTTTTTTTAGACTCTTGATGAGACATCTGATAAGTGTTTTCTAGGGAAACGAATAAAAGATCTCTAGGTAACGCGACAGTGAGCCTAGAAGGATATATGTCCAGGCTTAATCCTAACACTAAAAGGGGGTTTACCTGGCCTCTATGATATTATTTATGTGTATTTGTGATGCAGTGACAGAATAAATGTAGGTAGTGGTTGTGAAACCTACTCACCCTAGTGTATCCATCAATCTGACAATCTTAGATTTATTTTAGGGTTTATTTCCTACACATTAATTGTAATCAACCTTTTATGTTAAATACTCTTCCTAGTTCAATTAAATCGATCAATCAATTCTTTAAAATGTTGTTCTTTGAGTTTGATCCTTAACTATACTATGATAAGACTCATCCTCTTGCATGTGGTAATTATTGCATGTTTATTTTGGTAAACTTTAGGAATTTATTCCTAGTGAATTTGCTTGTGTGATAATATCCACATCAGGTATGTTACAATCACCAATAGTTAACCAAGCATCACACCAACAACTTTGAGCTAAAACGTTGACTCATCGACCTTATTCAATAGAGAACCTTTGGGGGAAAGGGCCCAAATATAACCCTTATGACCACATTGACACATACAAGACCATATTTGATACCCAAAATATAATAAAGTACCCCAACAAGTGATCTACACGAAGTGTTTGATCTTTTTGTGAGAGATAATGCTCTTGAATGGTACACCATTACAGAATTTAGAGTCTCTAGAACTGGAAAGAGCTCGTATATGCTTTATTCTAATGTTGTCTCTAGAATTGGTATGAGCTCGTATATGCTTTATTCTAATGTTTTTCCCTACTCAATGAATACCTCACTATAGAAACAAGATAAGTGGTTTTCTTAGAAGCTCGATGAACTTTATGAAGCTCAGAAATAATTCATGGGGTATTGGAGAGGAAGTACTCATCATGGTTTTGGTGAGAATAACCTGATTGCTACCTTCTATATTGGTCTAGCCCAAGCTGAAAAGAAATCCATTAGTGCAGACATAGGGAACAAATGGGAAATGATGTAGAGACTCTACTAAAATTATTTAAAACATGACATCCCACTAGTCAAGCAAGGACTATGAAAGGAGAGTAGTTGACAACAAACTTGTGTTAACAACCCATTAAGCTAACTAAATGATCTACTGGCTGTAAAGATAGATAATATAGGCACTGATCAAATATCCTTGAAGGACCATAGTTATAAATAAAAGACCCAAGTAGAGACAATCATGAAGTGCACCATGTTGGTATGTATGCCTTGAGAGCCAATCATGGGATGATTGGTGGGATACATTAAGATTGATTTGATAAACATCAAAGGCAAGCTTCCAATTCTTTCTGGTTCAGTCATATGAGATAGTGATAGAACAGATTGAATGTCTAGAGAATGACAGTACTTAATGACGTATGCTTTCAGGTTGAGGACCTGAACGATAAGATCATACATATGCTAAGAGTTTGTACATTCTTGTTATGTCCCTAGTCACATGTCATTGTGGAAGGTAGATAGACAGCAATGACACACAAGACTAGATTGTGGTGTTGGTTGATGACAGAATCTCATTAGTCATGATATAGAGATATCAAACCAAACACATAGGTACTTGTTAGAGAACAAGTGTACCGGACAGACCCACCGTGAGTTTGACACATGGAACCATGACATGGTAGTCACAGTCAGTACTCACAATGATGGTGGTGAGTGTGATTCTTTAGCCTGAAATCACTACACTCAACACATGTCATTGGACACACTTTGACATCATCAAACGCAGTCCTGAAACATGGGTTGTTATAAAGGTGATGATTGGGTGGCTTTGACACATGGGGCTTTTGAGGGGTCAGTGATAGATATGGGATTTGTCCCTCCTGAGGGAGTTTGATATCCATGGCACTTGATGAGTAGGATTGAGAAAGGCGTGCATGCATGTGTGAATCAGTATGTGATATTGATGGCATACATATCTCTTCCAATCTACTCTGAGATCAAGAAAGTGAATGAACGTTGACAGGATGACTGTTCCATGCCTCAAGTTCATTCGGGATATCAGTGACAAAGGAATTATACATTCACACTAATGCCATTCACGGATTGTAGGATTGAAAGTTGTTCTCCAACTTTCTATTTCACTTGGGTAGCACTGATGTGTGACTAGGCACCGCTCTTTGCTTGTGAAATCATAAGTGTTATGGACTTTCACTGCCAACGTGAAATGGACCTACAGGGTCACACACATAGGATTTAACCTGGAAGAGGAGTTTTGTCCACAAATAATGTTTAGATTGATTACTAAAGGAGTTTAGTAGTTCAATTAAACACTCAATCAATTGATAGCTCAGTATCATAATGTTCAAGGTGTTGGACTGATTGATTGGAGTATCGGATTGATTGAAACTGCAATTGACTGATTCTGCACAATCTGCACTCCCAACCGATCGTCTCATGTGATGAACCGATCAGCTGAGCTTGGTGAACCGATCGGCTCAGGTGGTGAGTCGATCGGCTCATGGATAGGGTGAAACGATTGTTTCAAGTGTTGAAACGATCGGTTCAACTGGTGCAACCGAGCAAGTTGGGAAAGTAGGATTGGTGAGAAATTTCTTTTCATTTCACTTGCCAAATTTGATTGGAACAAGGATTGGTATTAGGTAATAATTATAAATAAAAGAGGAAAAGTCAATCGGGAACTGATCAGGACCACGAACCGACCGGTTTAGAAGTGAACCGATCGTTTCATGGGTCCCAACCGATCGGTTGAGGTGTCAACTGTAACATCTCTGACCTGGGTTATGAGCTAACCCTAGGTGTTTTGCTTAAATATGTAATTAATGTACTTGTGATTATCTTTTGGTATGAAATTAAAGCTCCTGAGGAACATATGTTTCCAATTCTGTCCTTTTTAAACAATGTTTTAGTATTGTTTTGTAATACAGGGACCTATGTGCAAATTACCCAATTAGAGGGGTTAACTTGCAATTTACACATGTTGATATGTTCCTTTAGTGTTGAGACATCATAAGAGTGAATATGATGAAGTATGATGGATTTCCCAAGCTTGGACATCAAGATGCAGCTTGTGGAGCAATCCTTGTACTTAAAACCCTAATTTTGGTGTAAAGTGCAATTTACCCAAAATGTGGGGTGCAACTTGTAAAATATACCTTCTAGAATATCTTTTATAACTCTTGGCATCATTTAGAGTAATAATGATAAAGAGGGCGCTTCTTTTGAATAATCACATAATAAGGAACACCCTTGTAATTAAATAAGCAAGTTATAAGTAAGGAGACCCTTATGTATGTGCACCTTAGTGATAAGTTGACCTTCTTTGCCTTTAGTTCTTGGGTTTAGAAGGATTTTTGCTTTAGATATAAGGAGAAGGGATGTGCAAAGAAGAAAGGAGGGACCTAGATGAGAAAAGGAGAAGTAAGTTGTCCTTATGATGGAAATAACCCCAAAGTACTTATACATCTTTCCCTTGCAACCAAAGGCAACATTTCCTTCTTCCTTCACTTATCACCTTGCTCAAACCAACTAAGGCAGAGCTCTGGATCAGAGGAGAACGACCAAGGAGAATCTAGGTAAGCTTGGGTCATTTTCTTGCTCAGATTCATGGAGAAAGTTGGATAACAAGGTTGGTTTTATGGTTTTCTCACTTAGCTTTTTCTTTCTAGCCGATCTTTCCCAACCTTTTCTTGGAGAAACACCTTTGGCCGACCTGTGGAGCTCAAGACTCCATTAAAGGCTTGAATCTTGGAAGTTTGGATCTCTAGGAACGACTTTAAGGTGGGTTTTATAACTCTAAACCTCTTGCTTTGATTATGCATATCTTTGTTCTTGCAATTAGTAGCTAGTTCTTCTTCTTCCCCACTCTTCCTTGCACTCTTGCAAGTAAAACCACGAAGTAACCAACCTGATCCAAGGTTGAATATGATGGGCGTGATTTCCTAGATAACTTTACCAAACGACCCTGGACCCTTTTGGTCTAAACGGTTTGCAAGACCGTTTGAAACCAAATGGTCTCACAACTGTTTGATTTCATGCGGTTTGCAAGACCGTTTAGATTCAAACGGTCTCCAAGACCGTTTGGAAAGTTTGACCAAGTCAAGACCATTTATATGTCTGCTGAACACATGTTGAATTAATCAATTACAAAGAATCATAACCTAATTGCAAACCAATCACAAGTTGAAGGCACTTCAACCCTCTAAACCCTAATCGGGTTCAATTGCTGAATTCAAGGATCAATCTTGTTGAACTTTGGGTTGAGTGGCCCAAACGGTTTCAAAACCGTTTGGGAATCACCCAAACGGTCTCAAGACCATTTGGTGACCACCCAAGACCGTTTGGAGGTCTAGGTTTAAGGTAATTTGACCAATTGAAGGTCCAATCACAATAGGTTGTTGAATTAATTGAAAGTGCTGATTTGAGACTTAGTTAGGGTTCAACCCTTATCAAATTGACTTATATTTTGATGAGACTTTTGGAAAACGGTCTCAAGACCATTTGGAGGGTGTCCAAATGATCCCAAGACCGTTTGGGCCAAGTTTGGGCCCAATTGGATGACAATTGATGGGTTCAACTTCAATTAGACTCATGTTGATGGACATTGATGGTTGATCGATTACAAACCCTAAATCAATTGGTTTCTACCCTAATTGGCTATCAATTGAGGATCAATTGAGTGTCCAATTGGTTAAGGTTAAACCTAATTGACTCAATTGATAAGTAATTAACATATATGAGGTCAATTGAGGGGTTCAACATTGAAAACCCTAATCGATTGCAAGTCTTGATGCACTTTTTGGGTCCAATCGGTTTTGAGATGTTTGGACCAAACGGTCTCAAGACCTTTTGGGCTCAATCGATCTCAAGGTCGTTTGGATTCATGCGATCTCAAGGTCGTTTGGATTCATGCGATCTCAAGGTTGTTTCAATTCAAACGGTTTCAAAGTCAACTCTCTCAAACGGTCAATAAGTTGAAACGGTCCCAAGACCGTTTAGATTCAAACGGTCTTGAGGGTGATCAAGTTCAAACGGTTTGGAAGTCAACCTAACCAAACGGTCAACCCTTCCAAACGGTCTTAGGACCGTTTGGAGGTTGATGTGTGTAATCGTTTGGAGACTTTAGGGTTATGATTACTTAATGATTTGAAGGTTTAAATGGTTCAATGGTTGTTCAACTTAAACCCTAATCATACCTAAAGACATCAAGGGGCTAAGTAATTAATAACTTGACCCATGTTATGATTATTTAGGAACATTATCAAGGTACTTATGAAGGGTTCAAGTAGACAACACCCCCTTGATCAAGCAAACCCTAATGACCATAGTGGTGATGACTTGACCTATGTTAATCAAGTTGAATTGATTTAACCTAATCTAGAGTGATGTAAACATCATCTAGTAATGAGAGGAGAGAGAAGGCTCCTAATATGAATGAGAACCAAGTAACATACCTTCAATGTGTAGGTATGTACATGATTAGGGTATGATCCATCAAGGTGAGATCATGGAAACCCTAATTATGATGATTAATGAATCTTAACCTAATTGAGGGCATCAATGATGATAATTCTCATACATGATGATGCTATGAGCTCAATCAACTATGAATTGAATAGTAAACCCTAATTCTAGGGTAATAACATGTAATGTGAATAGTAAACCCTAATTGAGGGTGATGTGTTGATATGTACAATAAACCCTAATTCCAGGTTATGCTTTTAAGCATGAATTTTCATGATTAAAGTATGAGATGAGGAATCATTATTCCTAATCATAATGAAAGGGATTGGATAACCCTAGTTGATAAAATAAGGGAGCCTAGCCTTAGTAAAGGCATGAAGGTACAACCCTTGAAATGAAAGATTAATTCTGCCTTATAAACTGCTAATCTGGAAATGAATTGTTTATTATTGTCAATTGAATTAACCATGCAGGTTCTTATAAGAGAATGACCATATCCAGGTAAGGGATATGATATCATATTCATTGAAATCATGTTATTAGCTTTATGAATAGTGATATATGCTATGTTGCCTAAGCTCAAGTGGCATCATATGATATTAATGGGCTGTAAGAGCCATGAGTAACATCAAGGTCATGATGATTAGATGACTTATGATGAGATGGTTAAGAATTGACATATATATATGATAACTGATGTGAGTTAGACTTGATACATTTAGTATTCTACTTTCATAGCTATTGTTCTAATGTTTAATGCTTGGAAACATCCTTGATGCTACAAGAATACTAAAATGTACCTAACTAATCAAGTATAATCATATCATGTAGAGCCCTGATCATAGATCCATCATTGTCAGAAGCTAATTGATGGTGAGACAGGTTTTCCTAAGGGAACTCCTGGATCACATACTTTTGAGTATGTGGGGGAATATGGATGTGAATATCCTTACATCCTAGTGTAGGAATTGATGTAGATGTACCTTAATCTAATCAACCCTTCACTATGTGTTTATGTCGGGGTGATGTACTACAAATCTCCGAGGGAATCTTTATATACCACATCGATGAGAGATAAACAAGAGATCTTTCGATGGCGAAGAGAGTACAGAATGCCATTGTGATTCTAATAGCGAAGTGCTAGAATACCCTGGTAAGCTATAGTAGCAGAGACACTAGATGTCCTGCATGTTGATCCTCACACTGACTGAGGAAGATGAGGTCATAAGAATCTGGCTCTTTTGATGACCTATGTATGATACCGATGCAACTTAGTAGTGATCAGTTGGAGTATGAGCGGTATACCTCATCTCCGCAGGGCATAATAATGTTTGTAAAACATAATCAACCGCGTAGTATATCTACTTAGGTTGAACTACGAGAAACAATGATTGATGTTACATTGTTTATAATTATAGCCTGTTCAAGTACCTAGTATATATGTTCTTCATATGCTTTAATGAAGTGATTGCTTAAGTAAATGTTGTTTTACTTATTACAAAACCTGCTGTTGAATGATTTAAGTTTAACTTGCTTATGATATTCCTTGATGCTATAACAAAGATTCTGGCACCCTAGTCATGATATAGAGATATCAAACCAAACACATAGGTACTTGTTAGAGAACAAGTGTACTGGACAGACCCACCGTGAGTTTGACACATGGAACCATGACATGGTAGTCATAGTCAGTACTCATAGTGATGGTGGTGAGTGTGATTCTTTGACCTGAAATCACTACACTCAACACATATCGTTGGGCACACTTTGACATCATCAAACGCAGTCCTGAAACATGGGTTGTTATAAAGGTGATGATTGGGTGGATTTGACACATGGGGCTTTTGAGGGGTGAGTGATAGATATGGGATTTGTCCCTCCTGAGGGAGTTTGATATTCATGGACACTTGATGAGTAGGATTGAGAAAGGCATGCACGCATGTGTGAATCAGTATGGATATTGATGTCATACATATCTCTTCCAATCTACTCTGAGATCAAGAAAGTGAATGAACGTTGACAGGATGACTGTACCATGCCTCGAGTTCATTCAGGATATCAGTGACAAAGGAATTATACATTCACTATAACACCATTCACAGATTGTAGGATTGAAAGTTGTTCTCCAACTTTCTATTTCACTTGGGTAGCACTGATGTGTGACTAGGCACCGCTCTTTGCTTGTGAAGTCATAAGTGTTATGGACTTTCACTGCCAACATGAAATGGACCTGTAGGGTCACACACATAGGATTTAACCTGGAAGAGGAGTTTTTTCCACAAACAATGTTTAGATTGATTACTAAAGGAGTTTAGTAGTTCAATTAAACACTCAAGCAATTGATAGCTCAGTATCATAATGTTCAAGGTGTTGGACTGATTAATTGGAGTATCGGATTGATTGAAACTACAATTGACTGATTCTGCACAATCTGCACTCCCAACCGATCGGCTCATGTAATGAACCGATCGGCTGAGCTTGGTGAACCGATCGGCTCAGGTGGTGAGTCGATCGGCTCATGGACAGGGTGAAATGATTGCTTCAAGTGTTGAAACGATCGATTCAACTGATCCAACTGAGCAAGTTGGTAAAGTAGGATTGGTGAGAAATTTCTTTTCGTTTCACTTGCCCAATTTGATTGGAACAAGGATTGGTATTAGGTACCAATTAGAAATAAAAGAGGAAAAGTCAATCGGGAACTGATCAGGACCACGAACTGACCGGTTCAGAAGTGAACCGATCGTTTCATGGGTCCGAAATGATCGGTTGAGGTGTCAACTGACCGGCTCAGGTCCCCAACTGACCGTTTCAGAAATGAAACGATCGGTTCAGGTTGCGCAGTTGGTTGTTTTTTATGGAAAATCTTGAACCCTTCTACTCCTGCTTTAGTCCCACATTGCCCGGGATAGAGAACCCTATCCCATGACTCTCCTATATATAGGGGTATTGGGGGCTTCTCAAAGAACAACTCAGTGCAACCAGTTGCTCTGTAAAGTTGTCATTCTCTCTGGTTTTGGTAACCGAGAGAGCCCGAGCAAGTGCTACCCGATTAGGGAGGCACAGCAAGGGAAAGACAACTGCAGAAAGCGACTGGTGGCAGGAGAGTGTGCCAGTGACTAGTACGCTGACAGGAGGGTGCGACTCCTTCCAATTCCTTATGGGACAAGGAGATTGGAGTTCCAGGTGGTCCGTGTGGACTACTTCAGAGGCGGGAGATTTCTGCCACTCGGAGGACAGCTATCAATCCCGAAAATCCCGGTGAGACCAGGAGTCGTCAGTCCCGGTGCGACCAGGAGCTGCACAGACACTGTCCAAGACCGGAGGTGAAGACTGCGCAAGCCGCGAGGTATTGTCTCCGAGCAAGCCTCGGGATAAGGTATGATTCCACAAACCATCCTTTCCTATTGTATAGACGTTGACGCGTTCCCTTGTTCTGGGTTTGGGGAGGAGAAATTTTTTGTTTGCGCTGCCTTCTCTGCCTCCCCTAAAATCCAACACACCATGTGTGGAATAGATGGGCATCATGAAGCACATTGTGTATACTCCCTGTAGGTTGAAGAATCCCAAGATTAAGAGGTTGAAAAAAAAATTATTTGATAATTACAAAAGGCCTATACATCTGTGATTCTCTTATAGAAACACTTCCATAGAGAAAAAATTTCCTATCCTAAGACAGTTGGTTATGGAAGAGGTCAAACATCTTCTGGTTTTAAGAAGAAAGTTCATTTCCAACATAACATGAACTTCAATCAACAGGGCAACCCTCAATTCCAAGGAAACCTTGAAGGTCAAAGTATGTGTAAAGGTTATGTAAGTGGTAACTAAAAATACAACCAAATCCTAACATGGTAAATCAATTTATGGAATTTTACAAAAAGAAAATTAAGTTGAATGAGTAACAAGGCCAAACCATGATAAGAAATATCAATACATGAACATGATTAAGTCTTATATAGGGATTATTACAATTCATATTTTGGACATCCAACATTACAAAATGGTGATAGATCAATATATAGATTCCCTGGATGAGTTAATCAAGAACCCAACAAGTCAATTCACATTCAGTATAGAGAAGAACACGAGAGGACATGAAACCACTAAAATTATAAATTTCAGGTCTGACACAGCCTTTAACCCTCCTTTTACAATATAGGGATCAAATAATGTTGAATTCGAACTAGAAGAGATGGATCCACCCATTTATGGTAAGGCTGGTCAAAAGAACATAAAGGCCAAGAGGTCATCCAAAGATGTAGACTCACTCAACAAAATGGGAAAAGCAATAAGGGACCACTTGAGCTTTATCCTTATTTTCTAGAGGAGCCCTTCCCTTATAGACTCATCAAGTATCATATTCAAAAGTGATATAAAAAAATCATAGAATTTGTTAAGAAAATACATTTTGGCATACCATTATTTGATGATATTAAGAAATGCCAACCTATGTAAAAAAGTTAAGGAACATATCACCAAAAGGCATAGAGGAGTCAGGAAGAGACTGTCAAGCTAGACAAAATATCCATTGGCTTTGTTCAATCAACCATGACAACTAAGAAAAAGGGTCTATGGGTGTTTGCAATACTATTCCACATAGGCAAATCCATCTACAGGCAAGACTTGGAAGACCGTGGTGCGAGTGTCAATCTAATGCCTCTAACATTGGCTCATAGGATAGGTGTGAAAAATATGATAAAATTACAGTTCACTAAATCTTTGATTTGATGGTATACTCCATGGGATGATCATCCAACTTCCTGATCAAACCTTCACAAGAATAGTTGGAGTAGTTGAGGGAGTGAGGATCAGATTCAAAAGGTTTTTCATTCCCTATGATGTGGTAACCATCGACAATGTCAAAGACCCATACTTCCTGGTGATCTTTGGAAGACCCTCTATGGGTCGTAGCTCAATTTCACTAGCATCTTGACCTATACCAAGGTGGGTTAGGACTTTCACTATTCACTATATGTCACATGTTGTAGTTGACCGGTATATTTTTGATGTGTACTCATGTACTGACTATGAGGTTTGGTGAGGTCATGGATTTCGGCTCTTCTATAGACCTTGTATGGCACTGATCTCAACTTAGCAGTGGTTAGTTGGATTTGGGTGGTACGACTCAAATCCTCAGGGCATAATAAAATACATAATAAGTCGTGTAGTGGATTTGTGTAGAGTCAAATGCGATGATTAGAGAATATATATGTTCTTCATATTCCTTTTTAAGATATTAATTGCTCTTCTTATATCATTTAGCTAAATCTACTTATCTATTAATAGTATAATCTCTTGTGTAGCTATTTGTGCCCTTAATAGATGTTGGACAAGAGTTATAAATCTTGTTGGGACATTTTGTCTCACCCCATGGGTTTCCATATCTTTTAGGTGGACGTGCATGCTGGGATAGAGATCATATTGCTGAGGCACACATCTTGCAGTGTTGTAGTTGTTGGATCACAGGTATGCAACTAGTGTCTAGTAATAAAGTCCTATGTGTCGTCCTTGTACACTCAGGTCCTTGGGGCATTTTATAGACGTTGTACATTGATTTGAATTGTTGAGTCTATATAATGGGGGTGCAAACATGGTTTATGTAATTAAATAGGTTATCACATGTAATAGATTTTTGCTAGTTAGCTAGTGAACAATGCTATGTAACTCCTTTTGATATGAATGAAATACAAGTGGCTCCAGATTATGGCATCAGACATGATGAGTTCATCTTAATGCATGGTTATGAAATTGGTTTTAATTTCTTGTGTTTTTCGGTAATACGCTTGCTTAGTATTAATTTCGTGTTTGGTTTTGAATAATCTCACTTGGTGTGATAAGGGATGTCATAGGATGTTTCACCTAATCCTTCATTTTTCAAAGTGTTTTCCATGCTAGATCTCAATACTCACAGTGTTGATATGTCATTCTCCATCATTATGTGGAATATATATATATATATATATGTCTCTGTGTGTGTGTGCTCCCACTAAATATTTTGTAATCACAGACTTCACCTTTTATCTTGACTCAAGTCAAAATCTTTAACTATCTTGTCAAAATGAAAGATCCCATGTCAGATATGTTTGCTTCAACTACTTTGTAGCTTACAGACTTTATTTGCATTAATGGAGTTAATTCATGTTATGTACACATCCTCTCTTTTATTCCTATGAAGGAATGAAGTTTTAATTTCCATTTTTCAAATCATTAAGTCTCATTAAGCTTCAATAGTAAGCATGTCAATTAGTGAATGGATTTCATCATGTTCAACACTCAAACTTGATTTGAAAACCTTTTGCAACAAATATGCCCTTTATGTTATCTAAGTCAGTTTTCCTCTTGAAAAACCAACTACACCTTATGGGTTTTACCCCTCTAGGTGGTACCACCAAGGTCATACCTTGTTGGTGTACATGGATTCCATTATGGATATTATGGCCTTAATCTAGTTCTCAGACTCTAGTCTCTCAATAGTTCTTTGTTGTTTGTTGGATTGTCATATTATGATCAAACTCACAACTTATTTGAGTTATAGGATTCATAATCTTTTAACCTCATATGTGTAGAACTTTGAGTTCTATTACATTCAGAATTTGAGATTCCACAACAATTTGTGATTCTCCAAATTCCCATTGTACCTTCTTAGGTTCAAATGTTTTCTTGTTGATCTCGAACCTTTCAAGTTCTACTTTACTCCCACTGATTAATTTTGGAGTTCGGCTATCCAACCAACAAACATTTTGTTATTGGATTGATATAAGTAATGCTCAACAAAATAACATGCGATGAAATCTTTTCAAGAAACTATTTTCTTGCATAAGTTTCAATCCTTGGGATGTATTGGGACATTCCCATACCATATCTCATATGTTGTCCATTAAACCATTTAGATGGTACATTGATTTAGTTCTTATTCTTTACCTTTAAAGGGGATTAGAAGATTAGATTAAATGATAATCACATTGTGATTCCTTCTTTCCGATACATCGTCTTGTTTTAGGTGAAGTTGCTTGGGATGATACACTATCACAATCTTTTCATAATGCTCTCAAACTATTCCTATAAAGTATTTCATCATTGATCGTATCAAAACATCTTAATACCATTTAAGGAATATGTGTACTTCATGTATGCAATCTTCTTGAACACTTCAAGAGATTTGTATTTTATAGCATGCATATCACCATATCATCAGTAAATACACTGAAGTACAAATAACCTTACTACTTATTCTAGAAGATCTTCATAGATCAATATGTACAAGTCCTAATAGAATATTTGTTCTCCAGTACGCTTAGTGAGAAGTGGCTTGTCATGTTGCTCATATATAATAATTGCATGTCTCTTATTGACTTAATAACCAAAAGAGTCTAGATAAACATCACCATGTTCTAGAAATGCATTTCTCACATATGTTCTCTAGATGACAATGATGTAGAATGTTTGAGTTATCAATTATAATCATTTTAGTTATTTGCATTGTAAACATCTATCTTTTAATCCTTTCTCATTAAGATCGTAATATGTTTGGGGAATTGGCATACAAGATCATATCTTTGATTTATTTTTTATCATCCTTGTCCATATAAGATGCATAGAGAAAATGTTTATATTATTGGCATACATGAAATAGCATTTCATCTTACTCTAGTATATGCCCTTTGGGCTAAGATAAACTCTTGATGTAGATTGAAGTTGCAATAAATCTTGCTCAGCATAGTGCATCCTTATCCTTTCATAAAGGCTTTACTTCTTAGCAGATCTTGCACATCACGTGTGTCAGATCCACATCTTGTATCATATAGCAAGATGAAGAAGTAATTAAATTTATCTTATAATGTTTATACTTGAAGTAGGGGTCTCTACCCATTCCTTCTTCTTATTTAATTCCTCCAGGATGAGAGGGAAATTCCTTTTCCAATGTCTAGGCTAGTGATAGTGGTGACAATTGCCTCCCTTGTTTACTCCTCCCTTTGCTTTGAGTGACGAAGAGTTGGGCTAATGGCCAACTCTAGAACTCTTCTTAGCTGCTCCATTGCCTTTAGACTTTCCCTTTGTCGTGTTGATCATCATCACAGGGTTGGGATTGTCTTTCTTCATTTGTTCCTCAATTGTTCTCAACATGCCCAATAACTCTGTCAATGGATTGTCAAAGTCATTCATGTTGTAGTTCATGGAAAACTGACTGTATGACTTTGGAAGGGACTACATAATCACATTATCAGCCAACTCTTGACCCAAGGGGAATCCCAGTCTAGCAAGATTCTCCACATACCCAATGATCTTGAGAACATGAGGACCTATTGGATCTCCTTCTGCCATGTTACATTTGAACAATGCTTTAGAGACATGAAATCTCTCATGTCTCTCCTGATCTTGGAACATGTTCTTAATATGTGTGACCATTACAATAACACCATGTTTTCATATTGTCTCTACAACTTATAGTTCATGGAGCACCACATTAGGCACGTGAAATCCATGGCATCTTCAGTATGCTTCTTGTGAGCATCACTATCAGTCATAGGTGCATGGGAAGAGGTTGTTCTGGCTCTGGTGTCTCTAGGACATACTGTTGGGTTTTTGAGGAGGCAGAGAAGCAGCGGAAACAAAAAACAATTCTCCCCAAACCCGGAACAAAAGGAATCGCGTCAACATCTATATAATAGGAAAGATGGTTTGTGAATCATACCTTGTCCCGAGGCTTGCTCGGAGACAGTGCCACGTGCCTTGTGCGGTCTTCACCTCTGGTCTTGGACGGTGTCTGTGCAGCTCCTGGTCGCACCGGGACTGAAGACTCCTCCTCCTACCGGACTGTCGGATGACAGTTGTCCTCCTGAGCGGCATTGTCCTCCCGCCTCTGAAGTAGTCCACACGGACCACCTGGAACTCCACTCTACTTGTCCCACAAGGAAGTGGAAGGAGTCGCACCCTCCTGTTGACGTACTAGTCGCCAACACACTCTCCTGCTGTCAATTGCAACTGCAGTTGTCCTTCCCTTGCTGCACCTCACTTTGCGGGAAGCACTTGCTCGGGCTCTCTCTCGGTTACCAAAACTAGAGAGAACGACAACTTTGCAGAGCAATCAACTTGCACTGAGTCATACTCTGAGAAGCCCCAATACCCCTATATATATAGGCGGGTCATGGGATAGGGTTCTCTGTGCCCGGCAATACGGGACTAAAGCAGGAGTAGAAGGGTTCAGGATTTTTTCACAAAAAGCAACCATCTCGCAACCTGAATCGATCGGTTCACAAGTGAACCGGTCGGTTGGGGACCTGAACTGATCGGTTCACCACTGAACCGATCATTTGGGACCCTTGAACCGATCGGTTCACTCATGAACCGGTCGGTTGGGGTTCCAGGTTGGTTCCTGATTGACTTTCCTTGTTTCTTTCCCAATTGGTATCGAATACCAATATTATTCCCAATCGAATTGGGCAATTTGAAACGAAAGGAAAATTCTCACCAATCCTACTTTCCCAAGTTGCTCGATTGCACCAGTTGAACCGATCGGTTCAACACTTGAACCGGTCATTTCACTCTGTGCATGAGCCGATCGGTTCAACAATTGAGTCGACCGGTTCAGCAACCTCAGCCGAACGGTTCATCACATGAACCGATCGATTGGGAATGCAGATTGTGCAGAATCAGTCAAATGCGATTTCAATCAATCTGATATTCCAATCAATGCGTCCAACACCTTGAACATTATGATATTGAGCTATCGATTAATTGAGTGTTTAATTGAACTACTAAACTCCTTTAGTAATCAATCTAAACATTGCTTGTGGACAAAACTCCTCTTCTAGGTTAAATCCTATGTGTGTGACCCTGCAGGTCCATTTCACGTTGGAAGTGAAAGTCCATAACACTTATGACTTCACAAGCAAAGAGCGGTGCCTAGTCACACATCATTGCTACCCAAGTGAAAGTAGAAAGTTGGAGAACAACTTTCATCCTACAATCCGTGAATGGTGTTACAGTGAATGTATAATTCCTTTGTCACTGATATCCAGAATGAACTCGAGGCATGGAACAGTCATCCTGTCAATGTTCATTCATTTCCTTGATCTCAGAGTAGACCGAGTGAGATGTGTATGACATAAATATCACATATTGATTCACACGTGCATGTGCATGCCTTTCTCAATCCTACTCATCAAGTGGCCAAGGATATCAAACTCCCTTAGGAGGGACAAATCCCATATCTATCACTCACCCCCATCAGTGTGAGAGCTGACTGTGACTACCATGGCATGGTTCCATGTGTCACTCTCACGATGGGTCTGTCCGGTACCTTGTTCTCTAACAAGTACCTATGTGCTTGGTTTGATATCACCATATCATGACTAATGAGATTCTGTCATCAACCAACACACAATCTAGTCTTTAGTGTTATTGATGTCTATGGTTATTTCCACAATAACAACCGACTAGGGACTAAACAAGAAAGAATACTCTTAGCATCCGTATGATCTCATCGTTTAGGTCCTCAACCCAAAAACATATGTCATTGAGTAAAACAATCTTTAGACATCTATCATGTTACACCATCATCTCAGAAACAGTTTAAACATATAGATTGGAAATTGCCTTTATTATTATTCAAATCATTTACAAAGTATCCCATTACAATCATCATATGACTTGCTCTATGGGCATACATACCAACAGACTCCCACTTGCACTTAGAGCCAGTCACCAAGGAAACGCAGTCCTTGTGACCTAGCATGACCATCATGCTTCTGCTGAGAAAGGGCCTTAGTCAGTGGATCAGCTATGTTGTCTTCAGTTGGTACTTTGCAAATCTTCACATCTCCTCGCTGTATGATCTCTTGTATGAGATGGAAGCATCGCAGTATGTGCTTGGACCGCTGATGTGATCTGGGCTCCTTAGCTTGTGCAATAGCTCCATTATTGTCACAATAAAGCTCAATTGCATCACAGCTACAGGGAACTACACCAAGTTCAGAAATGAACTTCCTGATCCACACAGCCTCCTTTGCTGCATGCGAAGCAGCAATATACTCGGCCTCTGTAGTAGAATCGGCAACTGTTTCTTGCTTGGAACTCTTCCAGCTCACAGCTCCATTATTAAGGCAAAACACAAATCCTGACTGTGATCTGTAATCATCTTTATCGGTTTGGAAGCTTGCATCGGTGTAACCCTTTACAACCAGCTCTTCCTCGCCACCGTACACAAGAAACTGATCCTTAGTCCTTCGCAAGTACTTGAGGATGTTCTTCACGGCTGTCCAGTGAGCATCCCTGGGATCTGACTGGTACCTGCTCGTCATGCTGAGAGCATACGAGACATCTGGGTGTGTGCACAACATAGCGTACATGATGGATCCAATGGCTGATGCATATGGGATCCCATTCATACGCTCCCTCTCTTCACAAGATTGGGGACATTGAGCTCTAGAGATGGTAACTCCATGTAGCATAGGGATGTTGCCTCTCTTTGAGTTCTCCATGCTGAACCGCTTCAGCACCTTGTCAATGTACGTGCTCTGACTTAGTCCGAGAAGCCTTCTAGATCTATCTCTATAGATCTTAATTCCTAGAATGTAGGATGCTTCTCCTAAGTCCTTCATTGAGAAAGTTTTGCCAAGCCAAGTCTTTACCTTCTCTAAGGCTAAGACATCATTCCCCATCAAAAGTATGTCATCCACATACAATATGAGAAATGTGGTCGAGCTCCCACTAACCTTCTTGTACACACAAGGTTCATCTTCATTTTGAATAAAGCCAAACACTTTGACTTCTTCATCAAATCTAAGATTCCAACTCCGAGATGCTTGCTTCAATCCATAGATTGACCTTTGCAGTTTACAGACTTTATTGGCATTCTTTGGATCTACAAAACCCTTAGGTTGTGTCATGTACACATCCTCATGTATATTCCCGTTAAGGAATGTGGTTTTAACATCCATCTGCCAAATCTCATAGTCATAATAAGCTGCAATAGCAAGCATGATCCTGATGGACTTAATCATGGCAACTGGAGAAAAGGTTTCGTCATAGTCAACACCTTGAATTTGTCGAAAACCCTTCGCAACCAATCTGCCTTTATAAGTTTGCACATTGCCATCCATGTCGGTCTTTTTCTTAAAGACCCACTTGCACCCTATGGGTTTTACCCCTTCGGGTGGTTCCACTAAAGTCCATACTTTGTTGGAGTACATGGATTCCATCTCGGATCTCATGGCTTCAAGCCATTTCTCAGAATCTGGTCCCTCCATAGCCTCTACGTAGGTAGTTGGATCATCATCTATGATCAACTCTCCACCTCCCTGAGTTACAAGGTATCCAAACCTCTCAGGTTCAAGGCGAGTCCTACTAGATCTACGAGGTCCTTGTGTTACCTGAGGAGACTGAGATTCCACAATACCTTGTGAATCTACATTTTCCTCTGGTACATCTACCGGTTCAATGTTCTCTTGTTGGGCTTGAACCTCTTCAAGCTCTATATTCCTCCCACTGTTTCCTTTGGAAATAAATTCCTTCTCTAGGAACACAGCATCCCTGGCAACAAACACTTTGTTGTCAGTAGGGTGGTATAGATAGTATCCCTTGGTTTCCTTGGGATATCCAACAAAGTAACATTTATCAGATTTGGGTCCAAGCTTATCAGGAAACATTTTCTTGACGTAAGCCCCACAACCCCAAATCTTCATAAAAGACAAATTGGGACGCTTCCCAGTCCATATCTCATATGGTATCTTTTGAACCGATTTAGATGGTACACGGTTAAGTGTAAACGCGGCGGTTTCAAGAGCATAACCCCAGAAAGAAATTGGAAGATCAGCAAAACTCATCATAGATCGCACCATATCTAACAATGTGCGATTCCTTCTTTCAGACACACCATTATGTTGTGGTGTTCCAGGCGGAGTCCATTGTGATACAATACCACAGGCTCGCAGAAGGTCCTCAAACTCTTGGCTCAAGTATTCTCCACCTCGATCAGAACAAAGTGCCTTAATACTTTTACCAAGCTGGTTCTGTACTTCATTCATGAAATCCTTGAACCTTTCAAGGGTTTCTGACTTATGTTTCATCAGGTACACATAGCCATGCCTACTGAAGTCATCAGTAAAGGTAATGAAGTACTGATACCCACCTCTGGCATTAGTTCTAAAAGGCCCACATACATCAGTATGTATGAGTCCTAATAGATCACTAGCTCTCTCACTTTTACCTGAAAAGGGATTCTTGGTCATCTTGCCCAACAAACAAGATTCACATGTCTCTATTGATTCATAATCAAAAGAGTCTAGATAACCATCCTTATGGAGTCTAGAAATGCGCATCTTATTTATGTGCCCTAGACGACAATGCCAGAGATATGTTTTGTTTGAGTCGTTGAGTTTTTGCCTTTTGGTGTTTACGTTGTATACACGTGTCTCCAAGTCTATCAAGTATAGACCATAAGACATAGGGGCACTGCCATAAAAGATCCCATCTTTAGAAATGGAACACTTTCCATTCTTAATAAGAAATTCAAATCCATCTTTGTCCAAACAAGAAACGGAAATGATATTCCTATTTATGGCAGGTACATAATAGCATTTCTTCAACTCTATTATTAGCACACTGGGTAGAGTTAACTCATAGGTTCCTACGGCACTGGAGGCAACTCTTGCCCCATTAGCAACTCGTAGTTCAACCTCGCCTTTCCCCAAAAGCCTACTTCTCTTAAGATCCTTCACATTTGAACAAATGTGAGATCCGCATCCGGTATCAAGTACCCATGACGAAGAAGTAGTAAAGTTAATCTCCATTACGTATACACCAAAAGTAGAGATCTCTATCTCCGACTTCTTCTTCCATTGTTCCTTCCATCCTCTCCATGTAGAAGAAATTGGTTTGGCGAGAGAACACTTCTCTCCCTTACCTACTTTCTTCTTCACCAACACATTAAGCGTACATAGAGTGGATTCCAAGGCTCCTGGTATATCTGGATTGTGCAGAACACTTCTCACAATCCTTAACCAGTTATGGAATTTATTCTCAATTAATTTGCCCATTTTAAAAGATGATTCTTTTGCCATTCTACAAGAGAAAATTTGCATTTGTCAAAACCTCTTTGATTTGATTTGAATAAAATTTGACGATAGTTAATTAGGCCTTTAATTAATTACCGCTCCCACTATTTTGACTCAAATTGATAGCCCTCACCATCAATTCGGAAGATTGCAGTGTACAATCTTCTAGTGGGTCAAGATCCTAGAATCCTCTAAGCCATGGACCAACTTTGGCTGTCACCCACAACTCAGATCTTCCGGGTAGGCAACTCTTGCCAATTGCATCATATGCAACTCTTGATGAATGAACATGCACAACACCTTGCCATGAACATTCCGTGTCTCTGGGCTTAAACGCTCTAAGAATCACCAATTAAGTCAAACCCATAAGCCGACACGGTAAACATGCACCCTGCTTTGGCAGAACCTACATGTCGACCCTTCACACTTCCACAAGATAGACGGCGCACCACGCTCTGGCGTAACCTATGCTTGGTCGATCAAGTTTGCCATGTGTGTCGCTAATGGAAGGCATATAAGACTTAATATTTTAATGAGGGATTTGGTTTTATATACATATACATATCCAATCACCACAATATATAGTATGTATCATATACATGCTATATCCCACAGAAAACATGCATAAACGATAAAAGCAATGATTATGGCCATCCTATTTGTGATTCCTCGAGCCAAGAGGAATCACGGTCATCTAGGTCTACATCACATGCAACCTGTACAAGATGAAATCTGTGTCTGCCTTTCTGGGTTTGATCAACTCATCTCCATGATTGATCGGCTCGCCATCAGGTAGGTTGTCCGGGTGCCACCAGTCGATCGACTAGCGCCTCCAGCCGATCGGTTCACTGGTCATCGTGCATCTCCTCAGGTCGCCACCCGCTCATCTCGTTCCTCGAACCGGCCATCTGGATCACCAACCGATCGTCTTCAGGTTGTCCGCCGTTCTTTGACATAATAGGAAATAAAATCTATCCTATTTTACAATTGAATTGTGAAACCCCGAGTTACATTCGGGGGGAGCAAAGGTAGGAAAAGAATTCTCGAATTATTTCGAGTTACATCAGGAATATGAGAAAGGGAATCGGTGCGCAGACCGAGATGCAAGCAACCACACAAACAACCACACACAGATATAGGGTATTATAGGCCATAATCATGCTACACATCCACCACAAAACTCATTTAAGGGCTACGCGTATTGAGTGCATTAATATTACATATCATATATGTATATAAGGGATTTGTGGATTGGACATGTACAAAGCCGATATTATTCGCATCGCATGCAATAAATAAAGGCGACAAACCAAAATCGATCACATCGATAATCCTAAAATATAGAGAGGTTGACGTGGCTCTGATACCACTGTTGGGTTTTTGAGGAGGCAGAGAAGCAGCGGAAACAAAAAAAAATTCTCCCCAAACCCGGAACAAAAGGAATCGCGTCAACATATATATAATAGGAAAGATGGTTTGTGAATCATACCTTTTCCCGAGGCTTGCTCGGCGACAGTGCCACGCGCCTTGCGCGGTCTTCACCTCTGGTCTTGGACGGTGTCTGTGCAGCTCCTGGTCGCACCGAGACTGAAGACTCCTCCTCCTACCGGACTGTCGGATGACAGTTGTCCTCCTGAGCGGCAGTGTCCTCCCGCCTCTGAAGTAGTCCACACGGACCACCTGGAACTCCACTCTCCTTGTCCCACAAGGAAGTGGAAGGAGTTGCACCCTCCTGTTGACGTACTAGTCGCCAACACACTCTCCTGCTGTCAATTGCAACTGCAGTTGTCCTTCCCTTGCTGCACCTCCCTTTGCGGGAAGCACTTGCTCGGGCTCTCTCTCGGTTACCAAAACCAGAGAGAACGACAACTTTGCAGAGCAATCAACTTGCACTGAGTTGTACTCTGAGAAGCCCCAATACCCCTATATATATAGGCGGGTCATGGGACAGGGTTCTCTGTGCCCGGCAATACGGGACTAAAGCAGGAGTAGAAGGGTTCGGGATTTTTTCACAAAAAGCAACCATCTCGCAACCTGAACCGATCGGTTCACAAGTGAACCGGTCAGTTGGGGACCTGAACCGATCGTTTAGGACCCTTGAACCGATCGGTTCACTCATGAACCGGTCGGTTGGGGTTCCAGGTTGGTTCCCGATTGACTTTCCTTGTTTCTTTCCCAATTGGTATCGAATACCAATATTATTCCCAACCGAATTGGGTAATTTGAAACGAAAGGAAAATTCTCACCAATCCTACTTTCCCAAGTTGCTCGATTGCACCAGTTGAACCGATCGGTTCAACACTTGAACCGGTCGTTTCACTCTGTGCATGAGCCGATCGGTTCAACAATTGAGCTGACCGGTTCAGCAACCTCAGCCGATCGGTTCATCACATGAACCGATCGGTTGGGAATGCAGATTGTGCAGAATCAGTCAAATGCGATTTCAATCAATCCGATATTCCAATCAATGTGTCCAACACCTTGAACATTATGATATTGAGCTATCGATTAATTGAGTGTTTAATTGAACTACTAAACTCCTTTAGTAATCAATCTAAACATTGCTTGTGGACAAAACTCCTCTTCCAGGTTAAATCCTATGTGTGTGACCCTGCAGGTCCATTTCACGTTGGCAGTGAAAGTCCATAACACTTATGACTTCACAAGCATATAGCGGTGCCTAGTCACACATCATTGCTACCCAAGTGAAAGTAGAAAGTTGGAGAACAACTTTCATCCTAGAATCCGTGAATGGTGTTACAGTGAATGTATAATTCCTTTGTCACTGATATCCAGAATGAACTCGAGGCATGGAACAGTTATCCTGTCAATGTTCATTCATTTCCTTGATCTCAGAGTAGACCGAGTGAGATGTGTATGACATCAATATCACATATTGATTCACACGTGCATGCGCATGCCTTTCTCAATCCTACTCATCAAGTGGCCAAGGATATCAAACTCCCTTAGGAGGGACAAATCCCATATCTATCACTCACCCCCATCACTGTGAGAGCTGACTGTGACTACCATGTCATGGTTCCATGTGTCACTCTCACAGTGGGTCTGTCCGGTACCTTGTTCTCTAACAAGTACCTATGTGCTTGGTTTGATATCACCATATCATGACTAATGAGATTCTGTCATCAACCAACACACAATCTAGTCTTTAGTGTTATTGATGTCTATGGTTATTTCCACAATAACAACCGACTAGGGACTAAACAAGAAAGAATAATCTTAGCATCCGTATGATCTCATCATTTAGGTCCTCAACCCAAAAGCATATGTCATTGAGTAAAACAATCTTTAGACATCTATCATGTTACACCATCATCTCAAAAATAGTTTAAACATATAGATTGGAAATTGCCTTTATTATTATTCAAATCATTTACAAAGTATCCCATTACAATCATCATATGACTTGCTCTATGGGCATACATACCAACACATACAACGTGTGCTCCTGTGTCAGAACAATTCTCAGCATCCCGAACTAGTCATGGAAGTTGTTCCCATTTAACTTGTCCTTCTCGAGGACTGATTGCAGAGAAAAGGTGTTGTTGTATGTTTCCACCTAATTCTACAAAAGAATTTGCAATTTTGTCAAAAACTAATTTTTATTTGGTTTGATTTGTTTTAAATTTGGTGGTGTCAATTAGGTCTTTAATTAACTATCTTTCTCATTATTTTGTTCAAATTGATAAGCCTCAAGTATCAATTTGGAAGATTATAGTGTACAAACTTCTAATGAGACAAGATCCAAAATGATTCAATTATTACCCAACCAACGCCAACATCCATAATCAATCATTAAGATAGACAATGTCTACCAATTGCATCTTATGCAATTCTTGGATAGATGATATGTGCAACTCCTTACCATAATCATCTACATTCCTCTGGAGCTTAATCCCATTAAGAATCACATGTTAAGCCTGACCCAAAAGCCAACATGATAATAACGCATCCTGCTTGACAAGCCCACACTATTACCATCACACTTCCATAAGATAGACAATGTACCACCCTTGGGGTGCCCACGCTTGGTCGATCAAGATTTTCATGTGTGTTTCATGTAGAAATCATCTTAGACTTAATATGTTTGATTGAGGGAATTTTATACTTATATACATATACATTATCCAATCACCATATGTATAGTATGTATCATATACGTGCTATATCCCACAATATAAACATACAATATAAAACATTAGTGATGATTATGGCCATTCTACTATAATTCTTTGGAGCCACAAGGAATTACTACCACCTATGTCTACATCCCATGCAGGAACCTATTGTTGGTGTAGATATGTACTTTGCCAATTTGGGTTGATTGGTTTGACCCTTAAATCAGTCGTCTCGCATCGTAGATGGTCAGCTAGTTGTCAGGAACGATCATTTGTCCTCCTATCTAATCAATGTTTGGACACCTCAAGATGATCAGTTGGGTCCACCAGCTGGTTAGTTCACTCCTATGGTCTTTCCTCCTCGGTCCTCCAGCCAGTCAGCTTGTCTCATAGAATGGTTGTCTCGCCTGGCAATGATCACCTTCTTCACCGTTTCAAGAAAAGAAACTATCATATTGAGCATTAAAATTATTACATGGTAATTAGAAACATAAAGTTACATTCAACGGGAGCAAAGATAGGAAAGAATAAGACTTTTACATTGGGAAGAAGAAGGTAGAGATTGGTATGTAAACTGAGATATAATAGGAATAAAATAAACCATTCAACCACACACAGATATTTGGGTTACTGGATATATATATATATGGATAGCGATCTAGTGAGAAACATTCTATGGTGAGAGCATGAGAGGCATTTGAATAACTATAAAGTTATATCTTTTTTTCAATATACAACCTTATGGATGGGAAGAACATCATTTTATTTACCTTCACACAAAAAATCACTACAATCTAATATTTTTAACAAGTCCATATATAGAATATATGTATTTTACATCCAACGGTCAGCCTCAAATTCAATATTGAGCGTTGAAAAGTATTTGTTTGTTGTGAATGCAATACAAGTCCTATGATGATGAAATTTTGTAGGAAGGTAACTAATAAGGTATATTTTTAATCCATACGGTTGGATTATGAAAAAATTGATCGCTAGAAACCAAAAATCTGATCATATCGATTATCTCAAAATATAGTAAATTGGTGTGGCTCTGATACCACTGTAGGGAAATAGGGCATCAGAGTAGGAAGTAGAAATAAAAATTTTGTATCCTTATTTCCCATAACTAGTAGATCGCATCAACAACTATGTAATGAAAAGGATGGTTTAACATAGATATACCTAGCCCTGGAGCAAGTCCAGTGACAATCCTCATTGTAGATGTGTTGGTATCTTCTAGTTGCACTCAGACAGCATCTTCTGTAGGTCTTGGTCTTCACAATAGACAACAGGATGACTTTGTCCTCCTAGAGGTAGGCAACAACCTCCTCGCGTCTATGGTAGTCCACATAGACCGCCTAGAACTCATGTTGTTCTACTAGAACATATAAGAAGGAGTTGTCCCTCCTGATGGTGTACTAGTCGCCAACATGGTCTCCCATAATTTCTTTCCATAATGGTTCTCCCTTACTATTCCTCCTTTTAGAGGGTAGGACTTGCTTGTGCTCTCTATTGGTTACCACAACTAGAGAGGACAACAATTGTCAGAAGCAATTGAGTTACCAGCTGTGTTGTGATCTAGGAATCCCCCACTACCCCTCTATTTATAGGAGGGTCAGGGTTCCCAGTCTGTGCGGGAGTGGAAAGAACCAGAATTTCATGACAATTTGCAACCTGCAACACCCAAAATGATTATTTCACCAGGTGAACGGATTGGTTGCATGTGATCCGATCGGTTCACCCAATGAACCGGTTGTTTCAACATGTTTCCTAATTGAATATGAATTGGTAATTCTAATCCAATTAATGCACAGCATAACGTCAGCACTAATCCTTGATTCAATCGAATTGAACCATGAATCGGGCATTTGCCTCTTGTGAGCCAGTCATCTCACAACCTCCAACCAATTGGTTCACTTGGTGAACCGGTCGTTTGGATTCCCATCTCAACCATAATTCATCCAATGCAATACCCAATCAGCCTGACACTCCAAACGATCGTTTCAACACTTGAACCAATCAATTGGGAGTCCAATCATTTGATTTGTTGGGTGAATTGAATTTCTCAATACTTTAGTAATCAATCCAATTATCATTCATGATTTAAACTCCTCGTATAGGTGTATACTATGTGTGTGACCCTACAGATCCCATATTATGTTGGTAGTGAATATCCATAACTAGTTTATGACATCACAAGCAAAGAGTGGTGCCTAGTCACATCATTTCTACCCAAGTAAATGGAAAGTTGGAGAACAACTCAACCTACAATCTGTGTAAGGTGTCACAATGATTATATACTTCCTTTGTCTCTGATATCTGGAATGAACTTGAGGCATGGAATCATCATCCCCTCAATGTTCAATCCATGTTCCTTGAACTAGAGCAAACTGTCTGAGATATATGTGACCTCAATATCATATATTGATTCACATGTGCATGTGCATACTTTTCTAAGTTTCTCTTATCATGTGGCATGGATATCAAACTCCATTAGGAGGGACAAATCCCATCTATATCACTCACAATCATCCCCATGTGTCATGGCTACCCAATCATCACCGTTATAGCAATCCTTATTCAGGGTTTGGTGGGTGATGTCAAAGTATACCGAATGACAAGTGATCAGTGTAGTGATTTTAGGTTAAGAACCACAGTTACAACCTTCACTATGAGAGATGACTATGACCACCAAGTGTGGTTTCCATGTGTCACTCTCAAGGTGGGTCTGTCTGATACACTATTTTCTAACAAGTATTTGTGTGCTTGGTTCGATATCACGTATCATGACTAATGAGATTTTATCATCAACCAACACACACTCTAGTCTTAAGTGTTATTGGTGTCTATCTGCCTTCCTTAGTAACATCTGACTAGGTACATAACAAGAATATACATACTCTTCACATCAGTATGATCTCATTGTTCAAGTCATGTACTTCAAGACATACGTCATTGAGTAATATTATTCTTTAGACATTCATTATGCTTCCTCATTATCTCATAACTGAGTGAAACAGAATAAATTGGAAGCTTTCCTTCATTATTATTAATCAAATCCTCTTTATTAATATGACAATGCAATCATCATATGATTTGCTCTCTGGGAATACATACCAACAAGTCCAACATTACATATCTTCAAGAAGTATGATTAGACAATTAGGATAAGGTACAACATTAAAGTCTTAGCATTAGTCATATATGTACAATTAGAGTCATATATGAGCAATAGGGGTGATTAAAACTCTAATTTAGTTCAAATATGAACAAAACTTACTGATTTCATGATTCAGGAGGGTGAATGGTCACTAAATTTCCAAGCTTGATCATAATTATGCATTAAATGTACTTAATCACGACTGAAGTTTTCATTTTCAAGAAATCAGAAGGTAATGTAGGATTTAGGTTCTAGGACCCAGCCCAATGTGTATATCTTGTCGAGTTGATCAATTTCCATATATTACATGTTAGGTTTCGCCAAACGAATACAAAGTTATCATTTTTTAACATATAGATTAATAACTTAGGAAAAAGAGGCTAGGTGTTACCTTTAATACATTAGACTCCATTAGTAGGAAAGTGACTGGAAACTCTAACATCAAAGTAGTGATGAGTTTACAAACCAAGAAAATTATCAAATCCCTAAGACACCTCTATAGCAGGCTCATGTTGCGGTGGTGGATAAGTTGTCAGACAATTGCTCACCCTATGAGGATAAGAATGATGGAATTCATGCTTGGTGTTATCTTGATCCTCAATAGACTCATACTTAGCAGCTCAAGAAAAAAGCATAATGTCAAATTAGTCAATTTTCACAAACTAATGAGTACAAACGATGTATTTTGAAGACAATTTTACTGGTATAGTATGTTCCAGACGTCGATGAGCTCCCTAGGATAATAAGAGTGGTTGATCAAACTAGTAGAACCATCATAAATACTTGGCATGGCTCACTTGGAAGCTAGGCCCCAAGCAACTAATCAATCCCAGTTCCATAATGTATCAAACCTACTAGAGGATCACATGCCATGTTCCAACCACTGACCAGATGCCAAGAAACACGCTCTCCCATATATAGAACACTCCCTGACAATGACTTAAATTGGATCCTCTACACATCAATATATAAAGAGTGGAAGAAGGCGACACAAGTCATATTGTTTGGACCAAGATGAAATATGGATAATATCATGAATTTTACCAAGAAAACAAAGAAAATTTGAGGATCGACTGAAAGCAAAAATACAAATATGATAATATTAAAGTGCAATGATTACCTCTCCAACTAACATCCCTCTAGATTCTCTTTCCACTGATTGTAGGAGGACCAACTATTCTTCTCAAAACAATAATGGCATGTAGGTAGAGGATGTAAATGACCTTATGAACCACTCTACATTCACAATCTACTCAATTTGAAGTTCTAATATCCCCAAATATTCAAGATTAAGATCAGATAAATTAGTCACAAAGCATCAAATAGTGTACAGAGAATATATGACAAAAAATTGGACAAAACACCTCTAACAAGCCTACAATGCCTCCACAATTCGTTAGAGGACAGATGTGTTCATTTTGGGTGAAGTCACCAATGATGCATCTCTTCAACCAAGTAAGTAGGTGGGCATTGAACAAAGGAACAAAATCCAGATCCATCATACAAGAGAAATGGTCAATATTTGCCTCGATTGCCAATGTCGTTGACAAAGAGACAGTCTACATATAGCAGAAAAAAGAATATGTTCACATGCCAAGAAGTGGATTGAGGGTCATCCACACCCCTTATCCCATTCTAATGAATACCTAGAATGATTAAGTATATTTGACCTCATGCTCAAAGTGCATACATCTCTGACAGATATCTAGTCCTAGAATCTAACAAATAGGTACACATCCCCATGATTGCCTCTCTAATTGAGATACCTCCAGAAGACATCCCGGCAAGTAAATTCACTTAGGGTTACGGATAGTTTACCTAAATCAAAGTTAAACAAAATGGTATCTGGAATAAAGCATCAAATCCATGGTATGATGTAATTTCTACAATCAGACGTATACAAACACTGCCAAAGTCAGTCATTTCCAAAAGAGGTAGCTCCTCTAGTACCAAAAGCATATTCAAATGTTGCAAGTCCTCTGAGAAAGCTTCGAAAACTGATTGGACCCCATGTCCCAAAAATAGATAGCATAAGATGAATGTGACATCAAGATTTGTAAGAAAAAAAATCAAATCCCAATATAGGACAAAAGAATAAAAGAAATAAAAAAGTCAAAATCTATAAATGATATACCTCATTACCCACTCAAAATCCTCAATGGTGGAACTTTAGCACAATACACTCGTCCATCACAAAGACCTTGGCAAGGAGAAGCTCACCTTAAGTCAAATTCATGCATGCATGACTACTGCCCAGGAGTAAACAAATATTGAAAATTACTAAACTGATGGAATTACAATTAACAAAGTCAAAGATTTAAGGCTCACCAGGGTTACACCGCACATGCCATGTCCCATCATTATCTTCCCAATCGTGCACCATGGGATCCTCTTGAGGAAAACCCTCTTGATTGTAATTGCACTAGTCGCTAAGATATGCATTTTTGGTTTCCCAAACAAATCTAGAAATTGGAAATCACTACTAAAAACAAAAATGGATGCATCAGGGGCTAAAAGAATATTATACCTTTCTAAACATAATAGAAGTATGGAAATAATTAGGAAGCTACTAGATAATGCATGATATACTACTACTCTAGTGACAAAATAAACTCCTTGTGATCAAGCCAGATCTCACTAGAGGAACGCCAACCGATGCTATTTTTACTTGTCGCATAATACCTGGTTCTATGATCAAGGGTCTTCTTCAACACAGTCACCACCTCCACTAGTTCCAAGTCTAGGTTTCTCATCAACTCCATTGGTAAAAGTTGAGAAGAATAGGATTATGTCCAAGATCTCCTCATTCTCTACTTGAAAAATATCCCTATAGTTTTAGAAAAAATTCCAAAAACCTTCAAAGTTTTATATATGTTCACATAAAATTAGTAAAAATGCAACTAATATATTACACATTTAAAAGAATCTAATGATTTAAAATATCATCTTAAAATTCAAAGAGCTCACGCTTATAAGGAAGAAAAGTTATTTGTTCTTGCCAATCATGGACAGTGGTCCATACTACTCAACTTTAACCATTTGATGTCAACTCCACATGATGGTTTGTCCCTTCCAAATTTCACATGCAAGACATAGTAAAGTATACCCTAAGTCACTAGAAATGCCAAGACCTATCCTGAATAGAAACTTCATTTTATCAAAACTCTATACTTGGTAGGTACCCTCAGTTTGGTATTGGATCAAGACCTTAAACTGAACTATCTACATGTGAAAATTCCCTTTCTTGAAAAGGCACTCATATACATCTCAATTTTAAAACCAATATGAAGTAAGCGTCTCATTGGCATAAAGCCCTACCCTAAGTAGGTAAATTGTTATTGTTTTCCATCTCAAGCCATACCCTAGATACACATTACATGCATTTTCATTTCAACATACAAGCCCTATCTTGAGTAGGAAATTTGGTTTTTACTTTTCCATACAAGCCCTACCTTGACTAGGTGAACCTTGCATATGCATTTAGTATTCAAGCCCTGATTTGAGTAGGAAAAATATAAGAGTTTCATCTTTGCATCCAAGTTCTATCCTGGTCAGTCAAAATCACAACATTTAATCCCTACCCGGAGTAGACACTTTGCATTTTGAAGTCCTATCTTGAATAGGAGACTCCCACACTTTATCACTTTTTATTAGGACTCTAGCTCTAAATTTTATCATTTTAATTCCATCAAGTATACATAACTCACCTAATGAATTAAGAAATCTAATTGTAGCATTTTAAAGAGACATGATAAATATTTTCAAAATAGAGAAATTCAAAATCTTCCTAATTTAGACTCACATTTAACATAACATCCCTTGATGATTGTCACCTTTTGTGGTCCTCTATGACCAAAATGGGTTTCAATCTGGGCTCAAGCATACAGTTCTCACTCATACCTCAAGCCTTCACTTGATAGGGGTAAACTATTGACACCATATTTTCCATCACTCGATCAACAAACATGATTAGATTTGTTATCTGTCTAATGATGGAACTTATCATATTTATTCCACATTATTCTATATCTTTCCACCCATGTATTTGACCCATTTACCCAGTTGCCACATGGTTGAGGATTTTTTAATAAAAAATCTTTTCTTTGGACTCCAATGCAATTTGGACTTAAAACCCTTTTCCATAAATCCCAATTGAATTTATTATGACTAGAATATTCAAATCCAAACTTAAATTGTAAACTCAATTACCTATTTATTTATATTAAAATAATCAGTGCCACATTTTATTGAAGAAGATACACAATTCAAAGACATATCTTTTTGACAAAGAAAGATAAAGGCAAGACTTGTCCCTCAAGTTTTATTGATCATATTCTCCTCTTTTTTATTCGAAATTATTTTTAAATACACAATATTGATATCAAAAAAATAAATTTCCTATCTGAGATACACTCAAAACCTCCCTAAACCTCAAAATCTCGAATAAGTAAATCCTTCCATGGGCCACCCCAATAGAATGCATATTTCCTATAGGGTGATGCATGGTGGAACCTAGCCTTCTTCAAGTGAATCAACCCATATAATAAAGCAATATGTGGGTCTCCACTTAGAGAAAAAAAAAGTATTCCTTGTCTTGATGTGATATCGATTCTCATAAAAATATTATTAACGTTGAACTCAATGACCCTCAGAAACAGCTATAAATACCCCCATATCCACCAAAAACCTTTTATCCTTTTTAATATCCTAATTCCATAGAGCAAACCACCTCATCTTTCAGGACTCGTGACATGTTCTTGTCTTGAAAGTCCTTCTAAAATGATGATTCTAATATGCCAAGTGGATGCAGAAATAATAAGGAGGCGCAAAGGGTCTCTAGATCTAGTGACTTGTTCTAATTTTTCATATTTCACTAGATCTACATGAATACCATACATGCTTAACTGATTATCAACTTGTTCATGATTTAACTATCTATCAACTTTTTCATGATTTCATAGATTATCAACTTGTTCGTGATTTAGCTATTTATCAACTTTTTTGATTTCACACATTATCAACTTGTTGATGATCTACTTGTTTCCACATCTACGTGTTCATCATGCAAAAACATCAGTACCATGACTACTTTCTCAAATAAAATTAGAACTTAATTTCCCTATCTAGTCACATCTTGTCATGATTAACTGATCAATACCCCTATATGCTTGCATCATTGCTTAAAAAATCAGATCTTTCTTGTAATTGACAATTTATTTAATAAATATTTATTAAATTATGAGAAATAGTAAGCATTAAGATCATTAGACACACATCTAGCTTCTCTTTATCCAATCGACTTTTATTTGCACTATTTCCCACATCTCATCCCAACCACCTAGGATAGATCTCCATCATGAGAGATCCTAAGGTGATTGGATCCCTTAATCAAACTAGAGTCCTTTGACTCTTTTCTTGCCCATGCCTTGTATGCATGTTATCTACTAGTTCTTGTGTTGCAGCATTCTCTGGTTTATTTATTGACGATAGCAACTGTGACAAACACAATGATGCATGTCTATTGATACTTAATCTATTCAAGATGCTACTTCACATTGATCAAGAAGCTTCTACTACCTACCTTTGTACCCTCTTTTGAATTATCTATTTGGGGGTATCTGAGTGATTGAGTGACTTATTGTAATATTAGGGGGGGTCTTATATGGGCTTGGTTATGTTTCTTTTATCTTTAGTCAGTCAGTCAGTTTGCAAACTATCTTTGGATTCTATCAAGCTTCATCTTTAGGGGAGTAATAGAGAGTTTATTTATTTACTTGTTTACAATATTTGTAATATGGGTCCATTGTGTCTTGACCCATCAGGGTTTCTCTTGAGTGTGTATGCTTCCCACTTAGCCTATTTATAGAAGAGGGAGGCTTCCCTTCTATCAATAAGAAAAACTCTACACAAAGGAAAATTTCCCATCATAGTGTTTTTATACATGTTGTAATTCCTTCTCCCTCTCAAACATGGACTCACTTCTCTACTTCTTCAGTCCATGGAGGTGCATATGTACTTGACAATTATCCCTCTACATCTTCTCTTCTTTCCTTATCTTACTCTTCCTCCTATTCCTTCCCTACCGCTCATCCCTTCTTCTCTCCATGCAGAATCTTCACTCTCTTGCCGCACCATATTTGATAGGTAGAGTAGGGTGCAACACCAAATGAAGTTTATATTATTAGTATGAACCTATCTAGGAGTATATCATCTATACATCATCTTCTTTCTTTCCCTCACTTTCATTTCTCTCCATATAACCCTAGGTTGTTGGGGATCACCCTCTCCTTGCACCAACTGCAATAGCAGTAGATATCTTCTGCCAACACTAAGAGAAGCACATCCCAAGTTCTATATTTCTAGTCATTCTTCTCTTTCTGGTTCCTCCCTTAAATATCTCCCTTACCTCTTTTCTTTCTTCTTCTATTGTTCCTTTCCTTCTACACTCTTCATTGTCAGTGATCCTTGTTACGGTGCATCAGTATCCTCATCATGAGCGATATCACAATCTTCACGGTGCCCCTCTAGAGAATCCTCATGTTGGACACATACCCAAGCACCAACTAGCAAAACCAAATCCCTACAATTTTGATGAACTCTAAGTCATAGAAACATTTTAACATATCGAATGTTGGACCCTACACTAGAACTTTGACCTTATGAGCTTAGTCAAACAAGGTTGAGGTAAGATTGACCCTAATGAGTTAATGCATGTATAAATCACCCTGATGTAACCTAATGTTCTCACATTAGTCTTCAGCCAATAATAGACACATAAAATATGTCATATGAGATAATAATGAATTATAATAATCATACATAATGTTAACATAAATGGATAGCAATAATAATAGTGAAATAATATGATAACCTAAGTAATAATGTGATATAAATGACCACAAATATTAATTATGACATAACTCATTAAAATGAATCCCAAAAGTAGAATCTAAGTTAATAATTGTGTTCCTTGGGTCCCAATTGCCTTGGAAGTCAAGTTTCACATTATTCACATAATAATAATTAGTTTAGTTTAATTTGGAAAGAGAAGATTGGAATTTTCCCCAAGATATCAAATAAAATAATAAATGTCTCCAAAAGAGGAAAATAATCTTAGATATGTAATCTACATAATAAATATAGCCTTTGGGTGAGTTTGTATCCAATTTGGAAGATGTTTGATTAAAAGGTGAAATTAGGAGAGAGAAAGTGCGTAGAACCTTCAAATTATCAAATAATTGTACAAACAAATCCAAAATGTGAAATTGATGATAAATTTTTGTATCCAACACATTAAATATGACTTGTGGGTGAAGTTTCATCAAATTTGGATAATCCTAATGTCTTTAATGGAGGAAAGAGAAAATAAGATTTAATTTATTTAAAACATCAAAGTCTTCAAAAGGAAAATCTAATTTCATAATTGGTATCTACATGCCTTACTTAGCCTCTGTACAAAATCTCATCCAATTTAGAGTTTATTTGAACCCAGAAAAGAAGAAAGAGAAAAAGGGAAATAAATGCATTGACACTTTAGTCCAATTTGATTTAGGATTTTATTTATTTGTCACACAATTGATTTTTATGTTTTTTATATGCGCGAGCTTTTTTGGCCGTTGGATATCCAATTGTATGGCTTTTGTAGCTTCCCCTACCTCAGTTCTCTTGGTTCTCCATGCAAACTGGGAAACCAATTTTCATTACGATTTCCTTCTTCGATTCCTCCCTCGTCTCTCTATCTTCTTCTCTGATTCCTTTTCCTACACTTTTCCTTGGCTTTCTCACACCCTATGATCCTAGTTTCTAGGGTAATTATATCCCAAAATCCCCAAATCACTAGCAACGATGAGTCCTATGTCCATGCCATGTTTTCCTCTTGTCTTCCTTCTTTTGACCCTTTGGGAAACTGGTTCTAAACCTTCGACGCATCCCCAGGATTTGTTCCATGGTGATTCCTGGTCCTCCTCCAACTTTGGGTAGTTTAACCCATAGGCCACCCTTTTGCACTGTCGTGACCTAGTTCATCACACCATCAGGGGTCGTAGCGCTGGGAAGAGGCAGAGCGGAATCACTTCTTGTTCATTAGCGAAGCTTCCCACCATATCAATTTAGTCCCCAAGGCAAGCTCCTTCCTTTTCCCTTTTTCATGCTCTGTTTCTACTGTCTCGCCGGCCATGAGCATGGAGATTGGCCTTTTGTTCTTCTTGACACCTCTTTTCTAAGGTTCTGAGTTCGTTTAAGTCTCGTTGATCCAATGATGATCACCTCAACGCCTTCTGGCATTCGTAATTTGGATATGATTCCTAATCTGTGATGAAGCTTGGAGTTCTTCGCATTTGGGATACAATGAAGAAGATGATCAATGTTAGTTTTACTTCTCTGCCCTTCGTTTCCCTCTTCGTTTCGCTTTTCTCTTGAGGGCAATTTCATCTTTTTTCCCATGCTTTCTTGTGCTTGGGGCGGGTCTGTGCATCTCTGACCAAGTTGACTAGGCGAGTTGGCTACTCGCCATTGGGCCATGTCAAAGGTCGGGCCCGCGCCCTCTCTCTTTGTGTTTCTCGTAAAGACAACGATGATGTGGCTTTCTCTCTTTTTCCCATTCGCCGATTTTCAAAATGAATAACTAATTATTTACTGATCAGAAAAATACAAATAAATAGTCATTGGATTCAGAAAAATAAGCTTTCTAGTTTTGTCACCTAAATCCAATATTGAAAGCATGTGATTTTAATGGATTAATCTAAATGGGTAATAACTTAAAAAAAATTATAACTAAATTTATATAAGTCAGAAAAATATAATAAAATATATTTTGAACTCAAAAAAATATAACCTATAATATGGAATGGTTTTGATAACCTAATTCACATATAAAGAAAAAGGTAATTTTTAGGGTTTTGCATAATCAATGTAATTCTGGCCGACCAAAAAAAATAATCAATGTAATTCTAACCCTAACTTCACATACATGTTAATAGGTGCTTTGGAAACCTAGATTTGGATCTAGAAGTGATCTTGTATTGTTAGACTTTGTGGTGAGGTATGATTGCATCCCACATTATTTCTATATTGAGACATTTCTAATTCTTCTCTCTTTATGTATGTTTTCATCCCCTGTTATTCTATGTTGAGCAATTCACCTATTTTATCTTTCTCTTGGTCCAATGGGCATTAGCCTATACACAATGTCTTTTCTTTTAAAAATAATGGTTCATGTGAACTACCTTATTTGTTATTGATCATGTGATCATGGATATTCTTTTGGACTCTTTTCTTATGCTTTGTTTATGATGTAACTCTATATGATGACATGTTGTGTCTTTTGCCCACTTATGAGGTGGATGTATATGTTGGTCACTTATTTGGTGACTACTTTGGTATAATCTGACTATACTTTCCCCTTGCCTCTACATTAAACATGCTATGTGATTCAGTAGCACTAGAGTAGTGTAATTGCATTGTTTTGTTTATGGGAAGATGTGTAATTTTCTGCTCGAGTAGTATGCTCTTTTGGGATGGAGGTGGCCCCATACCTGGGTTTCAAATTTATGAGGTTTGGCCCACTCTTATATATATTGGTAGTTTGACAGTATGTCATTCTCTATCAGGTTTCAAGTTTGTGAGACTTGGCTGACTTTGTATTTATATTGTTCTAGGGATATGCTTATCTCACATGCATGCAGGATATTGATGATGATTGTGGGTTGTGTGCCCTACTTTCTCTTATTGTGCTTCATTTCCCACCATGGTAGTGGATGTATATATGGCACAATATTTTATGTGGTTTTAATGGAAAGTATCATATTTATTGTGGTTCTTTTCTCTTGATACCCATTTGGGTGGTACTTTTCTTTTTTATGGGAAGCCTTTTATTTGATGTCCTTTATTCCAATTATATTGCTTAATTTTACTTTTTAGTATGCACATACCAGTCTTTACTGGTTTCTTCTATTTTTCTCTTCTTGTTGGGGTATGCTTCCAACCCTAGGTGTAGGACATGGATGACATGTCATAAAGTTATGGATTTAGCTTAAGGAGTTTTAAGCCTGGAGACAAAGTTGCTATGGTTTAGACTTCCCTCAATCTTGGATCCTTATGTTGTATCATACATGTAAACCCTTTGTGGGAGATTATGATGTTCTGTTGTAACCTTATGAGAAATTGAATATAGTCAATGTTTTTATTCCACTGCTACACTTTGGTTGTTTTGAATACTATTAATAAGATTTGAAAATTTTACACCCACTCCATCATACCTTTTTGGGTGTGTTTAGAATGGAGGTTCTATACTTCAAATTTTTAGTAGGGACTGGTTCCCCTCTGGGATACCACTCCTTACAGCATGGTATCAGAGCACATGGTAGTCGGAATCTGACTATTTCAATTTTGTCTCGCTAATTTGAACCCTTATCTTGCATAGTTGCCCTCTAGGTAAGATGTTCACCCTAGAATTGATCTATGTTATATATATGATGAGGTTTTAGGAGGTCTTACCCTATCGTATAGCTTGATTATGATTTGTATCTCTTGATGCCATGAGGTTAGACTTGAGGATACAATTAGGTTGAGGAGGTAGTAGGATGAAGAATTCTTGTTATGGATATATTGTGACTTCGTTTTCGCATTGAATTTTGGCCAACTTGTTGATTTTACTTTGTAATGTTTCTTATTGGAAAAAAAATATTTTCATTACACTACTATATGTACAAAAAATTTCTCTGATTTTCTTGATGATTCCTTGAACTAAGTCATAATAAAGAGATATGTGAAGCTTTACTAGAGAAACTTTGGATATAATTAGAATGGAATCTTAACCCTAGTATTGAAGTAGTGACTAAGAATATGTGGAATAATATAAAGGAGTAATAGACCTACCCTTTGTACCCTATGACTTTTTGGATCTTAGGGTTGTTAGGTTATGAGGACTTAAAACTCAACTATAGATGGTTCTGACTCATTAGTTGGATAAACATAAATCCCAAAAACACTCACAACTAAAAGACAGGTAACCCTAAATGTTGTTATTTTCACTTGTTAGGTTAAACCTTTTAAGGGGTGGAGAGTAGTTGGTTGTTGATGTTTGGATCTAAAGATTTCGAGGACAAAATCCTTTTAAGGGGTGACTGCTGTAACATACCATATTTTGGACCCTACCCAAGGTTGAGGTAAGATTGACCCTAGTGAGTTAATGTATGTATAAATCACCTAATGTAACCTAAAGTTCTCACATTAGTCTTCAGCTAATAATAGAGACATAAAATATGTCATATGAGATAATAATGAATTATAATAATCATACATAATTCTCTTGGAGATAATGTTAAAATAAATGGATGAGTAATCATAATAATAGTGAAATAATATGATAACCTACGTAATAATGTGATATAAATGACCACAAATATTAATTATGGCATAACTCATTAAAAGGAATCCCAAAAATAGAATCTAAGTTAATAATTGTGTTTCTTAGGTCTCAATTGCCTTGGGAGTCAAGTTTTACATTATTCACATAATAATAACTAATTTAATTTAATTTGGAAAGAGAAGATCTGAATTTTCCCCAAAATATCAAATAAAATAATAAATGACTCCAAAAGAGGAAAATAATCTTGGATTCATAATCTACATAATAAATATAGCCTTTGGTGAGTTTTTATCCAATTTGGAAGATGTTTGATTAAATGGTGAAATTAGGAAAGAAAAAGTGTGTAGCACCTTCAAAATATTAAATAATTGTACAAACAACTCCAACATGTGAAATTGATGGAAAATTTGTATCCAACACATTAAATATGACTTGTGAGTGAAGTTTCCTCAAATTTGGATAATCCTAATGTCATTAATGAAGGAGGAAAGAGAAAATAATATTTTATTTATTTAACACATTAAAAGTCTTCAAAAGTCAAATCTAATTTCATAATAAGAATCTACATGCCTTAATTAGCCTCTGTGCAAAATTTCATCCAATTCGGAGTTTATTTGCACCCGCAAACAAAGAAAGAGAAAAAGGGAAATAAATGCATTGACACTTTTTTTAGCAAAGTCAGAGGGTTTTTATTCATCTCGCCCCTCTCATGCAAGTAAACTTAGGTTCAACATTACAAATTGACAATGAATTGCTAAATGTAAATGTGGTAGTACTACTACCATTACAACCATTACACCGATCTTTGTCCAACCACTTATGAATTGCCTCTGGCGGCCTAATGTAGTGAAAAGTTCCTTGCTTGTTACGAATGTGATGCTTTGCTAGGACATCTGCAACTGCATTGCTCATCCTATGAGTAAAGGATAGGGTCCATTGACCATGTCTGGCCAGAATTTGTCGGCATCCATGTATGAGCCTCATGTGCCGTGGATGATCAACAGTTTGTTGCTGCACTACGTAGATCGCCCACTTGCAATCCGATTCTATGTCGAGTTCTTCCAATAACAACTCATATGCCTTCTGTAAGGCATACAACAAAGCCAAAAGCTCTCCTTGGAACGCCGATCGAATGTTAGAATAAAGAGTGCCAAAACCTCCCTTCCAGTCGTCGGCGGCATCCCTAACTATCAATGATGTTGCACTCTTCTGCCTAAGGATGGCGGCGTTGACGTTCAGTTTGAATCTCCCCACGGACGGCCTCCTCCAGCCAGCCTCAGATGTCCCAACAGAGTGTTCTACCCAGCCGTCATCGCTCTTTTGCCAAGCCATCTCCGTCGCCAACACCTCAGACCTTATGGACCTGCACACTTGCTCATTGGGTTTGGTAACCTTCTCAAAGACATGTTGATTTCTGCAGTTCCAAATGTGCCAACACGGGAGCATGAATAAGGTCTTTTTGTCTCCCACTGACTATAATCCTTGCTTGATCCACGTGCGAGCTTCAACCGTGAAGAAGGATGTAGGTTGGACCCCTCGAAGCAAATGCATTGACACTTTAGTCCAATTTGACTTAGGATTTTATTTATTTGTCACACAACTGATTTTTATTTTATTTTATTTGTGTGAGCTTTTCTAGATGTTGGATATTCGATCGTACGGTTGTTGTAGCTTCTCCTACCTCCATTCTCTTGGTTCTCCATGCAAATTGGGATACCAGTTTTCCTTGTGATTTCCTTCTTCGATTCCTCCCTCGTCTCTCTATCTTCTTCTCCAATTACTTTCCCTACACTTTCCCTTGGCTTTCCTACACCATGTGATCCCAGTTTCTAGGGTATTTATACCCCAAAATCCCTAAATAGCCAGCACAGTGATGAGTTACCTGTTCATGTCCTATTTTCCCCTTGTCTTCCTTCTCCTGGCCAACAAAGGCCTTCGACCCTTTGGGAAACTAGTTCTAAACCTTTGACGCATCACCAGGATTTGTTCCATGGTGATTCCTGGTCCACCTCTGGCTTTGGGTAGTTTAACCCATAGGCCACCCTTTTACACCGCAGTGACCTGGTTCATCACACCATTAGGGGTTGTAGCGCTAGGAAGAGGCAGAGTGGAATCACTTCTTGTTCATTAGTGAAGCTTCCCACCATATCAATTTGGTCCCCAAGGTAAGCTCCTTCCTTTTCCCCTTTTCGTGCTCTATTCCTATTGTCTCGCCATCCATGAGCATGGAGCTTGGCCTTTTGTACTTCCCGACACCTCTTTTCTAAGGTTCTGAGTTCATTTAATTCTCATCGATCCGTCGATGATCACCTCAACACCTTTTGGCATTCATAGTTTGGATTCGATTCCTGATCATTGATGAATCCTAGAGCTCTTCGCATTCCAGATACAACAAAGAAGATAGTCGATGTTAGATTTACTTCTCTGCCCTTCGTTTCCCTCTTCGTTTTGCTTTTCTCTCGAGGGAAATTTTGTCTTTTTGCCCATGCTTTCTTGTGTTTGGGGCGGGTCTGTGCATCTCTGACCAAGTTGACTAGGCAAGTTGGCTACTCACCATTGGGCCATGTCACAGGCCGAGCCCGTGCCCTCTCTCTCACTATTTCTCGCAAAGAAAATGACGATGTGGCTTTCTCTCTTTTTCCTATTGGACAATTTCAAAAATTAATAACTATTTATTTACTATTCAGAAATATACAAATAAATAGTCGTTGGATTCAAAAAAATAAGAGCTTTCCAATGGATTCGTTTTTTCACCTAAATCCAATGTTAAAACATGTGATTTTAATGGATTAATCTAAATGAGTAATAACTTAAAAAATCATAACGAAATATATATATGTCAGAAAAATATAATAAAATATGTTTTGAACTCAAAAAAATATAACTTAAAATATAGAATGGTTTTGATAACCTAATTCACATATAAAGAAAAAGGTAATTTTTAGGGTTTTGCATAATCAATATAATTATAACCCTAACTTCACATACATGATCATAGGTGCTTTGGAAACCTAGATTAGGATCTAGAAATGATCTTGTACTCTTAGACTCTATGGTGAGGTTTTATAGCATCCCACATTATTTTTATATTGAGTTCTAATTTTGCTCTCGTTATGTATGTTTACATCCCCTATTGTTCTATGTTGAGAAATTCACCTATTTTATCTTTCTCTTGGTCCAATGGATATTAGCCTATACACAATGTCTTTTCTTTTAAAAATCATAGTTCATATGAACTACCTTATTTGTTATTGATCATGTGATCATGGATATTCTTTTGAACTCTTTTCTTATGCTTTGTTTATGATGGAACTCTATATGATGACATGTGATGTTTTTGCCCACTTATGAGGTGGATGTATATGTTGGTCACTTATGTGGTGACTACTTTGATATAATCTGACTATACTTTCTACTTGCCTCTACATTAAACATGCTATGTGATTCAGTAGCACTAGAGTAGTGTAATTGCATTGGTTTTGTTCATGGGAAATGTGTAATTTCCTACTCGAGAAGTATGCTCTTTTGGGATGGAGGTGGCCCCATACCCGGGTTTCAAATTTATGAGGTTTGGCCCACTTTTATATGTTGGAAGTTTGGCAGTATGTCATTCTCTTTAAGGTTTCAAGTTTGTGAGACTTGGTCGATTTTGTATTTATATTGTTCTAGGGATATGCTTATCTCACATGCATGTAGGATATTTATGATGATTGTGGGGTGTGTGCCCTGCTTTCTCTTATTGTACTTCATTTCCCATCATGTTAGTGGATGTATATATGGCACAATCTTTTATGTGGTTTTAATGGCAAATATCATTTTATTGTGGTTCTTTTCTCTTGATACCCATTTGGGTGGTATTTTTCTTTTCTATGGGAAGCCTTTTATTGATTTCCTTTATTCTAATTATATTTCTCTATTTTACTTTTTAGTATGCACATACCAGCCTTTGACGATGTCTTCTATTTTTCTCTTCTTGTTAGGGTATGCTTCCAACCCTAGGTGAAGGACATGGAGGACATGGCATAAAGTTATGGACTTAGCTTAAGGAGTTTTCAGCTTGGAGACAAAGTTTTTATGGTTTGGACTTCCCTCTATCTTGGATCCTTATGTTGTATCATACATGTAAACCCTTTGTGGGAGATTATGATGTTATGTTGTAATCTTATGAGAAATTGAATATAGTCAATGTTTTTATTCCGCTACTACACTTTGGTTGTTTTGAATACCATTAATAAGATTTAAAAATTTTACACCCACTCCATCATACCTTTTTGGGTGTGTTTGGACTGGAGGTTCTATACTTCAAATTTAGTAGGGAGTGGTTCCCCTCTGGGATCCCACTCCTTACAAACATATGCATCGGATTTGAAAATGTGTTGACCTCCTCTCCCTCAGACCTCAACATGGACCATCAACATCCAGGTCAGTGAGAATCATCTTCCCTAATAAATCTTATTCTTGTTGTTGGTTTAAGGTCTGCATACATTGATGTTTCAGACTCTAATGAGGCCTCATGCTTTATTCTCCACCTTGATTTCCTAACCTCCTTGCATCTGTGACCCTACAACCATATTGTAAACTTATGTTGTAACTCCAACTTTCTTTAAGACTTGGATGACGAAATGGGTAAGGCAATATCATCTCCTCGATCTTCCTCACTAGCAAGACCAATTTTCCCCATTTCTTGTCAATATGAATAGGTGGGTGGATTGGTTCCAGCCCTAGTATTCTAAATTTTAGACCAACAATCAAATACCTACTAGATTTATAAACATATAATTCAGCTTATTATTTCCAATAGTTTGACTCATAGGGGATTCAACTAATTAGTTAAATGCAAATGACATAATTAAGGTAAGTAATGGCTCAATTAATATTGTAGCTATGAAGTATTGCTTATTCGATCATCCTTAGAGTGTGTGTATAAATATATTTATATATAGTAAATAAATAAATCCACAATTTGGACTAATTGATCACTTACACATATATATTATGGTATATTCATTTTATTTTACTAGTATTAGTAAGTAATAAATTTGTAATTTTTGATTGCATAATACCAATCCATTAAGTTACATTAGTCTTGAGAATAGATAATAGATAGAATATAATACATGTAAAACATTATTCAAACCATTTGATCAATCACCTTAGTATTGATTTTATAATTTAGCATTATCTAAACCCAATAATAGAATATCTCAAGATATGAATGTGATTCCCTTAATGAATTAAAATCCATATACACACATACAAGTATTTATACAATTGAGGGTAATTAGAAATACAAATGAGTTTAGTGAGTATATCTAACTATGTCGGCTAATTTACAGAGTAAATGATAAAAGAGAGGAACAACATATATAAGGATGTACATTCATAAAAATATATGTATATGACTTTATCATTAACAATATTGACACTAGATGACATGATAGTTGGCATGTACTATTTAATTTAATATCATGTGGGCGTATGGCCCACGTATCAGGTATTAAACTAATAAGAACAAGTATTACACTTGATCTTAGCCAAAATGTCGAGAAAGGTTAGTTGGCATGTATATGGATCTACTACATTTTTATATTACAATTTGGAATATACTTGTAAGTGCATATATATTGAGATATAAGTATGAGCATATGACGAATACATATAAAGAAATGTTGTATCAAAACCCTAGATGATCCTAGTAAGGTATTTGAATAAATAATAGCCAAACACATCCCTCACATTGTATGAACTTCTAATATTAGAAACCATAAATCAATATTAAACAACCAATACTAGGTTTAGATATACTTTCAATTATCAATTGGTAATTGTGTATTAATGTGTTTATAAAATACTTTCAGGTTGAGAAGGAAAACTAAGAATTTGATCCATAGAAATAGGGTTAGTCATGAGATCAGGTATGCACGACATCCATTTCAATTTGGGAATTAATATGATCATAAACCCACAATCCTAAAATGAGGCATCATCCTTTTATTTGATTATTCTTATTGTTTCATTTGGAAATTCTTGAACTCTAAATTGTTTATCTACTCCTTTGACCATAGGGTGCCTTGGTACTTGAAATTTGAAATATGACTGAACTATCTATCTTGCTTCTCAATTCATGCATGATGAATGTTAGACTATTTATCTAGATTAGTGGTGCATAGAAACAGCCATCTATATATTGAGGTGTGTGTATTCCTCCCAAGGTGTGTGTTTCCACTCTTAATTTTTTAGGCCATGATCCGATAATCTTATTGCCTCTTCTAGATATATGGTGTATGTCATATATCATGCAACTATTTTTGTTTGTGAAATTTTTAAAGGGTTGATGGAAAGACACTTTATGATGTTCTATAATTCTGTAAATGCCTCATTCTCATTTATCCTTTCTTAAACTTACCTACTTTCTTGTATAACCATCTTAAATGGGAACCCCCACTTTTATACCTATCTAATATAAAATGTCCAAATATACTTGTTATGCACATACTCACTATTTACTAACCCATACTTTTATGTATCTCATTTTTGGGTGTTGTTCCTAAACCATCCAGGTGTAGGTATATTGGACGAACATGATTGAGGAAGATCATGTAAATGTTTATGAACATGAGGATAGCTTGGAGTTTCTAGGTTAACCTTTGCTATTGTCCTTATTTGTAGTTCATTTAAGATTTAATTTTGTAAATGATGTATTTTGCACCTTTTTCGGTGAAGAACATACGTATAAAAGTAACTTTGTAACTTTGTAAATTTCTCGTTGCTTTATCTTTATATAGTTACATGAATATACCATTTGAATGGATCCCCTATCTAGTTCCACTCTTTACAGAAAGACTCACACACCTTTAATCGTGCTTTTTTCCTTAACCTCAAAATCCAACCAAGTAAAATTCTTTCATGAACTTGAAAATTCAAATGTAAATATGATTTTTAGGAGAACTAGGGGTGCCTAACACCTTCCATGTTTGTAATAGGATTGCCTTAAATGATCTGACGACCACTTCATCCTTGTCTTATCCACCCTTGGGTGTAGTCATTTGGTCTTTTCAAATTTTCTCACTGATTTAAATGCCATCTATAGTTTTCCTCACAAAAAAAAAATATTGAGTGTGAATTTCCTTATCTTTCATGTTTACTTAGTTTCATTCAGTGACCACGTGATATTATCTTTTCATAGATTTTTCTCTACATGTAAAACAAGTTTCTTCTCTACTTCTCATTTTTTTCTACTATTTATCTCCTCTCTACCTTCTTAGACGAATTTATCCATAACATATTGTAGAAAATCTTGATTTTCTACCTAAAGATATCTCCCTTTATCCATCTTTGACCTAGTTAGTGGTTGTGAAATCAAGAGTGAATGTTGGAGCTTGAAAGGTGGAGCTTATGGGGTAGGATTTTATCATCCTACCTATTGAAGATGAGTTCTTCCCTAAGGCAAGTAAATCAGCCTTTGTTTAGTAATCGTTGAGATGTCATTCCTACATATAAACCCACAATCTCACTAATTGCATGTTAAATGGCCTAAATATGGGGTTTTGGGTTGTTCATGGTTGAAAGCATGGAAGTTCCAAAACTTGCTTCTCTTGTATATATTTTAAAAAAACTATTTTTTCTTACTTCCTTATAGATGAAAACATATGACCTTAGATGCATCTTATCATAAATTGCAAATGCTTGTTACAATTTGTTCATATTGAGCACATATTATGTTGTTTTTGCGTGAAACTTTTTCAAAGTAATTTTCACTCATATAAGATGATAATCACATTTTTTAAGTGAATTTCGATTCGTAACTGTGGTATGGCCTATGTGTGGCCCAAATTGGTAAATTATTTCTATGAATGAACATGTTGAGTCTAAATTATAACTTTGCATATTATAGTATTGTAATTGTGTGAATCCTAAGTAGGAAACATGAATTTTATCTCCCTTGACATGATATGTGAGCAAATTGACTAAATATTCAATGAAACCCTAACAATGTAATTGCCCTATGTAGCGTATACCCTCCCCAATGTTTGGAAGTTAGGGAATCAAAACGAGTATCCTTGCAAAAATCCAAGGATTGTGAGAAGGTACTCAAAATTGTATATGGTAAAAAAAAATGGGTTATTGATAACGTGTATGAGGTATGGTACCTTTGTTCCTAAAACTAGCTTGTATATATGAGTGTGGTAGAGGCCCTGATTCTTGTTGTTAGTATAGAAATCATGCCAATGTGATTCAAAATATGTGAATTTGATATGATAAATGTGATAGATTATAGTTGTATGACTCGAGTACCCATGATGGAAATGATGTTATTCAAGTCATGTGATAATGAGACCTGGCCTTTATACACGCACCAACTAAGGTTTCATAGGGTCTTAGTGGAACTAGATAATACTATGGCCTAAGGGACTTCTCTTTCATTAGTTAGTATTTTGGGGTATGTTCCAAACTACCTAGGGACTACATAAACAATCTATGTAGATTCACATGTAGATCTTTACGATCTATATATAATGTTGCTTTTACTGATCTAAGATGCCTTGTAGTACTTTTTATTGTATAATTGTTTGATTGAATAGATATAGTACTTTGATTGTCTACAGGTGATGTATTTCTCACTAGGATTTTGGTCTAGCTGTCGTGGTTTGTTTCCTTTTTAGGTTCTCATCACGTTACCTGGAGTTTTTCTGGTAAGGAGTCACCTTACACAAGGAGGCAATGAGCGATGGTATCTTTTTGTGGTGTCTAAAGTCATTCATATATACTCAAATCTCATACAATGTGTTTATAAGATGATGTATTCATGAGCCAATACTTGGTTTTATGACTTTTATATTAATAATGAGCATGTATACCTTTTATATAAACATGTGGTAGCTTAGGTCATTTGGTGAACTATGTAGATTTACAAGTTTTATATGTTAATATTTATGGTCTTTCACTATACTTATATATATATATATAGATATATTTATATACGAGATTTTGTTTCAGAAAATTACTTGATCTTATTATCGCATAATTAGTTGGATGATGTTGTTTAAGATCAATTTAGCTTTCTGGATTTGGGTTTCTTCATTATTGCTTCCTCAACATTGAGGCATGTATAAGTCAGTTTATATAATGGGTGTCAGTCGGGTTGATTAAGTCGGCCCACTAGTGTCTGACCAAGGGCGTAAGTCAAATTGGATAATTATAAGTTGGGCATACAATTTTAGGTTCATTACTATTTCTGCTATTCGAGGTCTAGGGTCAATGTTAATCAAGTCTGTATCAACCAAACATCAGTAGTCAGTTGATTAATGATAAAGTCAATTAGCGAAAGCCCTGTTTGGATGAAAAAATTCAAAGGGCATACTCACAAATTACCTCAATATTTATTTTAATATATAAGTTTTTTTGCCAATAGCAATATAACAATTGCTTTAAACGCAAGATTTTGGTTCCAAAAGTAGAGATTAGATGAGTTTTTTTGATATTTTTCTTGAATCAAGTAGAAATGCTAATATGTTATCGAATATTACCTTTTCATGGATATATAGTTTTGTTTATATTCTATTTTATCCTCTTTCCCCGTTACTATGCTTTGAGACAAAATCCTTCCTAACCCTAGAAATTAGTCTTAATTTTCTCTTCTAAACCCTTGTTTCTTTACTCTTGGCCTAGTTGGAGATCTAGGTGTTAGTTTGGAGGAGAAAATCCATTTTGAGGAATCTCCTTGAAGGATAATGTTTCCATACCTAGGTCACATTCTTACCTACACATGCATGACTTTTTTCCTTCACTTAATTCTTCCTATATGAAATTCATTGTTAAGTTGAATTTGAGCTATTTAACTCTAATTGAACTAGTTTATGGGAAATATGGATGATTTTGGAGGATTTGGTAAGAAATTGGAAGTTTAGTTATTTCTTACTACTTGTATTGATACAACCTTAGTAAGACATCCACTAATTCACTTATGAAGTCAATTACAAGAAAATTTGCAGTTTTAGTGAAATAAGGAGTGTGACAACACATCCCACTATCACACAGACAGCGAGGTGTTACACAAAAACGTGCGAAAATCACCATAACCACAGATTACCAAAAATACGGGTTAAATAAAACCGATTGCGGAAAGCAGGTAAACTGAGAAAACTATTACATTCAGGTCCACATCCTGCAAGGAAACAGGTTATACAAACATTTACAAGCCTTGATACGTGTCCACAGCTTAGAGGAACAGTTGTCTAGCCATCACACAAGTTCATCACATGTTTATATGTACATAACGGCCCACATCTGGCCAGCAACAGGATATACAAAACATCATCAGCTATACATTGTGAAACAACGTCAAAACGCTCCCAAGGACCTGAGAGTACAGGGATGGCTCTAGACTCTACTACAAAACAACCAAACAGCAGCATATCCATCGCTTGCCTTCTACTGCTCGTCTAGCTGCTCGGCCGCAACTTCGCGACCACCATCACGTCTAACTCGAACACCTAAAAAGGTTATAAACCAGCGGGGTGAGACACACAGTCCCAGCGAGAAACATAACTCCCCGCCGAAACTATGAAGCCAAAGGAAGATTACAGCAACAATAGCAGGTAACTGATAAAAGGTATAACAAGAGCAGTCTATATAAACAATCTTTTCATACCATCAAGCTTACCAGGCTGTACAGAAGGCATATACCAAAGTACTTCTTTTTGGAACATGATTGACAAGATATGATTTATAAGGTCTTACCACATAACATGAGGAACATATAAGTGGTGCAGGTATAACAAGTTTAACTACACAAGCAAGGCCTCAATCAAGGTTTTGTGTTTTGCCTTAAGCAGTAAATACTATTCGGCTGGATTACGTATTATTATTATGCCCTGAGGAATTGAGTCACACCGCTCAAATCCAACCTTCGGTTACAAAACCCAAGCCAGTGCCATACAAGGTCAATGGAAGAGTCGGACTCCACGACCTCCCACCTCGTGGTTAGTGCACGAGTACCAAAGCAGGACCGCAGTCTCATGCTTAAGTGGCCTCACCCACAGGGTCAGGCTACCCTCTTCCTAGCCTGCCTCGGTACAGGTATCGGCGCTAGTGAAACTGATCCACGGGCATGTTCACCGTGCTCTGAGCCATGAACGCATTCATGCTCCCACATCACATATCCTGAGCCATGGGCCTGTTCACCATGCTCTTCACATACTGAGCTACGGGCCTGAATCCGCACTCTGGAGTCTACAATCGAAGTTGCACTCATACCTCCTCATTTTCGGCTAGGAGAAACCACACATATTCAATAATATGCGCTTCCAGGTTAACCCGCAGGAGAACTTGTTTCACCATCACCAGCTCCTGACGATGATGGATCTATGGCCAGGGCAAACTACATGATATGTTCCACTGTGATTAGTTAGTATATTTTAATTGAATTGCAAGATACAACCAAGTTGTATAACATGCAAACTATAACAAGAATAAATAGCATGAAACTCAATACTATGCTTTTATTGTAATCAACATCCTCCTGATCCATCATAAGGATCCAACATTACATGTTATCACTTGGCCTCTTGCCAAACATCTAGATCCATCTCAAGGATCATGACATTGCCATGGGATCTCAATCCCTTATCACATAATGCCACTGCCTCTCAAGGCATTCTCATCAACTTAGGCACTTTAACCAAACTTAGGTCCTCAGACCAAAACACATCATGTATGTTATCTCATTATCAAAACAGTGTTACATAAGCATATATATATACCTCATAGCCCTTTACCTGGCTATGCATCTGTACCTACATGGTTAGTATGCACAATCATCATGGGTTATCAGGAGAATTATACTATCAACATAGGGCAACATTGATGATTACATGCTTTATCAATCATGCCTCAACTTGTGACCACAGACATAGGTCATATTATCAAGTAAAGCATCTTATATGTTTACCATTTACTCAACATTATACAAATGATTCAAGATGATCATAAGCAGATGTAGCATCATGTCAAATTACATAGATGTGAGCTACCATCTTAGTTATCAGCAAGCATATCAAGGATCACCAATATAAACCCAAACGTGACAGCATGAAACAAGATTTATCATATAGGTTATCCATATAAGGAACGAGACCCTCACTAAAAATACCCACTACCCACACCAAAGGTAGTATCGGGTAGGGTACTCTCCCCTATCGCCCAACACTTCAAAACGCATAACGGTTAGCATCTAGTGAGTATCGTGCAACGCTGTGTTGTGCATGGCACGTTATGCATCAGGGAACCAAGCATGCCGTGCAGTCATGCATATCGTGCACCTCAAGACGGGCAACACTGCGTCAGGTAACAAGGGTACAACGGCCATGAAGCCTATCGGGAAACTGAGTCTATGGGTGTGTCGCTCACCAGGTGCAACGGACATCTATAAGCAACGGCTTGGGGGTACTAGGTGACGCTCTGTCGGGCATCGCCACAACGCCATGGCGTCTGGCACTTAGCTAGCCACAACTCCATAACGTCGAAGGTATGACGACCACTAGGCTACCACCCCAGGTCAGGTATATCGGGCAGCAAGGACATGTTGTGTGATGCCCGACACACAAAGGTCAACAACCAGCAGCCTGACGCCCCACACAACCCCACAAACTAGCTAACAAGCTCCACACCTCAATGCACAACGGCCTCAAACCATCACATAGGCTAAGTGTATCGGGCAGGTTACTCATCAAGGTGTGATGCCCGACACACACAAAGCAGGGACCATGGGTGACGCCCGACACAACCACCACATGCGTCGTCCAAAGCTCAAGGTCAAGAGGGATATCGGGAAGCACCTCCCCCAAGATCATAACGATCAAGATGCAACTCCACAAGGTCATCATCAACCTCAAGCGCAAGGGCACCTAACCCTAATGGATCAAGAAGATGACTCACCTCTCAACTATCAAGAGAGAGGGGTCTTGCCAAGCTTCTTAACTCCAATCGGGCAACACAAGGAACAACTCTAACAAGGTCTACAACCACCACAAAGCTCACCTTTCAAGTCCATGGTGAGAGGAGGGTGTTGCTCAAGCAACTATAACATAAGCTCACCTCTCAACTTAAACGAGAGAGGAGTGTTGTCCATGATACTAGAACTCAAGCTCACCCCTCTAGACCAAGGAGAGAAAGGGGTGTTGCACACCAAGAAACCCTAGAACATAGGTTCGGCCAACAAGGTACAACTAAGAAAGAAACTAAGCTAGTAACATATATAGATGATATGATCATAAGCAACATACAAGAACATAGAAGATGGTAATGTAGTTAGGGTTAGGAGTTATGTAACCTGCCTTAAGCAAGCTCCAAGCTCCAGCAAGGAAGGAGAGCAAGGCACTCTAGGGTTTGGCCACCACTAGAGGAAGAAGGAGACTCCAAGGCAAGGATCGGCCACCAAGCTTGCAAAAGAAGAGAGGGTGTCGTGCACCAAGGAGAGGGAGACTAAGGAACTAAAAGGGATCCTTAGCAAGGGAAAGGAAACGCATATATAGAAGGGGATGGAGGAGAAACCAAGGGAAGGTAAGGCAAGGTGTCGCCCACCTAGGGACACTTGTCCATGAGCATAGCCACCACTCATAACATGTCCTAAACACATGTCCAAGGCCATTGCCACATGCAAGCATCAAGCACCAAGTGTCCACTAGTGGTGACACAAACGAGGTCAAAGAAGGTCAAAGGGGACCATGGGCGACACACCCACACAACATGGCTGACACAAACCCTGGGCGACACACCTAGGCCGACACAAGCATGCTCTTGCCCAACACAAGGTCCAAAGAAACAAAGGCAAGGCACCACAAAGCCCAACAAGCTCAACCAAGCCCAAAGGAACTCAAGCAACGAGCCCAAACCTTCCTCTCAACACTAGAGGAAGCAAGGAGAGGGAGGAACACCTCTCAAGGTGGCAAACTTGCCCACAAACCCTAGACTTGGGTTAACTGCAAGTAGCACCTCCAACTCTCAACAAAGCACCAACAAACCCTAATCACCACTAAAGGTGATTAGTAAGCAACTAAGCATCAGGGTTAAGCAAAGCAAATAGGATAAGCCCTAAACGGAGGTCAGGGTCCTTACAAGCTAACCCCCTACAAAGGGATTTCATCCCCGAAATTCGAAGAGAAAAGTGAGGGATACTTCCTCCTCATCTCTTCCTCAAGCTCCCACGTGGCTTCCTCAATGCCACAATGATGCCAAAGAACCTTCATAAGAACCAGGTCCTTCCTCTTCTGCTTCTTAACTCTTCTGTCAAGGATCACCATAGGACCTTCCTCGTAGGTCACATCTTCATTAAGCTCAACCTCGTCTGGTTGTATCACTGTCGTTGTATCCGGATGACTTTTCTTCAGCATACTGACATGGAACATTGGATGCAACCAGATTGATCTCGAAATCAATCTCTCGGGGTGGAGGAACACTAGGGAACTCTTCGGGAAACACATCTGTAAACTCTCAGACAACTGACACCTCTTCGAGACTAGGACCTTTTGCCTTGGTATCCACAACAGTATCCACAATGTGAGCTAGGAACGCCTCACATCCTTGTCGTAACAACTTATCTTCCACCAAAGCTGACACTAGACACGTCGGAAGAATCTTCCTATCTCCTTGGAAGATCCACTTCTCTCCATCATCCTCAAACACAGCCTGCTTGGAACCACAGTCCAAAACAACTCTATACTTCTCTAAGGTATCCATCCCAAGGATAACATCAAAACCATGCATATTAAGTGGTATAAGATCCACTTGTATGCAGTGTGCCGAAAAAGATAAGACACAAGATGGATACTCTTCTCGAAGCATTGAGGAACCATCAAGAGGGGTTTCTAACAACAAGCTATCCTTCTTACAACTAACAAGTAAACGACAATTTTCAAGCATACTATAGGCGATAAAAGAGTGTAGCACCCAGGTCAACCAGAACAGATATAAAGCAAGAAGAAGACATATCAGAATGAAATAACTTCATCTGACCTGCCACCACTCGCGGGTTGACTATCGCCTCCGGCTGACTCATAGCATAGAATCGAGCCGTTTCTTGTTGTCCACATCCTCTGCTTCTCTGAGCAGACGATCCCGCTTGCAATGCTAGACTGCGTCCTCGCCCTCTGCTACTACTGGGTTGTTGTCTATCTGACCCTTGTTGATTCTGCCTTGGCTGTTGTGTCGCTTCAACATCTCTATTCGAGCAGTTGAACCTCCAATGCCCAATCTGACCACACAGATGGCATGACTGGTCTCGCTGTTGTGGCCTAGACGGCCATGTCACTGCCACAGAAACTGTACTATGTGCCTTAGACGGTGAAGAAACATATCCTCTTCCCTTACTTGGAGACCACTACGACGGTACACTGGAACCTCTCATCACGGAAGGTGTTGAAAACCTTGGCTTCTTGAAGCCACCAAACCTCTGTCCCTGGAACTAAGTAGGCCTCTTCTTAGACATGGCTTCTCTTTTCTCCCTTACTGATCGTTCAATCCTTTGGACAGATTCCACAAACGTAGCAAACCGCTCACTATTCTCCAACGTAGAAGTAGGTGTTGTCAGCTCAGCACTCAGACCCTTCTCAAAATGTCTGATTCGCTCTTCATCTGTTGCCTCCATGTGAGGACAAAACCTCAACAATTCCATGAACTTGGCCTCGTACTCGGTGATGCTCATCGTTCCTTGGCGTAAGCGCTCGAACTGATTGATCTTCTCATCCAAATACGAAAGTATCTGCTGATGAACTCGCGTTGGAAAACCTCCCAACCGATCACCTCACCAGGTTGCTTCTCCTCCTTGATGGTCCACCAGTGACCAGCACTACCTTTCAGAAGGTAGACTGTGTGCTTGACTTTGTCTGCTTCAGGGATTTCGAGGATCCGAAAAGCCTTTTCAAGACTTGTCAGCCACAGATATGCATCCACTGGATCAGCCGTTCCAGCATAATCTGAAGCTCCGACTCGACGAAGCCGCTCAAAGGTCTTCCCAATACCTGATGTTTCACTATGGGGAGCCTGTGCTCTCGGCGGAGGCACTGGAAATCTTTCTACCATGAGATTCATCGTAGCCATTATCTGCCCCATAAGTTGTTGATAGGCAGGATGTTCAAGAATGGCTGGGTCTGGTTGGGGACCTCAGGCACCCGATGTTCATGTGCCTGCCCTATAGCTCCATCAAATGATGCAGCATCGTTGTTCTCGGCAGCATGTTTTTCATGGTTTCCAGACATCTTTGCTTTTCTTCCGCTGAGGGCAGAAGATGATGGTGAGAAAATCTGGAAAACTCACAAGAACAGACACAACCTAGTCCTAAATCCTTGTAGACTCAGCGAACCTAAAGCTCTGGTACCAAACTTGTGACAACACATCCCACTATCACACAGACAGCGAGGTGTTACGCAAAAACGTGCAAAAATCACCATAACCACAGATTACCAAAAACACGGGTTAAATAAAACTGATTGCGGAAAGCAGGTAAACTGAGAAAACTATTACATTCAGGTCCACATCCTGCAAGGAAATTGGTTATACAAACATTTACAAGCCTTGATACGTGTCCACAGCTTAGAGGAACAGTTGTCTAGCCATCACACGAGTTCATCACCTGTTTATATGTACATAACGGCCCACATCCGGCCAGCAACAGGATATACAAAACATCATTAGCTATACATCGTGAAACAACGTCAAAACGCTCCCAAGGACCTGAGAGTACAGGGATGGCTCTAGACTCTACTACAAAACAACCAAACAGCAGCATATCCATCGCTTGCCTTCTACTACTCGTTTAGCTGCTTGGCCGCAACTCCGCGACCACCATCACGTCTAGCTCGAACACGTACAAAGGTTATAAACCAGCGGGGTGAGACACACAGTCCCAGCGAGAAACATAACTCCCTGCCGAAACTATAAAACCAAAGGAAGATTAAAGCAACAATAGCAGGTAATTGATCAAAGGTATAACAAGAGCAGTCTATATAAACAAGCTTTTCATACCATCAAGCTTACCAGGCTGTACAGAAGGCATATACCAAAGTACTTCTTTATGGAACATGATTGACAAGATATGATTTATAAGGTCTTACCACATAACATGAGGAACATATAAGTGGTGCAGGTATAACAAGGTTAACTACACAAGCAAGGCCTCAACTAAGGTTTCGTGTTTTGCCTTAATCAGTAAATACTATTCGGCTGGATTATGTATTATTATTATGCCCTGAGGAAGTGAGTCGTACCGCTCAAATCCAACCTTCGGTTACGAAACCCAAGCCAGTGCCATACAAGGTCAATGAAAGAGCCGGACTCCACGACCTCCCACCTCGTGGTCAGTGCACGAGTACCAAAGCAAGACCGCAGTCTCATGCTTAAGTGGCTTCAGCCATAGGGTCAGGCTACCCTTTGCCTAGCCCGCCTCGGTACAGGTATTGGCGCTAGTGAAACTGAGCTACGGGCATGTTCACCGTGCTCTGAGCCATGAACGCATTCATGCTCCCACATCACATATCCTGAGCCATGGGCCTATTCACCATTCTCTTCACATACTGAGCTACTTGCCTGAATCCGCACTCTGGAGTCTACAACCGAAGTTGCACTCATACCTCTTCATTTTCGGCTAGGAGAAACCACACATATTCAATAATATGCGCTTCCAGGTTAACCCGCAGGAGAACCTGTTTCACCATCACCAGCTCCTGACGATGATGGATCTATGGCCAGGGCAAACTACATGATATGTTCCACTGTGATTAGTTAGTATATTTTAAGTGAATTGTAAGATTCAACCAAGTTGTATAACATGCAAACTATAACAAGAATAAACAGCATGAAACTCAATACTATGCTTTTATTGTAATCAACATCCTCCTGATCCATCACAAGGATCCAACATTACATGTTATCACTTGGCCTCTTGCCAAACATCTAGATCCATCTCAAGGATCACACATTGCCATGGGATCTCAATCCCTTATCACATAATGTCACTGCCTCTCAAGGCATTCTCATCAACTTAGGCACTTTAACCAAACTCAGGTCTTCAGACCAAAACACATCATGTATGTTATCTCATTATCAAAGCAGTGTTACATAAGCATATATATATACCTCATAGCCCTTTACCTGGCTATGCATCTGTACCTACATGGTTAGTATGCATCATCATGGGTTATCAGGAGAATTATACTATCAACATAGGGCAACATTGATGATTACATGCTTTATCAATCATGCCTCAACTTGTGACCACAGACATAGGTCATATCATCAAGCAAAGCATCTTATATGTTTACCATTTACTCAACATTATACAAATGATTCAAGATGATCATAAGCAGATGTAGCATCATGTCAAATTACATAGATGTGAGCTACCATCTTAGTTATCGGCAATCATATCAAGGATCACCAATATAAACCCAAACGTGACAGCATGAAACAAGATTTATCATATAGGTTATCCATATAAGGAATGAGACCCTCACTAAAAATACCCACTACCCACACCAAAGGTAGTATCGGGCAGGGTACTCTCCCCTATCGCCCAACACTTCAAAACGCACAACGGTTAGCATCTAGTGAGTAGCGTGCAGCGTTGTGTTGTGCATGGCGCGTTATGCATCAGGGAACCAAGCATGTTGTGCAGTCATGCATATCGTGCACCGCAAGACGGGCAACACTGCGTCAGGTAACAAGGGTACAACGGCCATGAAGCCTATCGGGCAACTGAGCCTATGGGCGTGTCCCTCACCAGGTGCAACAGACATCTATAAGCAACGGCTTGGGGATACTAGGTGACGCTCTGTCGGGCATCGCCACAACGCCATGGCGCCCGGCACTTAGCTAGCCACAACTCCATAACGTCGAAGGTATGAGACCACTAGGCTACCACCCCAGGTCAGGTATATTGGGCAGCAAGGACCTGTTGTGTGACGCCCGACACACAAAGGTCAACAACCAGCAGCCTGACGCCTGACACAACCCCACAAACTAGCTAACAAGCTCCACACCTCAACGCACAACGGCCTCAAACCATCACATAGGCTAAGTGTATCGGGCAGGTTACTCATCAAGGTGTGATGCCCGACACACACAAAGCAGGGACCATGGGTGACGCCCGACACAACCACCACATATGTCGTCCAAAGCTCAATGTCAAGAGGGATATCGGGCAGCACCTCCCCCAAGATCATAACGATCAACATGCACCTCCACAAGGTCATCATCAACCTCAAGCGCAAGGGAACCTAACCCTAATGGATCAAGAAGATGACTCACCTCTCAACTATCAAGAGAGAGAGGTCTTGCCAAGCTTCTTAACTCCAATCAGGCAACACAAGGAACAACCCTAACAAGGTTTACAACCACCACAAAGCTCACCTTTCAAGTCCATGGTGAGAGAAGGGTGTTGCTCAAGAAACTAGAACACAAGCTCACCTCTCAACTTAAACGAGAGAGGAGTGTTGTCCATGATACTAGAACTCAAGCTCACTCATCTAGACCAAGGAGAGAAAGGGGTGTTGCACACCAAGAAACCCTAGAACATAGGTTCGGCCAACAAGGTACAACTAAGCAAGAAACTAAGCTAGTAACATATATAGACGATATGATCATAAGCAACATACAAGAACATAGAAGATGGTAATGTAGTTAGGGTTAGGAGTTATGTAACCCGCCTTAAGCAAGCTCCAAGCTCCAGCAAGGAAGGAGAGTAAGGCACTCTAGGGTTCGGCCACCACTAGAGGAAGAAGGAGACTCCAAGGCAAGGATCGGCCACCAAGCTTGCTAAAGAAGAGAGGGTGTCGTGCATCAAGGAGAGGGAGACTAAGGAACTAAAATGGATCCTTAGCAAGGGAAAGGAAACACATATATAGAAGGGGATGGAGGAGAAAGCAAGGGAAGGGAAGGCAAGGTGTCGCCCACCTAGGGACACTTGTCCATGAGCATAGCCACCACTCATAACATGTCCTAAACACATGTCCAAGGCCATTGCCACATGCAAGCATCAAGCACCAAGTGTCCACTAGTGGTGACACAAACGAGGTCAAAGAAGGTCAAAGGGGTCCATGGGCGACACACCCACACAACATGGCTGACACAAACCCTGGGCGACACACCTAGGCCGACACAAGCATGCTCTTGCCCGACACAAGGTCCAAAGAAACAAAGACAAGGCACCACAAAGCCCAACAAGCTCAACCAAGCCCAAAGGAACTCAAGCAACGAGCCCAAACCTTCCTCTCAACACTAGAGGAAGCAAGGAGAGGGAGGAACACCTCTCAAGGTGGCAAACTTGCCCACAAACCCTAGACTTGGGTTAACTGCAAGTAGCACCTCCAACTCTCAACAAAGCACCAACAAACCCTAATCACCACTAAAGGTGATTAGTAAGCAACTAAGCATCAGGGTTAAGCAAAGCAAATAGGATAAGCCCTAAACGGAGGTTAGGGTCCTTACAAGGAGGTTTAGGGATGTAGTGTGTTCCAAGTAAGATGTAGGAAACTCTACTTGTTTTACCCTTTCAAGTAATCTTTGAATATGTTTCATGATCATTAAGGATTATCTAGAGTGTGTTATCTTTTTGTTATTTAATTATTGAATGAGATTTGTATGTGTAGAAATGAATGTTTTAGGCATTTTGTACAATTACTCATGTAGGTATTTTGTAAAAAAAATGGAAACGCATTATCTAGGTTTCTATGTGTTCTTATTAAGATGAGTAATAGTATTAATAAAAGCTTATCCTTTATCTAGGATTCCCTGAGTATTTTAGATCTTTCCTTTATGTTTAAAGCAGAAAAGTGAAATGTGAAATAGTTGTAGCAATCTATAGGGTCGGGATAAATTATCCTCAAGAACATATATTTGTTGTATGTGAGAGTACATAAATCATCATTTGATGTGGTATTCATCACTTCTCTAATGTAAGTAAGAAGATTATCCTACAAGGAGAGGAAATCTATGTCTCATGATTAGCTAATCCATTTTGAAAAGGAACGATTGTGAGGTTATATTCATTCATATGTATTTTAGTACATTGAGAAGTGTTATGTGTAACATCATAAGATCTAAGTTTTCATCTAAGTCATGGACTCCCTTTTCAGTACCCATAATATGGAGTCCTCAAGTTTCGTAGGTCACAAATCAATGTGCCCCTACAACTAGGATATTTCAAACATGTTAGATGTAAGTAACCTTAGAGTATCAAAAACCCTTATTAGATTTATACAATATGTTGTATGGAATCTAATTCCTAATAATGAAAACTTGGTTGGTGCAACAAAGTTTATCAGAGATAAAGTAAAATATAGTTATTAGCTGTTAGAACTGTATGTTATGATATTTTTTTCATATCCAGTTCACTTTTACTACTATGTTATATTTCTTTAGTTCATGTATCTTTTATCCTAAGCTATATCTTGCTTATTCCCAGATTTTGTCATGTGTTGATCCACTCACTAGAGCCATGTGTCTCATGAGGACTACTTTAAAATTTTAGGATCACAACAGCAACATAATTAGCAATCATAGGAGGAACCATCTCAACAATAGATGTTAACAAGTGTGCCTGGGAAGATGTCTAGAGACATCATTGTTATTTAGAATTTAGGGGGTGAGAGGTCTTGATACTAACGATCTAGAACTCGAGTTGTATAATAGTTAATGCATGTTATGAATAATGTGACAAGGCATATGTATGTGACTAAGAATAATGAAATTTTGTATAGTTGGTATATATATATATAAATTGGATCTTACAATTTTTTGTGTAAATGTTCAACTTGAAATGATGTGCTTTGAATCAGAAGAATAGAAGTGATTTTTTCATAACAAGAATTAGTTTTTGCTTTGATCCACTAACATAAGGGTTTATATAAGGAGAGGTTAAGTGTAAGTGTGACTCCAATCACATAGCATGACTACGTGTGATCTCAAATTTGAGTGTCATATTTATTGGTAACTGAGAACGCAATTTTCTATTTTAAAGATAGGAACTTATTTTGTTGTACGTGTATAATATACATGTTTAAGCATGCCTTTTATGATTATTCAAATATGGCAGATAGACATGAGGAACAAGATGAGAGCAGATTTGAGCCTCCTATGGAGGAGATGAGGAAGCTTGAGGAGATGAGGAAGGCTGAGGAGCTTGAGGAGATGAGCGAGGCTTAGGAGATTGAGAAAATCTGAAGAGATTAGAAAGGCGCAAGCTTCTCGTGTGTCATCAGAGGTTGAAAGTGTTGTTTGGTTCCTTAAATATAAAAGTGGACTAAACCAGATTTCAGTCATGAGTTTGACAACTCAATCTAGAATCTTAGTCATGCTTTAACTGGGAGTTGAGGAAAGCTAAATAGATGAGAAAGGCACAAGCTTCTGGTGTGTCATAAGAGGTTGAAACTGTTGTTGGGGCCTTAAATAAAAAGCGAACTAACCCAGATATTAATCATGAGTTTGACAACTCGATTTAGAATATTAGTCATTCTTAACTTGGCATTCAATCGTTCATACTAGGGCTCATGCTAGTCTTAAATCCCAGTTCCTGTTACAAAATTCAGCCATATGGGGATTCTAGAGAAAATTTGGTAAAAACCTACCTTAATTCAAAATTTCAGACCTCAACATCCATGGCATTGCATGCCGTAACACATAGAGTTGGGCCTCGAATACCTGGTCGCCTTCTCCTTTTTAGCTCCTAACGAACTAACAACCAGCAAACTACCGTAACACCGACTCGGCCAGACAAAAGCCCGGAAACAATTGAGGAATCGATGAAGAATAAAGGGGTGAGTAGAACACCATTATACCAAATAACCAAATGGTTAATACATATGCGGTTAATTTATTTGAGACAATTTCGCCAACTCAAACAAATTGGTTTATATATTTCAGTAGACCGACTGTTTGGTTAACGGGTATGCTAAACAAAATTACGTTTGGTAAGCGAGTTAACCATTTAACCACAATTTAAGGATAGAGAATTATCCTACGATACACATCCACAAAGCTTTATTTTCATTTGAATAAACAAAACCTCTCCATCTATATCTCAATCCAATTCTATTCAAATTCATACTCTTTGTATTTACATGAGATACTTCCTAGTATAACTGATCCTAACTTTTGAATCTTTTAAGTTGTTGTAAATTAAGTGCTAATTAATCAAGGAAAGCCAAATTACTTGAACTTAATTCAATCAAGGTCTATAATTTAAAATCACAAATTAACGTAACCAAAAATAATCCGAATGCTGACCCCTAGAGGAACAAGCTGGAGAGTAGGGATGAGTATTGGATCATCCCAGATTTTGACAACTTCCTGCCTAAACTCATATAGATGGGTTGCGAGCCAGATTAGACCCCTTAATGTTCTGAAACTTGATTATACTCAGCCTGTGTAATCGAGACAGGCTTCCGGTCGAGTTCGGGACTGCCCAAATAGCATTCTACATTGAACATATTTTCAAGCGTATAGTACGACAAATTATTAACATGATTTTGAAAATGTGTGCAAACTGTTTAATGAATTTTATAAACCTATGCGCTTACAATATATTAAATAAATTAATACATATAAAGAATATTGTCTATATTAAGTATATTTAAAATTACAGTATTATCTTATTTATTTATGAGTTATATTTAAGCGCATCCAGCCATTTATGAAAATTTTGCAACGATCGTTATAAGAAAATGTACACTTTTGTTTCAGTAAATAGTCTACTAATATTTTGTTTGAGATGATTTTTGAAACACACATATCATCACTAGTATATATCCAACACCTAAGATTATATATATTGTAGATTATCGCAGACATGTTAAATATAATTAAGTGCACATAAACTTATTCTAAGACATTATTATTTTAGTTGTATTAATATGACTAACTATTTCAAGTCAAATATAATTTTATAAATTTATAGTCAAATGTATCTTACAAAAATACATATTATACATAATCTTGCAGTTAGCTATACATGTAATTAATCTTGATATCAGAGTTTTCGAGTCTGGCTTACCTTAACCCTGACCCAGCCCATATACTAATATGGATAATTTTAGACCCGGCGGACCGAGTCTTAATCAGATTATATGGGTCGGGACGTGAGTTGGGACATGTCTTTGTTTATTCCAAGAGAATCATATGCAATGTCACTGAATGAAATTGTTTTTCTCCGTTCATCCACGGGAGGGAGGGAGGGAGGGAGAGAGAGAGAGAGAGCCTGCTACTATGTCACCACTGAGAGAGAGCCTGCTACTATGTCGCCACTCAGGAATTGCACGGAGATGGGTGGGAGCAGGGAAGGACGGAGAAGTGTCTATGCAATGTTATATCAAACCTAGGAAGGACACGAGCTTATATCAGATGTACTTGCTATTTTCAGCATTAGATATTTATTCCGTCATTTGAAGTCATAGCTCAAACTCCCAAAGGCAAAAGTAATCGGAGACATGAGAGAGAAATAAGCAAGAAATAGTTCCAATAACGTCTAGTATGTAACAGTCTCAAAGGTGAAACGTGCTGCAGAAGTAATAGATATATAGTGGAAAATTGCAGGCATAACCTAAACACAATTTCATTTTGAACTGGAATTATTATTGTGATACATTTACAGAAGTCCGAGGTCGCATGTAATCGAATTTCGTGGTGTACACGTTTTCTGGTGGTAGTACATTATCCACATGTTTCGTCCTTTAGGAAATTCTATTAAAAATGCCTTGGAATTTACCATTGGTACTTCGCAGCCACTAGTGCCTCCTCGTAGCGAATTGCAGCATTATCCCAGCTGAGATCCTGAGACATTCCTCTCTCTTGGATGCCCTCCCAGCTGCTTTTGTAATTCCAGTAGGTGTTCAAGCAGTGACCCAATGCTTCAATCAGCTTGTTGGTTTCAGCACGACGGAAAGTCCATCCGGTTCCAGACTCATTAAAGGGATCAAATTGTTTGACTGTGTCTTTTAGCCCACCGGTAGCATGAACAACAGGAACTGTTCCATACTTCATAGCATAGAGCTGATTCAGACCACAAGGCTCAAACCGAGATGGCATCAGCAATATATCACAGCCAGCAGTAATTCTGTGTGCTGTTTTTACAGAGAACCCTACCCATCCCCTGACCTTGTTATTGTACTGGCTCTCAAATCGGCGGAGCACTTCTTCGAGGTCTGCTCTTCCAGAGCCCAACATAACCAGCTGCAAATCTTGGCTAGATATCCAGGGCATGGCCTCTGCTATGAGGTCAACACCTTTCTGCTGGTCCAACCTTCCAATGAAACCAACGAGGGGGACTTCCTCACGGCCAGGCAAGCCAAGTTCTTTCTGCAATGCGCTCTTGCATTGGGCCTTCCCAGTTTTAAGAGTTTCTAGTGAATAGTTTGCATATCCATCAGATTTAAGATAGACATCCACTTCAGGATCCCATTCTTGTGGATCAATCCCATTTACAATGCCTTGTAGTTTCCAGTGGCTATCATTTATGATCTCATGGAGACCCCATCCACCCTCTATTGTTTTCAGCTCCCATGAATAACCATGGCTGACTGTCACAATCCTATCAGCAGATCTTAGGCCAGCTGCAAAGATGTTGAAGTGTACCCCTCCAACAGGATCATTGAGCTTAAAAAGATCGTGGTAATGTTCTGGCACATCCACACAGTTGATATCCTCAGGTGGACCACGGCCCTAGGAATATAAAAAAACAATTTCAGCTACTAAAAATAATGAAATGATTCATGCTTACACACACAAATACACAAACAAAAAAGACAATAAATTTATATTTTGTGTGAGATCTCATAGCTATCAAGGTGTAGCTAGGCAACGGAAAGGCACCAACTTGAGTGCCTAAATCCTTCAGTAGTCTGGTTGAGAGACAAATACCCTTTAGGGACAAATCTTAGATTATTGTAAGTCCGACTTGGGTTAATTGAGTCTAGGTTAAAGTAGATCATTCTTTGAGGTTCAATTAGGATTAATTTTGACGATTTAGGTCCCTGATCTTGCTGAATTGCAAAAAGTATCATTAAGAAACTGAAAGACTTGTGTAAAGCACACAACAGAAAACATGGATATCCTTCCTTTATATTATCAAGATAGAGAGATGGAATAGATAAAGGGGCAACGGGTTTTAATGCATCTCTGGTATCTAATGAAAGATCAAGATTGATATTAATATATGTTCTCGCTTTGTGTTACTCATTCTTCTATAGATATATGATGATACAATGATAATATAGTAAAACTTTTTCCAAGTTCAAATAATATAATAGCCTAGATTAACCTGGGGAGACATTTACAATCTTCGGTGGTAGAGGGGATCTTTGGCATTGCTGTTATTAATTTGCTATATCGTGTCATAACACCAAAAGGAGCCAAGTACGAACATTATCCAGTTTTGGTATCAAATCCTACATTGTGGGCATGCGGTTATCTTAAATATTACCAGAGACACCTAGTCTATTAAACACCCCTTTGCTGAAAGCAACGGCCTAGTGGTCTAGACGACTATTAACCATTTCATGTATTGCAGGTGGAATATTAGAATGATACTCAAATCTTAAGTAAATAGTATAGAAATACTGTGTTATTTTCTATTTCTACTGTGTCATAAAAAACAAAAAAGGAAAGGCGTTCGCTCCTGTACTCGGCATCCTATCAGTAATTTATGTTCGTCTGACAATCTCTGTGGTAGCTTTGCTTGTTTTACTTCTGCTTTGTCTGCTGTGACAATTCCTAAATCAGCCAAAGAGGCACTTTGCCATCCTGCCTGGAAACATGCTATGGAGCAAGAAATGCATGCACTTTGTGAACAACAGACTTGGGATCTGGTTGATCGTCCTTCTTCGTGCCAAACTGTTGGATGCCGCTGGATTTTTACTATTAAATATCAACCGGACGATACCATTGAACGCCTAAAGGCCAGATTAGTTGCAAAAGGATATACTCAAACATATGGGGTTGATTATTTTGAAACTTTTTCTCCAGTCGTCCGCTTAAATCCTGTCTGTATTCTGATATATGTTGCTGTGAATAAAGACTGGCCTTTGTATCAACTTGATGTCAAAAATGTTTTTCTCTATGGAGATCTACAGGAGGAGGTCTACATGGAGCAACCTCCGGGGTTTTTTGCTCAGGGGGAGTTTGCTTCTAAAATCTGCAAACTCAGAAAAGCGATATATGGTCTGAAACAAAGTCCACGAGCATGGTTTGACAAGCTCAGTCAAATCTTGATTACCTTTGGCTTTCGGCGTTCACAATCTGATCATTCTGTATTTATTCGTAAAACTGCAGCATGACTTGTCATACTTATTGTATATGTTGATGATATTGTCTTATCTGGCAGTGACAGTGCAGGGATACAGGCAACCAAACAGTATTTAGCACAACACTTCATCACCAAAGACCTAGGGAAACTACGATATTTTCTAGATATTGAGGTTGCTAGATCTTCTGCAGGACTATGCTTGTCACAGAGAAAATATGTTCTTAATCTCTTGCAAGAGACTGGTATGCTGGGCTGCAAGCCAGCCAACACTCCTCTGGATCCCAATATGAATTGGGATGATGATACTTCCCCTCCTTATGCTGATCGCCACCAGTTCAGGAGACTGGTTGGCAAGCTTATCTATTTGACTGTCACTAGAGCTGATCTGGCAACTGTTGTAGGATTCATAAGTCAGTATCTTGATAAACCTCGACAATGCCACTGGGATGCTATCTGTCACATCTTACGATATCTCAAAAGCTCTCCAGGGAAAGGTCTTCTGTACAAAAAGCATGGCCACTGTAATTTATCTGGCTTTTCTGATTCTGACTATGCAGGAAGTCGATCTGACAGAAAATCTACATCTGGATATTGCACTTTTGTGGGAGGAAATTTGGTTACTTGGCGCAACAAAAAGCAGACAGTTGTTGCCCGGTCAAGTGCAGAGGCAGAATATAGAGCTATGGCTCATACTGCATGTGAGCTCCTGTGGGTCTGTGGCCTTCTGAACGAATTTGATATCACATCTTCTAGCCCTATTCCTATGTTCTGCGACAATAAGGTGTCCATTTTCATTGAGAGCAACCCCACCTTCCATGAAAGAACCAAGCATATTGAGGTTGACTGCCATTTTGTTTGGGACTCGGGAGAAAGTCCTATCTGGACACATCTGCACTCCATATCTCAGTACTGAGAAGCAGCTTGCCGACATCTTCACTAAAGTTCTACCTAAAGCTCGCTTCCAGACTCTGATTGACAAGTTGGGCTTATTCGACATCTACGCTCCAGCTTAAGGGGGAGTATAGAAATACTGTGTCATTTTCTGTTTCTACGGTGTTATATTTTCTTTTGTATTAGTCCCATATTGCCTGCTTGTATGTATGTCTCAACTCTCTATAGCTATATAAGAGAGTACTCTGTACACCTTTTTACTCACTGAATAAACAACTCTTTTCCTATCTATAAATAGTAGAGAAATGCAAAAAGTATCATTAAGAAACCGACAGACTTGTGTAAAACACACAAAAGAAAGCATGTTAGTCCTTGTTTTATGTTATCAAGATAGCGAGATGTAAAAGATGAAGGGAAAACAGGTTTTAATGCATCTCTAGTATCTAATGAAAGATCTAGAGTGGTTTTAATATTTGTACTCACTTTCTGTTGCTCATTCTTCTATAGATATATGATGATACAATGACAATATAGTAAGACCTTTTCCAAGTTCAAGTAATATAATAGCACAGATTAATCTGGGGAGACGTTTACAATCTTCGGTGGTGGGCAGAGGATCTTTGGCATTGCTGTTATTAATTTGATATCTCATGTCATAGCCAAAAGGACCCAAGTACGAATGTTATCCAGTTTTGACAAATACTATGTTGCGTGCATGCTGCTATTTTAAAGAGTCACGTCATATCCTTTGAAGAAATATTGAATGTCGTAAATAGATAGTACTGTTTATATTAGTTACAGACAACTGTTCTGAACAATAAGGTAATTCTATCATGTATTAGAAAATCTAAACATTTGGAAACAATATGGTAGTTCTGTCTAGCATTAGAATTTTCTGTTTATCACAAGATTCACAACCACAATTTGCATTTATAATTGTAAGGATCAGACCTGGAGAAAGATGATTTATTACTCTTGTACCTGGTGAGCTATATTGTGAATCACAAGAACACTTCTGGTGTACTTCATCAAACCATGATCACGATAGTACGCCTTCAGATAAACAGGTAGCAAAGCAGTATGCCAGTCATTTGCAATAAAAACTAAGTTTCCATCTCCATAGCAAATCCCACCACAAGGAACATGCCATGGGACCTGTATAATCATGAGAACGAGAGGAAGTAACAATCAGATTTCTCATGGAGCAAAGTTATGATATCTGTTGGAAAGAACCTAGCAAGTTATATAGTTTCCATTGATCATCTCAGACCCCAAACACAGAAACGTAAACTTTTGAAAGTCAAAATAGCAGCACAATTGTTCTAGACATGGAAAAATACCTCAATCGCTGCCTTGCAGAATAAAACCATCCTTTTCAGAATGTCCTAAATCAAATAAGATTCGGAACAAAATATTATGCGATATGTATGGCATAAAGAAAATAAGAACTCGTAGCACAACGCCTTACTCGTCTTTGTCCACCGTAGATATTGCTCTCAAAGCCCCGAAATATAGGACTGTCTAAAAAGACAAAATCCACACCATCAATATAAGTGTGGTAGTAGCATACCTCGAAATCCTGAAAAAAAGAAACAATAGAATATCCGCTACACAAGTAAGAATTGACAACCTAGGGTTTAAAGCGAAACTATTTTACCTGCCCATCTACTTTATACCTCCGGCATTCTCCTACTTTCTGAAGTTCAGAGTAATCTCCATATCTAGGTATAACAACCTACAAACATCTGCAGTTCATTCAAATTCTCCTGGATATTCAAGTATCCCAGTGTGGGATTTGATTTTGAAGTAAATGCAGAAAACACAGTTTAACGGCATATTATGGAGGTATTTAACAGGAAGAAATAATTTTTCAAGTTGCCCAGCTCTGAGCCATGATTAGTCCGTGGAAAACAAGATTATTGAATAGGACTTAAGGTAATTAAAGTGTTACCATAACCCTATGGCCTCGCCTCGCCAATGCCTTTGGTAGAGCTCCAGCAACATCTCCAAGCCCCCCTAAGGAGATTCAGTACATATCAACAATTGGTTATGAAAATTGTGAAGTGAATGGGAGGCCATTTAATAGTAACATTTATCATTGCCAGTTTTTAATTTCCAGAATAGAGGAATGATAATTATTTTAAGATGCATGCTTTGGGGTGCAGGTGTTGAAAATACAACTCATCTTATGTTTGCATGTTCTTACTTCCAAGGATGTGAGGAGTTTAGCTACCCTCATCACACCAACACCAGCTGCTATGGAAGATATTATACGAAGAAAGGAGTGATGAACATCTCGTGCCCATCTTTTTTACCACCTACGGGTTGAGAATAGGAGGATTTTTAGGGTAAGTTGTAAAGAAAGATTTGACTCTTTGTATAGTAGCTAGATTGATAGGTTATAGTATGTTCTTCTTCTATACCGCTATGTTCTTTTTTGGTACACAGCCAGTGCAAATTGTTGTTTGTTACCAAAAGTAATAGAAAGCAGCAAGACGCCATTTTGCGAGAAAGAATTAAAAGATCATTGCCTGTTTTAACCCAAGGAGTACATTCTGCAGCTACTAATATTATATTCATGACGTTAGCTCCAGCTAGGGGAGGTGGCTTCTCTTCTGTTTCCTCTGATTCTAGGTCAGCTTCGTCATCTTCTTCCTCCGAACTAGTCTCCTGAGTTTCCCCTTTTCCTTGTTTTGACCCATTAGACTGGGACACTTTTGAAAGTGTAAGTGGCATTTCCTCTGTAGATGATCTATACTGAAACTCACTTGAAAGACCGAGAGCCTCCGCTACGGAACGTTCACGTTTCAAGCCATCTGAATCGGATTTGTCATCATCACTGATGAATTTTTCATCTATTCCTGTGTTAATGATGCTGTCTTTTGTGGATGACACAGCTTTCCTTCTTTCCACAATCTGCACCAATCTTATCGTTTCAACCAATTCACAGATAGTAATCCATGCTGAAACTTACACATAATATGTTGAAGAAAATGGCAAATAAAGAATTCAGAGCAATAAAGCTGCAAATTGTTATACAGACGGAACATATGACTTAATGACCTAACATGAAACATGTGTTGTTATCAGAACATTAAGTAGCATCTTTATAGTACCATAAAGTTATCCTTTGTAGTTTAATAGACTAGCTAAAACTGTGCTACATAGTCTGTTGCTGAGAAAGGCACAGAAATATAGAAAGAGCTCAAGAGAGTTTTAACCAAATACCATAAAGTTATCCTTCATAATTTGATAGATTAGCTAAAACTGTACTGTTTTTATCTGTTGCTGAGAAAGGCACAGAAATACAGAAAGAACTCAAGTGAGTTTTAACCAAATGTGTTGCTCTACCCATACTTGTCAAGGCGCTCGCCTAGGCGGCCGCCTAAGCGACAAGGCGTCCCAGGGCTGCGCCTAGGCGAGGACGCTTTATTTATAATGCTACAGTGACCTAGTTTTGTGGGTCTGGTTGTATATCCACTTATTTTAATGTTTGATATGGCTACACCAATGTTCAAAATTAATAGTGTTGCCTATTTTATGTGCCAAATATCACTTTTAATTGGATCTAATACTCTTTTGGGTTTGACTGGATCTAATACTCTTTTTTTGTTTGACTGGATCTAATACTCTTAATACACATTTGATTTTTCTTAGTTTGCACCTTCAGATTGTATTAAGTAGCTATGCTATGAAGGATAGTGATTACATTGCTTAATACTTGTAGCTATGTATGACAATAAAAAATATATATTAATTTGTTGATCACTCTCTTACATTCTTTATAATAATTCTTTTCGTGTCCTTGACATTATTGTCAATGATAATATATTAGAAATGTAATTGGTTATTTTTTCTTACAATAAAATATATATATAGGGAGATCGACCATAAATTTGTAGATAACTACATATATAACTATACAATGTGTGTATATGAGTGGGGAAAAACCATGACACATGTATATATACCATGGAACACAACATCGTAGAAGTTTGGCGATGTTTCGCCGAAGTTTCGAAATTCGACCATAGGCGAAGTCGAATACCATATACTTCGACCTCGTCCAAACTTCAGGGCGAAGTTTCATGGAAGTCGGCGAAGCTGACTTTTTTGTGTGTATTTTCGTCTCAACTTCTCCGAAGTTGTCGAAGTTTCCTTGAAGTTGGCGAAGTTGGGGCGAAGTTAAGACCACCCAGAACCATAATCCCAACTAGTGCCCCAATGGCCATATAAGGCATAAATGTCACTCCAACCCTCTTCATAACTTCTAATATCAACTCCTATGTTTTTTGTTGCCACTCATTCCTAGAGAGGGTGTTGTAACTACTATTTGATTGTATATTGTATATAATACATATGGTGAACTGTATCTATATAAGTGTGTTGCACAATTGACCATTTCAAGCAACACATTGTATTATTAACCTACATTGGGCTAGAGGGTCATAAATCGTGTTCTTTTTTTAAATTCACATATATAAGATAGAGGTATAACATAATTATAAGTTTTCCATCAAAGTTTTCTAAAAATTCACATCATTTCTTCAAAAAATAGCATCGAAGTTTGCGTCTAAACTTCCTCGAAACTTCCTCAAAGTTTCCACAAACTTCCACTTCCACACGTGACGAAGTCGACACGAAGTCGAAGTCCTGCACCATGATATATACATAAAATATATACATAAATTGTTTTTTTAAAGGTCGCTTAGACAACGCCTAGGCGCGCCTAGTCGCGCCTTGGCACAAGGCGTCCAGCCCCAATGCCGTGTCGACTTGCTGCCTTAACAAGTATGGCTCTACCGTATAGTATCTGAAAGAGAAAAACAGAAGAAATACATGGAGACTGTCTGTCTTGTCAATTGAGTATTCTCTTGCAATATTCATTATAAAGGTCAATAGCTGTTCCGTTTCTTGTTATAATGAAACAGTGAAAGATGGATGGGCCAGACTCAAAACGGGAAAATGATCATATTCTACCGAACATTATATGATTTCATTACTAATTTCACTGTGTCGTATTCTCCATGCAACTTGCCTGTATCAGTCATTTGCGGGTGTGGGACAAACAAAGCATCAATTTCTAAATCAGGAATAATAGAGGCTTAAGTGCCGCATAACTTGCTGAATATCGTTAAGATATTCATTCAAACTTGGTTTAATTTTTCATGTATACAAACACAAGGATCAATCAGGCATATTACTTAATGTGACAGTACCAGAAAAATGGAACTTGTAGACAGTAGTAGAAAGCTTCATCCCGTTAGGGGTTAATATTACATAAATAGAGAAAGGGCAGATCTATGATTAGAACAGGCACCAGATACAGAGCAGTTACGGTCACAAGTAAGGAAACCAATTTAAAATGTGCGAACAAGTCATGCCGTTAATAAGAAGGTGTTAGAGAAAAGCTATTAACTTTGCAAGCCTTGCAAGTAAAAATAATTTACATAACAAGCAGTGAACACTGGAGCAGACCTGTTGAAGAAGGTCTTTCTGTCTGGCTAAGACCTGCTTACTCTTCCGAATGGCGGCATTTAGCTCCGCATCTGCTACCTCGAATGTGTCATCGGCAGCGTTGACATCGTCTTTGCCAACAGCGACGGTAGACCACCTCCTCGAACCTCTTAAGAAGGGAAAGCACCGGATGGTCCGGCCATCAGGTTCCCCCAGGAAAGAAAACCGACCGGAAGTGCCCGGAGCAGCTCTTCCTGACAAAGGTAACCGCCGACACCGTGACGGCAAGCATTTCCCCTTGGCGCTGCAGGACGGGAGCTTCTCGCTCGGCGCATCGACGAAGAAACCGACGGCGGCGATAGAGGACATACTTGTTCCTCGCTGCTGGAGTGAATCTGTCTATCAGAAGACAAAAGATTCAAGGGTCCTCTTCAATGTCGGCAAACAGGAGCTACGTCGGAGAATCTAGGAGTAAGATGGGTGACACAGTGGAATCCTGGCCAACATCGACCGGCGATTGGAGAAACAATATAATGGGAATTGGAGGAGAGGGAACTCTCCGGAACTGTGTGGTGCTGGTCACTGATTCCAGCAGCAGAAGAGCCTCCACTCCGCCCGCTCGGCCATGGGAGAGAATTTTAGAGGCTGTGAGGGCAGGAAATTGGCAGATGTTATGCGGACTCCTCTGGTTGGTGGACATCAGGGAGATAGGGACCAACCGAGTGATGACAAGAAAGTGGAGGCCATAGATTAGCGATCCCCAATAGTGGTGAGAACATAAGTTTTGCGAAAATGTGTAAAACGAGTAAACGACCAACAAAAAGTTTTTTCCCAAAACCCCCCTCACTTATCTGAAAATTTCTAAAACCCACCTCTAGTTTCACAAATCCTAATAAACACCCTACTATCCATTACAGCCGGTTGCAGCCTTTGCGGCTAGTTCTTTTTTCTTGTTCCAATTTCTAGTCAAATCTATATTGGATTATGCTATTTGCTTGGTGTAATTTTTGGTTGCCTTCCTTTTGTTTTTCTCTCCCATTCTATCACTATGGGAAAAATATAGAGTCCGAGTATATTCCATTTTTAAGATAGAAAATAATGGATGCATTTCTAAACTCTGATCAGTAATCGATTTTGGTCAGAATTTTGGTAAATGCACATAGGATTGTACAACAATCTAAACACGGACCGGGTCAGTTTGGACCGAACCAGACCGAGATTCGGTTAACAAACATTCATAGACCAAGACGGACGGAATAAAGTCGGTCTGGAGATCAGACCAGACAGGAAATATCAGTGACCGGATCAGGACCGAACCACACCTAGATCAAATTGTGACCGGAGCTTGTACCAATATTCATACAATCCTAATTATAAAATAGAAAAAATATATAATATAAAAGAACTGATGAAAAGTTTTGATGAGTCATTTGTAACACAAATCAAGTTACTCAGTTAAATTTTACATACTGTGAGAGTAACTTTGTTGTTATATGACTAGTGAGAACATTAATAATATAATACTTACACATATTAACACATTAATTACTAATACTTACAATTATTATAAAGTTGAATTATATAGTTAATATGTAAGGAGTGTATTTTCCGCAAACATAGTCTACAATTCAACATTCATAGTTCATTTTGTTGTTTATCACCTCAATTTATTACAATATTAAAATTTGTTTAGTGGGTACTTCTTACCAGTGTAAGTGAGTTGTCGATACTATCAATATTTATAGATATAATGACTGATCATGATATTTATATACTTATTGGTCAATTCCAGAATCATTAATAGTACCTACAACCCTTCATAAATAGTAGATCTAATTAATATATATAATATTTTTTATACTCTCTAGTTTAACGGGTACATACCGGTTTCTACCGATTTTAGATCGGATTGAATTTAAAAATTAGAAGATGTGGACCAAAGCAGTAGTCAAGTCGGTCTAAGATTGGACCGGACTGAAAAATTGGTCTGATCTAGTCCACCGGTGCATTTGGCTAGATTAAACTGAAGAAGAAAAACTGTTAACATGTGCATTTATGACTGTACAAGTATTGGTCTAGATCGGTGGACTAGATCAGACCAATTTTTCAGTCTGCTCCAATCTTGGACCGACTTGACTACTTCTCTGGTCCACATCTTCTAATTTTTAACCGATCTATAATCGATAGAAATCGGTCGGTACAAGTTAAACTAGAGAGTATAAAAAATATTATATATATATATATATATATATATATATATATATTAATTAGATCTACTATTTATGAAGGGTTGTAGGTATTATTAACGATTCTAAAATTGACCAATAAGTATATAAATATCACGATCAGTCATTATATCAATAAATATTGATAGCATCGGCATCTCACTTACACTAGTAAGAAGCACCCACTAAACAAATTTTAATATTGCAATAAATTGAGGTGATAATCAACAAAATGAACTATGAATGTTGAATTGTAAACTATATTTGCAAAAAATACACTCCTTACATATTAATTGTGTAATTCAACTTTATAATAATTGTAAGTATTAGTATCTAATGTGTTAATATGTGTAAATATTATATTATTAATGTTCTCAACAGTCATATAACAATAAAGTTACTCTCACGGTATGTAAGATTTAAATGAGTAACTTGATTTGTGTTGCAAATGACTCATCAAAACTTTTCATTAGTTCTTTTATATTATATACTTTTTTTCTATTTTATAATTAGGATTGTATGAATATTGGTACACGCTCTGGTCGCGGTTTGATCTAGGTGTGGGTCCGGTCTTGATCCAGTCACTGATATTTTCTGTCTGGTCTGATCTCCAGACTGACTTTATTTTGTCTGTCTTGTCTATGAATTTTTGTTATCCGAATCTCGGTCTGGTTCAGTCCAAACCAGCCCGGTCCGTGTTTAGATTGTTGTACAATCCTACGTGCATTTATCGAAATTCTGACCAAAATCGGTTACTGATCCAAATTTAGAAATGCAGCAATTATTTTCTATCTTAAAAATAGAATATACCCGGACTCTATTTTTTCCAATAGTGATAGAGTGGGAGAGAAAAATAAAAGAAAGGCAACAAAAAAATTACACCAAGCAAACAGCAGAATCCAATATAGATTTGACTGGAAATAGGAACAAGAAAAAAGAACTAAGTCGTTGCCGCAAAGGCGGCTGCAATGGGTAGTAGGGGTTTGTTAAGATTTGTGAAACTAGAGGGGGTTTTAGGAATTTTCAGATAAGTGAGGGGTTTTTAGGAAAAAACTCCAAAAAGAAAGGGCAGGAAATTACGGAAAGGACGCAATTTTGTTTTCCTGTGATGGCGGCGGCTGTGCAAGGACAACTTGGGTGGGAGTGTAAGATAAGATTGGCATCAATAATTAAATGACCTTGACGTTGAAGATAAGAGGCCTCATGCGGTTCAAAAGTTCAAATCTAGCACCGTACGAGGTTGTCTTTTATGTTACCAACTTCTTAGAGGTAAGGTTTACATATACATACAATTATTTGATTAAAAGAGGACAATGAGGGTATATGGCAATGGACGCATTATATAGCAACAAAAAGGCTTAGGGTTGAGAGAAGTAAAAGGTGATCTAGGACTACAGGGACAATGGAGAAGGTGAGATTTTCTTCAGACAGTGAAATTAGAAGATTTACTTTTGTGAGGTTCGATGGCTATATTTTGAGGTTTGCATCTTGAAATTAAATGTTGGAGAGATCCCATAAAAGTTGGCTAGGGAAGGGACCGCATGTTAATCTATTGGAAAGATTTTGAGTGATCGGGAGGGACTAGTGGTGAGTTTCTAAGCATATGTGATTGACTTGAGTAGATTAAAAAGTTGTACTCAACATCCAGAGGAGGGTTTTGTGTTATGCATAGATTTACATTGAAATTTTATTATTGTTGGTAGCTATGACTCTAGGCTCGTAAGGCTTTTAGGAGGTCTGGGACCCTATCCTTTAGAGATCAAGGCCAACATGATGACATGCAAGCTTATTGATTACAAGGTTGGTCTGAGTGACTGACATCTCGTGTATAGACTAACAAAATTGCCCCATTGATAAGTGGCTTTTACATGTTGGGATCACTTGACATGTTTTTACAAGATAACTATATAGATAGATATACATGTCATGAATTGCACATAATCTAAACTTCTAGTTGCTTGTGGGTCCATTTCTGTAAAGTTTGGATGATTGTTGACACCCTCATTTTTGCTCACTCAAGAGAATTCATGATATTTTATTTCATATTTTTGCCTATTTAATCCATTCATTATCACTCATGTTTACTCAGTTTGGGGCTCTCTATATAGAAAATACTTTGTCCAAACTCAAATGAAGAATATATTGATGAGGATTGATGGAATTTGTGTGCCAATTGATTTTGTGATAGTGAAGACAAGGGAGGTTCACCTGGAGACATCACCTTAGGATGACCATTCCTATAAAGTATTAAGGTATTGATAAATGTGGACAAAAGCAATCTGACTATTGATATTTTTCACAAGAAACCCACCTTCTCTTTGAAGCCTCTGGACTAAGATTGTTTAATACAAGTAATGGATGTGGGAGGAGAAGAGGATTGAGATGGTTATCTCCATGATGACCTTGTTGATCAAGAAATTTCTTTTGACCCAAGTTGAAGAGAAAAAAAATGTCCAATTGAAGGACAATAAAAGAAAGCACTTGTGAGAGGAAACCCACAATTTTTCTTTTGCATTTATATTTTTCCAATTTATTTTTAGGATTTAATTCCATCTGTGCATGTTAATATTCATGTGTGTGAATTCTCCATTATGGTTCATTCATTATGTATGTTGAGGTTATTACTCAACCCAATATAGTAGATAACAAATGGTCAACTTTTTTAAGACATAATTTTATCCAAGGTAGGCAAGATGTGCCCAAGTTTAGGAAACATGAGAAGTTAAGAACATTGTGCCAACTCTACTTTAAAAAACTCGTCCAACCTAAGGAGAAGCATGAGTTGCACCCATGTTGGCACATTGTGTCCTACTCTACAACACAAAGACAAGTAATTTGACACCATTTTTGACATGTAGTTCACCATAATAGCATGCACAAATGTTCAACATATCAAGGGAATTTTGAGTGACATATCATGTCTCATTATGTGGATTTAAATTATTATAAGGAGAAAAGTGTTGATCTAGAAACACACCATTCCCTAACTTGATACCCCTCTCCCCCTTTGCAAATTAGCATGTCTATCAAGTTCTCCTTTGTTTTCAACCACCACTTCCAGGCTCGAAATCACCTTCGACTACCCCCTTTGTCTTCACCGCCACCGTGAGGAGCAACACCAAGCACCAAAGGGGAGGAATCACCTCCATATTGGCAAAGTTGTCCCCTTAAGAGGAGTGTTGAGAAGACTCAAGGGATCTACAATAGGCACCTATGGACTTCCCTTTAGTACAAATGACGTAACCAAGATTTGCTGACTGTCACTTCCACCTCACTTCTCCTTTCATCTCCCAAAACCACCTTTATACCATCTACCACTCCAAAAATGGTAATTCACAACGTGCATCTATCAACACATGTTGGGCATATTATCTTCAAGACACCCAATACTTGATCCAAGACACACCATGCTTTTAGAATTACATGTCATGTCCTAATCTAGAGCACCCATGCAACCTCAATTTTCAGTCTCATACCCACCTTCACCTCAATATCCACCATGTTCCAAAGCATGGAGGAGGTAAAGGATCAAGGTACAATCCACCTCACTTTTTAGTGTGCCCGACTTTGAGATTTAGGTAGCAGAAGAGGACACCGATGAGGAAGATGAGTACCTTATGATATGGCTCCCTCCATGCTCCAATATGAGGATCATCTTAAATTCTTCAACATGATCGTTACCCAACATCTCCACCCTACAAGGTTCCTATGCAAAAAGACTTAATTCTTATGGATAAGGAAAAACACCTCCTTCAAGAACATCTAAATCCTCAAGGATTCTTAAAGGGTAACACAAAAACTTTCCCTAATATCAGTCTTGAATTCCAGTCTTCTCTACATGAACGGAAACATGGGGGTACTAGTCTAATTGAATTTAGAATGGATGATAAGGAATTCATAATGGGTGAGAGAATTATCTGAACGCATGGAGTTTGATGAAAAGGAGTGGACATGGGAGCTTTAAGAGTTTAGCAACCAAGCCTTTTGGTCTAAGATCTTCGATGATCTACCCTACAAGCCCAAGGAGGCTAGGGCTATCCATATCCATAATGTTGTCCTCTCATCATCAACATTATAAGGCCCCTAATCTAGCTCACACTTTAAACATGTTAGTTATTTCAAGTAGATGCTTCATAATCCTAATTGCATTATTGAAATTGTTTTGGTAACTAGTTGGTTGATTAATATCTTATTTTTCTATGAATTTGCATCTTGTTTGCTTGAATGTGCAATTTAGCATGCTTTGTGGACTTAAGTGCAATTTCATCATACATGGAGGTCTTATTTGCATTTGGTATGCATCATAGCTTAACATATCTATCACTCTATATTTCTTGGTCATCCTTTGTTTGCAGGCTTTCTACCTTTCTATTAGGTTTTTTAACTAATTGCTCCTTAGATTTAATATTTAACTTTGTGTATGTGTGTGGCCTTGTTGCTAGACCAACGTGTCCTAAGGGCTTGTTTGACTGACGGTTGGATACTAGATTGTGGTATCTCTCAATGTTTGGGAGATAGTCTTGCATTCATGATGAGTGACAATTGCATGAACTGATTGATCAAGACTTGAGTTCAGTGATGCTTGATGAGAATCTCTTACAAACAGATGGCATGACCACATGCTTTCCAATTGAAGAATATGGTCTTGCATGCAAAGACTGACGACCTATGGATGTACACAAAATGATGAGTGTGAGAGATTGATGGATCTCTTGTCTTGTGTTGAGATAAAGATTGTGAGGACCAGTGAGTCCTCAGATGTGCCAAGTGATGGTTGAGGGGCTTCACAAACTGATGAGGCACTAGCCTCACATACCAACTAGGGTCTTACTTGGACTGGCAAAGGGGGTGGCGATGACTGAGAAGCTCATAATGCTAAACTCTTGTGTCTCCTCACTCTCTTCCTCTCTCAACTCAATCTATAAATACATCCCTTCTTCTCCTTGAACCCTTCTTGCTCAGCTATTGTGGATATGAGAGAGTCGTGGAGTTATATCCATTATTTATTGTTCAAATTCAGTGAGATTTCCTACAGTGCATCAATGGCGAGAAAAGGTCAGAGGACCTACTTTCGATCTTCTTGAATGCTTGTGCATGCTTCTCCTTCATTTTCCCTTGAAGATTGTAGGCCTTGCTTACATCTATAAACCATCTTTCATGTAAGAAAGCATCTTTTTTTATCTTATTCCTTGTTTCTATTCCTTCTTCTTCGTTGGGCCATTCTATGCTTGTTCTTGGAGAAAGCTTGATAAAAATGGCTAAATATTCTTCTTTCCATTCCCTCTTATCATAGTTGTCCTAGGTTCGTTGAGGAGAATCTCATTTGGAGCTTTGAGTGGAGAAACCTTGGGCCATGGGCTTTGTTGTGAGGCTTGCTTCTTAGAAGTTGGGTTTAACTCTTGGAAGGTAAGTGATATAGTATTCAACGCATTTAGTACCTACATCATAGATACAATCATAATATTGCTCTCTAATACTCTATAATGCTAGGAGATGGTATCTTTAGGATTATTTTGAGAAAGTATGATAGAAATCCGAATTTTCATGTTCTCCTAAGATCTTATAAACATTCATTAACGCTAGTTACATGGACAAGTAGTCATGTATAGACCTAAATTCGAGATACATGTCAAAGTATACTTCAAAGTGAAAATTTATGGTCTTTTGTACCATAGAAAGAGAATTTGAAATAGAAGATAATTCTTGCTATTGGAAACTCTCTTATAATGTTGTTAAGTATATTACTTAGTGTGGGCTCCGATCTCCAAAACCACGATATAAGCTCAGCGGAAGCATTCGATTAGCAGCGGAATACAAAAATCATCGGAAATTAAAACTTTTTGAGACAAGATCTTGAAAACCATAAAACTTCTTTCTTAGAAAGGAAATAAACTATTTACATCTCTGTCAAATTACTTCTTGAGTAATTATACACAACCTGATACAAAATCTCAAGAGTCAAAACCAAAATCTTAGACCACTAACTCCAAGGACTTGAGAGTACAGAGACGGCATAGGACTATCTAACTATAACTCAGCAGTCAGTATCTCCACCTGAGATTCACTGCTGCTCCTGGTGTTGCTGCTGCTGGTATTGGTCACCTGTAGGCTGGTTCCTCCGTCCTCGACGACCACCTAAAAAGTTGAAGTCTACGGGGTGAGACAATTTTAAATAATTGTCCCAGCGAGACTTATAATTCTCCACTAGAAGCTTTATAATAGCAATCAAAGAACAACATAAGCAATAAAAGCTTTTAAGGTAACCAACAACAGATTGGTAATAAGTAGAATATCAACAATTAAGGAAAATGAAGCACATATGTACTATGCAGTGTAACATCATTCAAGTATCTCGTAGTTCAACCTAAGTAGATATACTACGCGGTTGATTATGTTTTACAAACATCATTATGCCATGCGAAGATGAGGTATACCGCTCATACTCCAACCGATCACTGTTAAGTCGCATCGGTATCATACCTAGGTCATCAAAAGAGCCGAATTCTTATGACCTCATCTTCCTCAGTCAGTGTGAGGATAAACATGCAGGACATCTTGTGTCTCTGCTACTAAAGCTCACCAGGGTAATCTGGTACTTCGCTATTAGAGTCACAGTGGCATTCTGTACTCTCTTCGTCATCGAAAGATTTCTTGTTTATCTCTCATCGATATGGTATAAGGATTTCCTCGAGAGAATTGTAGTACAGCATAAACATATAGTGAAGGGTTGATGGATTAAGATACATCTACATCAATTCCTACACTAGGATGTAAGGATTTCCACATCCATATTCCCCCACATACTCAAAAGTATATGATCCAGGAATTCCCTTAGGAAAACCTGTTTCACCATCATATAGCTTCTGACAATGATGGATCTATGATCAGGGCTCTACATGGTATGATTATACTTGATTAGTTAGGTACATTTTAGTATTCTTTTAACATCATACATGTTCTCAAACATTATTATTAGCATAGCAGCTATGAAAGTAGAATACTAAATGTAACAGGTCTAACTCACATCAATTATCATTTCTCAATCATCTCATCACAAGTCATCTAATAAGCATAACCTTGATGATACTCATGGCTCTTACATCCTATCATCTCATGTGATGCCACTTACCAGGCAACAAGGTATTTCACTATTCATAAAGCTAAAATCATGCTTTAAATGAATAAGGTATCATAATCCTTACCTGGATATGATCATCATCATATAAGAACCTACAAAATTAATTCAACTAATAACAGTAAACAATTCATTTCAAGAGTTGTACTTTCATACTCTCAGAAGAGTCAGGTTCCCTGATTTCTCATCTATTAGGGCTTACTATTCACATTACATGTTATCACCCTATAATTAGGGTTTACTATTCATTTTATGGTGAATTGAACTCATAACATCATCATGCATGAGAAACATCACCATAGATGCCCTCATATTAGATTAAGATTCATCAATTATCACAATTAGGGTTTCCATGATCTCACATAGGTGGATCATACCCTAATCATGCACATTCTTATGTATTGTAGGTACTTTACTTGAATTTCAACCATAAAAGGTACTTTCTCTCTCCTCTCACTAATAGATGGTGATTACACCACTCTAGATTAGGTTGAGACAAGTCCTCACTGATTAACATAATCCAAAACACCACTAATATGTCATTAGGGTTTGATTAAAACAAGGTATCCTTCAATTGAACCCTTTAGGGGTAATTTTGTAATTTACACCATTGATCACCATCATGAGTCAAATCATTAGTCACTTAGTCCCTTAATGTCCTATGGTACCATTAGGGTTTTGATTAGACCATCATAGGACCAAAAACACCTTCAAACGATTAAGCATAAACAACCTTGAAAACCTCCAAACGGTTTCAACCTTCAACCTCCAAACGGTCTTGAGACCGTTTGGGGGCATTGACCGTTTGGAAGGTTTGACCTTTAAGACTGCATGGATCACCAAGACCGCATGGGTGCGTTGACCATTTAAGAAAGTTGACCTCCAAACTGTTTGAAGCTATGCGACTTGAACCTGTTTGATCTTAAACGATCTTGAGATCGATTGGTCCAAACGACCTTGAGATCGTTTGAGCCCAAACGGTCTTGAGACCGTTTGGACCCCAAAAGTGACTCCAAGGTTATAATCGATTATGGTTATCTATGTTGTAGCCTCCAATTGGCCAAATCCTTATTAACTACTTGTAAATTGAGTCAATTAGAATTAGCCTTAATCAATTAGACACCAAATTGACCCTCAATTGAAAGTCAATTAGGGTTGAATCCATCTCAATTAGGGTTTTCAATCGGATAGTCATCAATGTTCAACAGTGTGAATCAACTTGAGGTTGAACCCATAAATTGACCTCCAATTGGGCCCAAACTTGGCCCAAACGGTCTTGAGATCATTTGGACATCCTCCAAACTGTCTTGAGACCGTTTTCCAAAAGTTTGACCAAAAACCAAGTCGATTGGATAAGGGTTGAACCCTAATTAGTTCTACAATCATCATTTTTATCAATTCTTCAACTTATTGTGATTGGACCCTCAAAACATCAAATTAACTTAACCCTAGACCTCCAAAAGGTCTTGGGTTGTCACCAAACGGTCTTGAGACCGTTTGTATGAATCCCCAAACGGTATTGAGACTGTTTGGGTCCTTCAACCCAAAGTTCACCAAAATCTATCCTTGAAATCAGCAAAACAACCCGATTAGGGTTTAGGGGGTTGAAGTGCCTTCAACTCTTGATTGGTTTGGAATTAGATTATGATTCTTTGTAGGAATTAATTTCAACATATTTACAATAGACCCTTAAACGGTCGTCCCTTGGTCAACCCTATAAAATGGTCTTGAGACCATTTGATTCCAAACGGTCTTGCAAGACCGCATGAGATCAAACGGTTTGAGACTGTTTGATTTCAAACGGTTTGCAACCGTTTGGACCAAAAGGGTCCAAGGTCATTTGATAAAGTTGCCTAGGAATTCACGCCCATCATCTTCAACCTCTGTTCAGGTCGGTTACTCCACGGATTTGCTGGCAAGGGTGCAAGGAAGAAAGGAGGTAGAAGAAGAACTAAGCATAATTGCAAGAACATAGATATGCATAATAAAGCAAGAAGTTTAGAGTTATAAAACCCGCCTCAAACATTGTTCCTAGAGCTCCAAGCTTCCAAGCTTCAAGCCTTTAATGGAATCTTGAGCTCCACAGGTCGGCCAAAGGTGATTCTCCAAGGAAAAGATGGGGATGGTCGGCTAAAACAAGAAACCTAAGTAAATGAACCATAGAACCAACCTTATACAAGGATTTCCTCCAAGAATCTGAGCTAGAAGATGGTTCCTTCTCACCTTAGAACTAGTTGGTCGCCTCCTTGAGTTCCAAAGCTCTACCTTGGTCGGTTGAGCAAGATGAGAAATGAAGAGGATAAAGGATACATTTAGTTGGTTTGCAAGGGAACTAGGCTTATATAGTTTAGGCTATTTTTCACCATAAGGACCTCTAAAACATAGATTTCTCATCTAAGTCCTTCCTTCTTTCTAAGGCACGTCCAAACTATCATAACTTATGCAAAGCCCATCAAAACTCAAGATCTAAGGGTAAAGAAAACCATTATGCCAACTAAGGTACATATATGTAGAGTCTCCATACTCATACTAGGTGGATTTTACCATAGAGATCATTCTTTTTATCTGATTACTCATTGAAATGCCCCTTTCATCATTTCTACTCTAAATGATGTCAAGAGTCATAAAATATACTCTAGAAGGTATATTTTATAAGTTGCACCCCACATTTTGGGTAAATTGCATTTTACTCCAAAATTAGGGTTTTAAGCACAAGGATTGTTCCACAAGCTGCATCTTGATGCCCAGGCTTGGGAAATCCATTATATTTCATCATATTCACTCATATGATGTCTCATTACCAGAAGAGCATCTTAACTTGTGAAATTTGCAAGTTAAACCCCTTAACTGGGTAATTTGCACATAGGTCCCTGCATTACAAAACAATATTACAACTTTGTTTAAAAAAAGAACAAAATTGAAAGTGTATGTTCCTGAGGAACTTAATTACATGCCAGAGAGTAATTACAAGTATTTAATCACATATTTAGGCAAAACATCTAGGGTTAGTTTATAACTCAGGTCAGGGATGTTACAAATTATCCACCCCTTACAAGGATTTCGTCCCCGAAATCGATAAAACATATTAGGAGAAAAGAGTAGGGTATTTCCTTATCATCTCATCCTCTAGTTCCCAAGTGGCTTCTTCAACACCACAGTGATTCTAGAGGACTTTCACAAGACTTATGTCTTTCTTCTTTAACTTTTTAATTTTGTTATCAAGGATTGACACTGGTCCCTCCTCATAAGTTATATCTTCATTCAATTCTACTTCCATAGGCTGTAGAACTGACTCGGTGTCAGGGTGACATTTCCTCAGCATAGAAATGTGAAACACAGGGTGTAACTTCTGCAACTCTGGAGCTAACTCTAGTCTATAGGCTACCTTTCCAACTCATTCAATGATTGGATAAGGCCCCATAAATCTAGGAGCTAACTTTCCCTTCCTTCCAAAACAAAGGACTCCTTTCCAAGGTGAGACCTTAAGGTACACTCTATCTCCAACCTGGAACTCTAAGGGTTTACGACGTCTGTCATCATAAGACTTCTACCTATCCTATGCAGTCTTAAGCTGTTGTTATATAACTTTGATCTTCTCTGTAGTCTACTGCACAAGATCAGGACCTAACAACTGATGCTCACCAGTCTCATACCAACATAAGGGTGATCTACAACGTCTACCATACAAGGCTTCATAAGGTGCCATATCAATACTATGTTGATAGCTATTGTTATAAGCAAACTCTACCAAGCTTAGGTGTAGATCCCAACTTCCGGTAAACTGGAGAACACATGCTCTCAACAAGTCTTCCAAGGTATGTATAGTCCTTTCTGACTGTCCATCAGTCTGTGGATGAAAGGTTGTACTAAACCTTAACTTGGTGCCTAAAGCTCTGTGTAACTGCTCCCAAAAATGACTTGTAAACTGGGGACCTCTGTCAGAGACTATAGTGACAGGAACTCCGTGCAAACGCACTATCTCTTGGACATACAACTGTGATAACCTTTCAGCAGAATAGGTTGTTTTGACATGTAAGAAATGTGATGTCTTTGTCAACCTATCAACAATCACCCAAATGGAATCATGTCCTTTGCTTGTCCTGGGTAGGCCAACAACAAAGTCCATGGTCACATGGTCCCACTTCCAGTGTGGTATGGGTAAAGGTTGCATTGTTCCTGCAGGCTTCTGGTGTTCAGCCTTAACTTGCTGACACACAAGACACCTCAGAACAAACTCAACTACATCCTTCTTCATCCCAGGCCACCAATACATATCTTTCAAGTTTCGATACATCTTGGTGCTCCCTGGATGCATAGCGTACATCGAAGAATGAGCTTCCTCCAGGACTAACTTCCTCAGGTTATCCACATCTGGTACTATCATCCTCCCATGATGGCATGCCACTTGGTCATCTGAATCATAAAAACCATCTCGCTTCTCATCACCATACTCAGATCTGATCTACTGAACTATAGCATCAACTTGTTGTGCCTCTTTTATCTGCTCTCTTAGGGTAGGTTTAATGTTCATCTCAGCTAACAAACCGGCTAACAATGACACCTTCAACTGCACATTGTCTTGCCTTAAAGAGATAAGCATATCTCTTCTAGAGCATACTAAGGAACTTAGTTGTGCTCTATCCATGGTTGATGTTGCTGATTTCCTACTCAAGGCATCTGCAACCACATTGGACTTCCCTGGATGGTAATCAATTGTACAATCGTAGTCCTTGATTAACTCCATCCAGTGATGTTGCCTCATGTTAAGCTCATGCTGAGAGAAGATATACTTGAGATTCTTGTGGTCTGTGAAAATCTGGAAGGTTTCTCTGTAGAGATAATGTCTCCAGATCTTCAAGGCATGAACCACAGCAGCCAACTCTAGATCGTGTGTTGGATAATTCTCCTCGTGTTTCTTAAGCTGTCGGGAAGCAAAAGAAATCACTTGCTTATCCTGCATCAACACACATCCAAGTCCATTCTTGGAGGCATCACAGAAAACTATATATCCTTTTCCTTGCTCAGGTAGCACAAGCACAGGTGCACTTGTTAACCTCTCCTTCAACAGCTGAAAGTACTGTTGACACTTATCACTCCAAGCAAAAGGAACATCTTTTCGGGTTAACTTGGTCAAGGGTAAGGCTATAGAACTAAAGTTCTTAATGAACCTTCGGTAGTAGCCAGCCAACCCTAAGAAACTTCAATTCTCCGTCGGTGTCCTCGGTTGTTCCCACTGTAGAACATATTCTACCTTTTTAGGGTCAACACGAATACCCGAGGCAGATACCACATGACCAAGAAAAGACACTTCCGGCAACCAGAACTCACACTTGCTAAACTTAGCGTATAGCTTGTGTTCTCTTAGCAAGGTCAAAGCTTGGTGAAGATGTCGTTCATGCTGCTGAGCATCCTTACTATAGATCAGAATGTAATCTATGAAGATGACAACACACTGATCAAGGAAAGGTCGAAAGACTCTATTCATGAGTTCCATAAATGCAGCTGGTGCATTAGTTAATCCAAATGACATAACTGTGAACTCATAGTGACCATATCTTGTCCTAAAGGCAGACTTAGATATGTCACTGTCCTTAATACGAAGTTGATGATATCCTAACCTCAAGTCTATCTTTGAGAAGACTGTTGCACCACGCAACTGGTCAAAAAGATCATCAATCCTTGGTAGAGGGTACTTATTCTTTATTGTTACTTTATTGAGTTGACTGTAATCAATGCACAACTGCATTGACCCGTCTTTCTTTTTAACAAACAAAACCGGAGCACCCCAAGGTGAAGTACTCGGTCGGATGAAACCTTTCTCAAGTAACTCTTGAAGCTATTTCTTGAGTTCTGCCATTTCGGCAGGCGCCATCCTATTCGGTGTCTGAGCTATGGGTTGTGTACCTGGGACTAAATTGATTTCAAAATCAATTTCTCGAGGCGGTGGTATACCTGGAAGTTCTTCAGGAAACACGTCTTCGAATTCCCTGACTACAGGAACTTCAACAAGGTTGGGACTCTCTATGGTAGTGTCTACCACATGGGCTAAGAATGCATAACATCCTTACCTCATCAGCTTATCAGCACCCATAGATGATACAAGATAGGTGGGTAGAATCTTTCTTTCGCCTTGAAAGATCCATGTGTTGCTTTCATCAGCAAACACAACCAACTTGGATTCACAATCCAAAACAACCCTATACCTTTCCAAGGTATCCATCCCAAGGATTATATCAAATCCTTGCATATCAAGTGGTATGAGATCCACTTGAATGCGATGATCAGAAAAGAAGAGGATGCAGGAAGAGCATACCTCCTGCAAAACAGCAGACCCTCTCAACGGAGTCTCCAGCAACAAGCTATCTGTCCTATGACTGACTGTCATGTTGCAGTTGCGAATCACTCTTCGAGTGATAAAGGAGTGCGTAGCACCCGGGTCAATCAAAACAGACATAACACATGATTTAGACATATCAGAATATAAAAGTTCCATCTGACCTGCCACAACCTGTGGATTGACCACTGCATCTGGTGGGTTCATAGCATAGAACCTCACTGTCGCCTGAGGTGGGGTTGGTGCTGATGATCCAGCTTGAGACGCTTGTCCGCGTCCTCTAGCTACTCCTTGAGATTGCCTTCTCTGTGATCCTTGTTGACTCTGTCTCTGAGGCTGTGTCACACTGACAGACCTAGACCTGCAGTCCTTCATCAAGTGTCCCACCTTCCCACAGTTGTAGCAGTTTCTTTCCAGTTGTTGTGGTCTTGGTGGTCCTGTGACTGACATTGATGCTGAACTGCGAGTCTCTTGTGGCGGTAAACTCCGTCCTCTACCTCTACTTGGGGACCACTGAGTCTGAGAGCTAGATCTGGGTGGTGGAGGTGTAGGTGCAGAGAATCTAGGCTTCTTAAAGTCCCTAGATGAAGAACCCTAGAACTGTGGATATCTCTTTTGGGTTTGCCTTTTCTCGACTACGGATCTATCTATCCTTCGGACTGACTCAACGAAGGTAGCGAACCTCTCCCGATTTTCTAGAGCAGACACGGGAGTAGTCATGTCGACATTCAAACCCTTCTCGAACCTTCTGATCCTTTCTTCTTCTATGGCAGCCATGTGCAGACAGAACCGCAACAACTCCATGAACTTATCTTCATACTCGCTAATGTTCATCACGCCCTGCCTCAATCTCTCAAACTGAGAGATCTTCTCGTCCAGGAAGGTCTTTGGGAAATATCTGTGGACAAATTCTTGACGAAAGTCTTCCCACGAGATCTCCATTCCAGGTCTCTTCTGCTCTTCCATGGTCCACCAGTGACCAGCACTTCCTTTGAGAAGATAGACAGTGTGTCTAACCTTCTCAACTTCAGGGATGTTCAAGATTCTGAAGGCTTTCTCCAACTCGGTTAACCATAGATCGACATCTACGGGGTCAGCTGTCCCAAAGTATTCGGTAGCTCCAACACGACGAAGTTGCTCGAACATCTTACTGATACCTTGTCCTTCAGGTTGGACAGGTGCCCTAGGTGCAGGCATGGGCATCCTGTCGGTTATGTGTGTCATGGCAGTCATAAACTGCCCGAACATAGTTTGAACAGCTGGGTTGCCCATATCATCTGGGTCAAACTGTGGTGGCTCCCTGGGTGGCTCAGGTATGGGTTGCTCTATTTCTGGGACCCTTGCACCTTCCCGAGGTGCAGAAACACTACTCTCCGCCACATACTCCTCATGTGGTTCAGACATCCTTATATATCTTCTTCTCCTGAGGAGAAGAAGATTCTATTAGATAAGGAAGAAACACTAAGGATAGACTCGACATCCTAAGTCCTATGTCTCTGTAGACTCAGCGAACCTAGAGCTATGATACCAGTTGATTGTGGGCTCTGATCTCCAAAACCACGATATAAACTCAACGGAAGCATTCGATTAGCAGCGGAATACAAAAATCATCGGAAATTAAAACTTTTTGAGACAAGATTTTGAAAGCCATAAAACTTCTTTCATAGAAAGGATATAAACTATTTACATCTCTATCAAATTACTTCTTGAGTAATTATACACAACCTGATATAGAATCACAAGAGTCAAAACCAAAATCTCAGACCACTAACTCCAAGGACCTGAGAGTACAGAGACGGCATATGACTATCTAACTATAACTCAGCAGTCAGTATATCTACCTGAGATTCACTGCTGCTCCTGGTGTTGCTGCTGCTGGTATTGGTCACCTGTAGGCTGGTTCCTCCGTCCTCGACGACCACCTAAAAAGTTGAAGTCTACGGGGTGAGACAATTTTAAATAATTGTCCCAGCGAGAGTTATAACTCTCCACTAGAAGCTTTATAATAGCAATCAAAGAACAACATAAGCAATAAAAGCTTTTAAGGTAACCAACATCAGATTGGTAATAAGCAGAATATCAACAATTAAGGAAACCGGAGATGAGGTATACCGCTCATACTCCAACCGATCACTGTTAAGTCGCATCGGTATCATACCTAGGTCATCAAAAGAGCCGGATTCTTATGACCTCATCTTCCTCAGTCAGTGTGAGGATAAACATGCAGGACATCTTGTGTCTCTGCTACTAAAGCTCACCAGGGTAATCTGGTACTTCGCTATTAGAGTCACAGTGGCATTCTGTACTCTCTTCATCATCGAAAGATTTCTTATTTATCTCCCATCGATACAGTATAAGGATTTCATCGAGAGAATTGTAGTACAACATAAACATATAGTAAAGGGTTGATGGATTAAGATACATCAACATCAATTCCTACACTAGGATGTAAGGATTTACACATCCATATTCCCCCACATACTCAAAAGTATGCGATCCAGGAATTCCCTTAGGAAAACCTGTTTCACCATCATATAACTTCTGATAATGATGGATCTTTGATCAGGGCTCTACATGGTATGATTATACTTGATTAGTTAGGTACATTTCAGTATTCTTTTAACATCATACATGTTCTCAAACATTATTATTAGCATAGCAACTATGAAAGTAGAATACTAAATGTAACAGGTCTAACTCACATCAATTATCATTTCTCAATCATCTCATCACAAGTCATCTAATAAGCATGACCTTGATGATACTCATGGCTCTTACAGCCTATCATCTCATGTGATGCCACTTACCAGGCAACAAGGTATTTCACTATTCATAAAGCTAAAATCATGCTTTAAATGAATAAGGTATCATAATCCTTACCTGGATATGATCATCATCATATAAGAACCTACAAGATTAATTCAACTAATAACAGTAAACAATTCATTTCAAGAGTTGTACTTTCATACTCTCAGAAGAGTCAGGTTCCCTGATTTCTCATCAATTAGGGCTTACTATTCACATTACATGTTATCACCCTAGAATTAGGGTTTACTATTCATTTCATGGTGAATTGAACTCGTAACATCATCATGCATGAGAAACATCACCATAGATGCCCTCATATTAGATTAAGATTCATCAATTATCACAATTAGGGTTTCCATGATCTCACATAGGTGGATCATACCCTAATCATGCACATTCTTATGTATTGTAGGTACTTTACTTGAATTTCAACCATAAAAGGTACTTTCTCTCTCCTCTCACTAATAGATGGTGATTACACCACTCTAGATTAGGTTGAGACAAGTCCTCACTGATTAACATAAGCCAAAACACCACTAATATGTCATTAGGGTTTGATTAAAACAAGGTATCCTTCAATTGAACCCTTTAGGGGTAATTTGGTAATTTACACCATTGATCACCATCATGAGTCAAATCATTAGTCACTTAGTCCCTTAATGTCCTATGGTACCATTAGGGTTTTGATTAGACCATCATAGGACCAAAAACACCTTCAAACGATTAAGCATAAACAACCTTGAAAACCTCCAAACGGTTTCAACCTTCAACCTCCAAACGGTCTTGAGACCGTTTGGGGGCATTGACCGTTTGGAAGGTTTGACCTTCAAGACCGCATGGATCACCAAGACCGCATGGGTGCGTTGACCGTTTAAGAAAGTTGACCTCCAAACTGTTCGAAGCTATGCGACTTGAACCCGTTTGATCTTAAACGATCTTGAGATCGATTGGTCCAAACAACCTTGAGATCGTTTGAGCCCAAACGGTCTTGAGACCGTTTGGATCCAAACGGTCTTAAGACCGTTTGGTCCAAATGGGCTCAAACCGTTTGGTCCCCAAAAGTGACTCCAAAGTTATAATCGATTATGGTTATCTATGTTGAAGCCTCCAATTGGACAAATCCTTGTAACCACTTGTAAATTGAGTCAATTAGAATTAGCCTTAATCAATTAGACACCAAATTGACCCTCAATTGAAAGTGAATTAGGGTTGAATCCATCTCAATTAGGGTTTTCAATCGGATAGTCATCAATGTTCAACAGTGTGAATCAACTTGAGGTTGAACCCATCAATTGACCTCCAATTGGGCCCAAACTTGGCCCAAACGGTCTTGAGATCATTTTTACATCCTCCAAACGGTCTTGAGACCGTTGTCCCAAAGTTTGACCAAAAACCAAGTCAATTGGATAAGGGTTGAACCCTAATTAGTTCTAAAATCAGCATTTTTATCAATTCTTCAACTTATTGTGATTGGACCCTCAAACCATCAAATTAACTTAACCCTAGACCTCCAAACGGTCTTGGGTTGTCACCAAACGGTATTGAGACCGTTTGGATGAATCCCCAAACGGTCTTGAGACCGTTTGGGTCCTTCAACCCAAAGTTCACCAAAATCTATCCTTGAAATCAGCAAAATAACCCGATTAGGGTTTAGGGGGTTGAAGTGCCTTCAACTCTTGATTGGTTTGGAATTAGATTATGATTCTTTGTAGGAATTAATTTCAACATATTTACAACATACCCTTAAACGGTCGTCCCTTGGTCAACCCTATCAAATGGTCTTGAGACCATTTGATTCCAAACGGTCTTGCAAGACCGCATGAGATCAAACGGTTTGAGACCGTTTGATTTCAAACGGTTTGCAGCCGTTTGGACCAAAAGGGTCCAAGTTCGTTTGATAAAGTTGCCTAGGAATTCACGCCCATCATCTTCAACCTCTGTTCAGGTCGGTTACTCCACAGATTTGCTTGCAAGGGTGCAAGGAAGAAAGGAGGCAGAAGAAGAACTAAGCATAATTGCAAGAACATAGATATGCATAATAAAGCAAGAAGTTTAGAGTTATAAAACCCACCTCAAAAGTTGTTCCTAGAGCTCCAAGCTTCCAAGATTCAAGCCTTTAATGGCATCTTGAGCTCCACAGGTCGGCCAAAGGTGATTCTCCAAGGAAAAGATGGGGATGGTCGGCTAAAACAAGAAACCTAAGTAAATTAACCATAGAACCAACCTTATACAAGGATTTCCTCCAAGAATCTGAGCTAGAAGATGGTTCCTTCTCACCTTAGAACTAGTTGGTCACCTCCTTGAGTTACATAGCTCTGCCTTGGTCGGTTGAGCAAGATGAGAAATGAAGAGGATAAAGGATACATTTAGTTGGTTTGCAAGGGAACTAGGCTTATATAGTTTAGGCTATTTTTCACCATAAGGACCTCTAAAACATAGATTTCTCATCTAAGTCCTTCCTTCTTTCTAAGGCACGTCCAAAATATCATAACTTATGCAAAGCCCATCAAAACTCAAGATCTAAGGGTAAAGAAAACCATTATGCCAACTAAGGTACATATATGTAGAGTCTCCATACTCATACTAGGTGGATTTTACCATAGAGATCATTCTTTTTATCTGATTACTCATTGAAACGCCCCTTTCATCATTTCTACTTTAAATGATGTCAAGAGTCATAAAAGATACTCTAGAAGGTATATTTTACAAGTTGCACCCCACATTTTGGGTAAATTGCATTTTACTCCAAAATTAGGGTTTTAAGCACAAGGATTGTTCCACAAGCTGCATCTTGATGCCCAGGCTTGGGAAATCCATTATATTTCATCATATTCACTCATATGATGTCTCATTACCAGAAGAACATCTTAACTTGTGAAATTTGCAAGTTAAACCCCTTAACTGGGTAATTTGCACATAGGTCCCTGCATTACAAAACAATATTACAACTTTGTTTAAAAAAAGAACAAAATTGAAAGTGTATGTTCCTGAGGAACTTAATTACATGCCAGAGAGTAATTACAAGTATTTAATCACATATTTAGGCAAAACATCTAGGGTTAGTTTATAACCCAGGTCAGGGATGTTACACTTAGCAGTTATGCTTTTGGATTTTCATTTAAAGTAAATCCATTATCTCAAAGCACTCATTTATGCATAAAGTTGGTGTTTCAATACTAATTCTTACATTTAATGCAACCTTTAAGTACATTGGAATCTAAATCTTGAGTTTCACGAGGAAAAGATGCTATTATGACAATTTTCCCTCAATATGGATTTTTTTAGAGAATCAACTTGTGGTGCCCTAATTTGATTTCTTAGCCTCTGTATGGTTAAATGTGATATATGCACAATGTTTGGGTAGTTGAAATTGTATGGTAATACATGTTTCACAATGAAAAACGATATCAGAAATTCTAGGTACTAATTGTTTCAATTGTTCTAGTGAATGATGCTCGAGGCGATAGTGCCACGGGGTGCCCGTAATAGAAGTAGTCAGGTAAGCCATCATTTTGGTGCATCCAAATAGTAAAGTCCATCTAGTACCTCATGGCCTGAACCAATCTTCATCTTCGTGGCCATATCCTAAAAGATAACACCATCCAAATCAAAGGTAATTGAGCATTGTAGGCTCTTAACAGTTCTACTCACAGATAACAAGATGATAGGAAATTTAGGAACATAAAGATCAGAGTGTAAAGCAAGACAACCAGAAGTGTAAATATTTCCAATCCCTAAAATAGGTGTTTGTGATCCACCTACTATAGTGACTGGTGGAATAGTAGTAGTTTTATGCAAAGTAGAGAATAAAGATGGATTTCCATTAATATGAGAAGTGGCACTAGAGTCAATAACCCATGTATTTTTACCAGATTGTGCCAAGAGAGTAGATTGTTTCAGAACAACATAACCATCAGTAGTAGAGGTTTCAATAGAGGAAGCATGACATTCCTAAAGTAGCTTCTCAATTTCATATTGGAACCAATCAACAAAAGGTGGAGCAATTGTAGAGGTAGTAGTGTCAGGTTGCTCTGAATAAACTTGATTTCCCAAGCAGGTTTGTCATGCTTGATCCAACAGCGGTCCTCAATATGGTTGTTACGCTTGCAGAAATTGTAGTAACATGATTTAGCAGGAGCATCAGAGCCAGAGAGGTATGAACCGTGACCAACACTAGGAGTGGAGAGACTGCGTCTGTGACCACGTCAGCGACTGTGACCATGGAAAGGGTACCCTGAATGGACAGCTAGAGAACTAATATCAGATAGATCAGGTGCCGCCTAAGAGACAAAGGGTAAGCATTGTATGCATTTCAGAACGTCGTGTAAGGTGGGTAATGGATCACTGGAGATAATCTGATGAACCACACCAACAAAGGAGGGTGGTAGGCCGGCAAGAAACTAAACAAGTTGTAGTTCATTCCATTGTTAGTGGGCTTCCTTAATATTAGAAGATATAGGTTGATTGACATCAAACTCATCCCAGAGTGCACAATACTAATTGTAGTAATCTTCAATAGAATATGTAGTAGAGTATTCTTTCTTGGTCATTTGTTTGAAAAAATAAAACACTTTTTTTGGATTTTGTTGATGTGAATGTACATGAGGGAGTTGATCCCAAATATCCTTGGCTATGTGCAGGTGCATCAGCATTTGGCAGATTTTGGGTTTAACATTGTTGGTCATCTAGGTCATAACACCAGAGTCATCCTTAGACCATAGGTCATAAGCTTGTTTAGTCTTGTCTTCAACAGTAGAATCTGGAACATCCAAACTCTTAGTAGAAAGATGGAAATAGAGTCCCTAAGCCTTGACATAAAGAGTAAGAGATGTTTCCCAGAGGTGATAGTTAGAACCATTCAACTTGGAAGTCGTCACATAGAAGTTTCATAGAGGATCAGAGGATGCCATGAGGAATATAAAAGCAGTACATCAAAGATGCAGTCAGCAGACCGGTCAAGTAGCAAGCACGTAGTAGAAGCAGGCACACAATAGTCAATAGCCTAATGCAACAAACACACACTTGGACAGATCTAAGAGAGCCTGTAAGCGGAAAAAGTGAGCATAAAGAGATCTGGCACATCAGATCGCAAAGCCCATGTAGGGTAGTATAGGATATAGAGAACCTACACCAACATGCTTATCCTACCATGAGGCATAGGTAGAGAAAATACATGATCTGATTAAGCCTTCAATTTTCTATGATGAACTGAAAAAGAGTGGAGGAAGAGTGGAGAAGAAAGAGGTGGGTTGGTGGCTATAGTTGTGTGATTACATGGTGGTATGTAGGTTGTGACTGGATAGGTTGGGAGATGATGTATGGGGATCAAGTGATGTGTGTGATGAACACGCAAGCAAGAAGAGGAAGTTGGTGGGGTGGTGGGTGTTGATCAAGGTGGATGCGAAGGAGGGATCAGTGGAGGGTGGATCAGATCTACATGTTAGAGGTAGGGTGGTTGAAGGTGGGGCAGTTGAGGGAGGATCAAAAGCTGGTGGGTGGCAGGCTACAGTGATGGGATGTGGTGATGGATCAGCAGGGTTGTAACATACTCAATTCCAGACACATAGGTTAATCATCCATTCTTCTAGGCCCCTACTTGTCTGTGTGATATCCAACCTCCTTCTTTCTCTCTATTTGACCTTATTTTGAATACATACCGTTTGTATTCGTAGTTCACTGATTTATGATAGATTAAACATTTTTGGGAACTTTATAGCCCTAATTGACTCATTAAGAAATCATAGTCATGGAATCTTAGGATGTATTAACACCAATAATATAATTAAGGGAAATTGATGAATTAGTCACAAATATACCAATTGTTGAGCTTATCCCTAAGTTGAGTCTTTATAAGCTTCCTTTGTGCTTAATTGAGTAAATTGGAGAAAAATAGATTTCAATGACTTAATTGGGTCAAGGAAAATAATGAGTACACTAAATAAACAACCAACATACAAAGAATTATATTCAACACTCAATGACCACAAAAGTCAAATTTTATTTGAGAATCATGTTCCTTGCTCCTTAAATAGCTTCCATGCAAAATCTCAAATTTATCGGGCCATGTTTGACCCCCAATTTAATCATAAATAAAAAGGTTTAATATCACCTAAGTTTGTTGGATCAAAACTATAATTACATTTCTCTACCACCTATTTGTTTACTTGCCCCAGGTTCACACAACCGAAAACCAACACGACGCATTCTTCCGCTTCCCTAGTCGTGATCTCGTAGTGGCCTAGTACCCGCAATGATCGGACTGGAGTCTTCTTCCCTGACTCCTCCTCGCTTGTGCCTATTCATATCTTTTCACTTCCCCTCCGCACATATCACTTCATCTCCAACCTACACCTCCGCTGATGAGGTAGCGGCCGCCTACACACCTTGGAATGTCCTCCTTCATTTTACTCCCACGCGGACACTGCAAATCTAGTGCCTCCTTCCTTCCCCTCCCTCTCCAGGTCATCATCATGTCCACATTCACCATATTCGTCTCCTTTTCACCCATGGATTGCAGTTCCTCAGCCTGCTCGTGAATGCGACAGAGCTGCAATCGACCACATCGTCGGTTCTACAACACGACAGTGAATCTCCTCCTTCACCCAGCTCTTGATGGCGACACAACAACAAGCTGAGCCCGCATCCTAGATAAAACTGCCACCTCCTCTTCTTCTCCTACACATGTGCCCGACAACATCAAGCAACTCCAGGTAGCATCGAGCACCACTAAGGCAGCATTGACCGCCACCGGACAGCATCAAGCGCCACTAAGGCAGCGTTGAGCGCCACCAGACAGTGTCGAGCGCCGCCGACACCTTGTCCATCAACCAGCCAAGAAGTCATCACCTCCATCAGATGCAGTGGTGCATAAATATCCTCCCGCACTATCGACGCTGGCCTCACCTGCGTTAAGGTCTCCTCGACGCCAACCCACATCTGCCACTGTCACTCTAGGTTGAAATACAATCATCACCCTCCTCCTTACCCCTCATCGCCCTAAACCCCAACCACCATCCTTGTCTCCTCCTACCTTTCTCCATTAGCCCATGGCAAGGTCACCGCCCCTTTAGCCAGGTGCACCCAGTAGTAGTGGTGCCATTGATGCTGCTCATCAGCAAGCTACAGCTAGGTCTAACTCTGACATCACTCCACTTCTCCTCCTCCTTCTTCTTTCTCCCATACAACCTACAAGATAGCAGACGAAAATCCACCAGGCCACCAAACTCGAACCAAGACGCCATACTTTAGACCATTTCCTCAGTTCTCCTCAGTCTCGCCTCGTCCTCTTCATGTTGGAAATACATGGCCGATTGGTTCAGAATGCTGGTTGGTGTCGACTTGGTGTTCCTCCATCATCTAACTCGGTGTTACTAATTCAACATAGCCAAACTTGTCGATCTAGACTGTATCCATCATCTCATCAGTCAGTATTCTATTCATTACTACATTTCAGTTCTTCTTCAATCAGTTAATAAGATAATGACATATTAGGTAGTATATTGTGAAGATAATCTAAATATTAAAATATACATACACATTGAATAAGCCATTCTATCATACACTAATGTATTATATACACATAACTATATACCGATAATACAACTAGGGAGGCAATTATTTATATAACTTAGACTCTTAGTATTCATAGTAATCGGTGCATATAAGGTATACTTTTTTTTAGCAATGATCCTTATCATTTGACAATCTACTTAACAATAGTCATATGGGTACATGCTGGTGTATGTGTAATGAAAATATGAATATTGGTATGTCCAGTTCCAATAAATCTAATGTTTTCAACTTTATTAATAGTATTAACATATTAGGTATGCATTTGAGTAATATATCATGTGACACATCCTTGGCCCCAATTGATCGAATTAAGATATATGATACAAAGAGGGAAACGAATTATAAGACCTAAATTAGATGGATGTGTATTATCATAAACTCATATATGTAACCTTAGCACACTTTGACTTATGTGAATGAAACTAGACATTAAAACTAATTTCATATCTAAGGAATCATACGTACACCTAATAAGTTTGAAAATCCTAATATGTCATAGAATGATCAAATTCAGGAAGAGGTACATATACAAGTATAATAGGAGTGTATAGACATATTTGCTTCAGTTTGACTAACACTCCAAATGTGTTTCTAGGATGAAACTTGACTTTATGGGCTAAACTATACCAATACAGTTATTCCTTAGAGGTGAAGATAAGGTATGTACATCCTCTATTTTATTTTGGGCATTATTTGTCTGAACCTACATTTCTTTAATGAGGCATCTCTTGAACTATCAATTTTATTTAAAATCCAATTTTTGGACATTCATACTTTCTGCTTTTGATTCATATAAATTCATGTGATTGTTGGAATATTCATTTATAATGGGTCTTTGGACCCCTCCTTCTATGATTGCCATTTTATGTGAAATTGACTAAAATGTTAGTCTGGCCACTCTATTTATGCATGCTACATGTTTGACTAGAATATCTAGAATAGTGGTACTTATGTACAACCATACTTATATAGGGCGTGTGTATTCCGCCCGGGGTGTGCGTTTCCACCCTTATTTATTTTAGGCCATGATCCTATGGTGTTATGGCCCTATTGTAGGTATATTTAGCCTACATTGTTATGCATGCAAATATTCTTTGTTTTAATATGATTCTGTGGATGATTTTTATGGCAAGACACTCTTTTATTATCATGTTGTAATCTGAAATTTTATATGCCTCATTTCTTTTGTTACATTTCTCTTGAACTTACCTAATTGCAAATAGCCCCCTTCTTGTGGGAACATCTCTTTTTGAACTTTTACCCCAATATAATGCCCAAAGTTTATTATGTGTACATATGTACTCAGCCTTTGTTGACCTCTATGTTGTTTCCTATGTTCTGGGTGATGTTCCCTTCCACCCAGGTTTAGGTACATTGGAAGACAAGAGCTCAAAAAGATCACCAACATGACATGGACTTAAGGATAGATTGGAATGGCTGGGTTACCCTCTGCTACTGGCTTAGTTGTGCTTAGTTCAAGTTTTTGTAAAATCACCTATTATGATGAGGAACAATTGTATAAATGTATCATGAAGTGACTTTGTAATAGTTTTGATTCCATTGCTTTACTTCGACATGGCTCTTTATATTGTACCATTTGAGTGGATCCCCTATTGGGTCTCACTCTTTACAAAATGATATCAGAGCCAAAAGCCGTCGGTAACTTGACTATTTCAAGTTATCCTACATTGTTCCTTAATTAGGTACTTAGGCGACCCTTTATAGATTATTGCTAGACATATTTCTTTGTAGTGGTCTACAAACTAGTATTTCAATCCCTTCTAAAATTAGTCGATACATCTTCTTACACATCAATTGTTGAAGCATAGTACTAGACAAACCACGACTACCCTACCCTCTCTACGGGGGGTGTAATGCATACAACTCTAGAATTGGCTCTTCTAGTGATATATTCGTAACTACTGATTTATGGGAGGTTGTGTAGACTACATTATGTGTAGGTTGACTTGGACATTCATAGCTAGGTGTAACCCTAGTTATCACATGTGACCCCTTTTATTTGACGTTGATCTAGCATCCCAGCATATATTCACTTGGTTACTGAGCATGCATGAATGGAAAATACAAAATCCTAAATTAAGATTAGGGTTAAGATTCCTTTGATGTTAAGTGTTATCCTAAACTAGATCAATTTTATTTATAGCATGCCTTGTCCTCAATGTGAGTATATTAGGATAGCTTTGCCCTGGTTCCATCCCCTCAAGGGATAAATTCCACCCTCATTGGGATTGTTATTCTTATGTATAGGAATTTATTGATGGAACTAAATGTTTTAGTAGTCATACTTAAATTATCACCTCTCTCAGAGTACTTGGTTTACCTAGTGATTGAGATGGATATCTGGACTATATAGGTTACTGTATCATGCGAAGGAACTATGGTGGAGAAAAGCCTAAATCACTATCTATCATGTTGGGTAATCTCATGTTTCTATTTGGACTTAGGATGATGTAGTGGGGATTATGATTAAGAATGAAGTGGGAAATGGTGGATGTCATGCTTAGGTAGGTTTTGACTGATTACTGGCTATGAGCAATATACACCCTTCTCTCTCATTACTTGCATATTAGAGAATACTCTCATGACCTTTTAAGTGATAGGAAGTTTGAGCCTCTTTTGTAGAAGGAAGTGATTATAGGATAGTAATGTATGTTTCAGGTTGTGGAAGGTGTCTTACTTGGTTCTCAGATCGATTTTGGCACCAATTTTGCATCTTGATCGCCTGTCCTTTATCGCTAAAACTTAATTTTGTTATTAAATTATATGTACAAAAGATTTATTTTTCTTTTTATGATCTCATCGATGATTTTCAGAACCAAGTCACCACCACACGTAAGTTGAGTAGTAGAGAAGCTCTTTAGTGAAGTACCCTTGGTTGACATGTTCAACCCTAATACCCTAGGCCTAAGACAAACATAGCTAGTTTTTAAATATATATATATAAGACCTAGCAAATCCACCCTTCTTCCCTCTAGGCTATGCCGTAAGTTATAGTTTAAACCTTTTTAAGGGGTGGAGTTCCCGTACGATCTAGTTAATAGACATAATCGGGATTAATAACAGCTACAATAAGTAAAACTTGGATAACTCCTAGTAATAATGTCAAACATGTGTAGAGGCTACCAAATCGGGAATTTTAGAGGAGCCTTGCTAATCATACCATCCTACATGTTACTTTGATGATTAAAACATATCTTAAAATTTTATCTTGAGTCATCCATAAAGGGTGTATTTAAGCCAGATAGGGGTAAAAGTAAAATTTCACTTAAAGCTCGAATTAATATCCTATACCCCAGATCGCTAATAATTAAGTGATGAGGATGACTTTACAGTAGAGGCTAGGGTGAACACCCTAAGTATGATAGGATTTTTGAATATTTTCCCAAGTGACCATAATAAACAGAAGTGAAAGGGAACTGACTACACATCAATCAAAACATGTGTAATGTAATGTCTAAAGTTAACTTGTGAAGGAGAAATTCAAATAGTTTCATACAACACACTATAGTGTTCATATATGAACGAGAAAATCCGTTGGCACACAAAACCCTAAATTTACACCTCAACCCTAATATGTCTATTAAAGTATAATTGTTGTCTTAGACAAGTAACACATCATTATTTGACCCCCTTGATATAATTCATAAATAAATTGAAGTTAAAAAAATACCCTTAATATTGGAAGGAAAACAAGACATATATGCACGTCATACATAAAGTGACCATTATAAATAATAATATGTTAATGATGATTATGATGATGATGATAATGTTGATAAGTAAATTTTCCTTAGTAGTAATACTAATAGGAATCATGATGCTTGAGGATTGATGTTTATAGGCAAGAGTAGTTCACCAATTTAGCAGCCACAATCTGAATGGTTCTATTTGTAAATTTGTATATGAAGATTGGTCATTCATGCTTAAGTGATGGAATATGAGGATCAGTAGAACAAACTAGCACTCATGACTAGCAGTGGATTGATTTCGGGGACGAAATCCTCTTTAAGGGGTGGAGTGTTGTAACATACTCAATTCCAGACACATAGGTTAATCCTCCATTCTTCTAGGCCCCTACCTATCTGTGTGATATCCAACCTCCTTCTTTCTCTCTATTTGCCCTTATTTTGAATACATACCGTTTGTATTCATAATTCACTGATTTATGATAGATTAAACATTTTTGGGGACCTTATAGCCCTAATTGACTCATTAAGAAATCATAGTCATGGAATCTTAGGATGTATTAACTCCAATAATATAATTAAGGGAAATTGATGAATTAGTCACAAATATACCAATTGTTGAGCTTATCCCTAAGTTGAGTCTTTATAAGCTTCCTTTATGCTTAATTGAGTAAATTGGATAAATATAGATTTCAATTACTTAATTGGGTGAAGGAAAATAATGAGTACACTAAATAAACAACCAACATACAAAGAATTATATTCAACACTCAATGACCTCAAAAGGAAAATTTAATTTGAGAATCATGTTCCTTGCTCCTTAAATAGCTTCCATGCAAAATCACAAATTTATCAGCCCATGTTTGACCCCCAATTTATTCATAAATACAAAGGTTTAATATCACCTAAGTTTGTTGGATCAAAACTATAATTACATTTCTCTACCACCTATTTGTTTACTTGCCCCAGGTTCACACAACCAAAAACCAACGCGATGCATTCTTCTGCTTCCCTAGTCGTGATCTCATAGTGGCCTAGTACCCACAATGATTAGACTGGAGATTGCTTCCCTACCTCCTCCTCGCTTGCGCCTATTCATATCTTCTCACTTCCCCTCCGCACATATCGCTTCATCTCCAACCTACACCTCCACTGATGAGGTAGCGGCCGCCTACACACCCTGGAATGTCCTCCTTCATTTTACTCCCACACGGACACTGCAAATCTAGTGCCTCATTCCTTCCCCTCCCTCTCCAGGTCATCATCATGTCTACATTCACCAGATCCGTCTCCTTTTCACCCATGGATTGTAATTCCTCAGCCTGTTCATGAATGCGATAGAGCTGCAACCGACCACATCGTCAGTTCTACAACACGACAGTGAATCTCCTCCTTCACCCAGCTCTTGACGGCGACACAACAATAAGGTGAGCATGCATCCTAGATAACACTTCCACCTCCTCTTCTTCTCCTCCACCTGTGCCCGACAATATCAAGCAATTCCAGGTAGCATCGAGTGCCACTAAGGCAGCGTCGAGCACCACCGGATAGCGTCGAGCACCACTAAGGCAGCGTCGAGTGCCGCCGACACCTTTGTCCATCAACCAGCCAAGAAGTCATCACCTCCATCAGATGCAGTGGTGCATAAACATCCTCTTGCACTATCGACGCTAGCCTCACCTGCGTTAAGGTCTCCTCGACGCCAACCCACATCTGCCACCGTCACTCCAGGTTGAAATACAATCGTCACCCTCCTCCTTACCCCTCATCGCCCTAAACCCCAACCACCATCCTTGTCTCCTCCTACCTTGCTCCATTAGCCCATGGCAAGGTCGCCGCCCCTTTAGCCAGGTGCACCCAGTAGTAGTGGTGCCATTGATGCCGCTCATCAACAAGCTATGGCTAGGTCTAACTCTGACATCACTCCACTTCTCCTCCTCCTTCTTCTTTCTCCCATACAACCTGCAAGATAGCAGACGCAAATCCACCAGGCCACCAAAATCGAACCAAGACGCCGTACTTTAGACCATGTCCTCAGTTCTCCTCAGTCTCGCCTCGTCCTCTTCATGTTGGAAATACATGGCCGATTGGTTCAGAATGCTGGCTGGTGTCGACTTGGTGTTCCTCCATCATCTAACTCGGCGTTGCTAATTCAACACAATCAAACCTGTCGATCTAGACTATATCCATCATCTCATCGGTCAGTATTCTATTCATTACTGCATTTCAGTTTTTAATCAATCAGTTAATAAGATAATGATAGATTAGGCAGTATATTGTGAAGATAATCTAAATATTAAAATATACATACACATTGAATAAGTCATTCTGTCATACACTATTGTATTATATACACATAACTATATACCGATAATACAACTAGGGAGGCAATTATTTATATAACTTAGACTCTTAGTATTCATAGTAATTGGAGCATATAAGGTATAATGTTTGTTTTAGCAATGATCCTTATCATTTGACAATCTACTTAACAATAGTCATATGGGTACATGCTGGTGTATGTGTAATGAAAATATGAATATTGGTATGTCCAATTCTAATAAATCTAATGTTTTCAACTTTATTAATAGTATTAACATATTAGGTATGCATTTGAGTAATATATCATGTGACACATCCTTGGCCCCAATTGATCGAATTAAGATATATGATACAAAGAGGGAAACGAATTATAAGACCTAAATAGATGGATGTGTATTATCACAAACTCATATATGTAACCTTAGCACACTTTGACTTCTGTGAATGAAACTAGACATTAAAACTAATTTCCATATCTAAGGAATCATATGTACACCTAATAAGTTTGAAAATCCTAATATGTCATAGAACGATCAAATTCAGGAAGAGGTACATATACAAGTATAATAGGAGTGTATAGACATATTTGCTTCAGTTTGACTAACACTCCAAATGTGTTTCTAGGATGAAACTTGACTTTATGGGCTAAACTATACCAATACAGTTATTCCTTAGAGGTGAAGATCAGGTATGTACATCCTCTATTTTATTTTTGGCATTATTTGACTGAACCTTCATTTCTTTAATGAGGCATCTCTTGAACTATCAATTTTATTTAAAATCCAATTTTAGGACATTCATACTTTCTGCTATTGATTCATATAAATTCATGTGATTGTTGGAATATTCATTTATAATGGGTCTTTGGACCCCTCCTTCTATGATTTCCAGTTTATCTGAAATTGACTAAAATGTTAGTCTTGCCACTCTATTTATGCATGCTACGTGTTTGACTAGAATATCTAGAATAGTGGTACTTATGCATGCTATGTGTTTGACTAGAATATTTAGTCTACATTGTTATGCATGCAAATATTCGTTGTTTTAATATGATTCTGTGGATGATTGTTATGGCAAGACACTCTTTTATTATCATGTTGTAATCTGAAATTTTATATGCCTCATTTTTTGTTACATTTCTCTTCAACTTACCTAATTGCAAATAGCCCCCTTCTTGTGGGAACATCTCTTTTTGAACTTTTACCCCAATATAATGCCCAAAGTTTATTATGTGTACATACTCAGCCTTTGTTGACCTCTATGTTGTTTCCTATGTTCTAGGTGATGTTCCCTTCCACCCAGGTTTAGGTAAATTGGAAGACAAGAGCTCAAAAAGATCACCAACATGACGTGGACTTAAGGATAGCTTGGAATGGTTGGGTTACCCTATGCTACTGGATTAGTTTTGCTTAGTTCAAGTTTTTGTAAAATCACCTATTATGATGAGGAACAATTGTATAAATGTATCATAAAGTGATTTTGTAATAGTTTTGATTCCACTGCTTTACTTTGACATGACTCTTTATATTGTACAATTTGAGTGGATCCCCTATCAGGTCTCACTCTTTACAAGGGTGGTCGGGGTGGGGAGCGGTGCAGTGTGGTGGATGGTTGTAGGTTGGCAGGCAGCAAGATGTTGGAGGGTTGATGGAGGGTGTGTTGGTGGGTGAGGTAGAGAGCGGAGACGTGCGTTGGGATAGGGTTGACAATAATGGTGCAGATCTAGCGGTAGGTGAATGATGATCGACAGGAGGCTTGTTGTAATTGGGAGCAATTGTTGTTGGCGGTGCGGCTGGTTGTAGTAGTGATCGAATGATCAGGTAGGGAGCAGGTGGCTTGTCAAGATGAGGGTGGGATGCAAGTGGGTGTTTGGTGACAGGAGATGAAGATGAGGGTGGGTTGTACGGGATGTGCATTGGGTTGTGTGTCTGGCGGGATGGTGTGTGGTTTGGTGGTGGATAAAGAGCATGTGTGGATACAGTAGACGATCTGGTGGAGCGAGGTTGATGGTGGTGGAATGGTGGGATATAGATTAGTAGTGGGAAAGCATGGGTAGTAGAGAGAAGAGAAGAAAGAAGAGGGAGGGTGGCGACTAGTTTCTTAGGAGGAAAAACGTGGATCATGCTCTTGATACCATCTAAATTATGAAATAGATTTGTATTAATTGATCAAAACAAGTACAAAGACTCTCTTATATAGGAGTTTATAGAGTAGCAATAGTCTAGAACAAGATTATTCTAGAATAAGGAAAGGCTAATGGGTTAATAAACTAGGGTCCATAACATAATAATAAGATAAAAATAAGACAAATAAATCCAGGAAAATATATATATTGATAAATATATTTCAGGCTTTAATGACATGTATATACTTTGAATGGTTCTCCATAGAGATAGTAGTCTCCAACTCTTAATGAATAATACAAGTGCAGCTAACTATAAGTCATGAGTTATGATATTTTCCTCATGCTTATTAAAATGTCTAGAAGCATATGCAATTACATTTTTGTCATGCATAAGTGACCACCATAATCCTTTCCTTGAAGCATCACATTAAACTATAAGTACTTTAGTAGCTATGATAAAGATATCATTATATCAATTTCTCTTTCAAAACATGGACACTATTCTCACATTGTTTTATCCAAACATAAGGTGTATCTTTGGTAGTTAACCTTGTTATGGCATTTTTGTAATATTGATGTCCCGAATAAAGAATCGATAATATCCTACTAATCCTAGGAAACTATGAGATTTACTCTAAGTCTTTGGTTGCTACTATTGTAACATTGAGTCAACCTTCTTGGGATCACACAAATCACTTATTTTGAGATAACATGGCAAAAAGGGAAACTTACATAAGTAAAAACATGCATCTACTAAACTTTTCATATATTATTAGTTATTATACTGATTGTAATGGGGTTCATAGATGGTACTCATGTTACTTTGGGTTCTTAGGGTAAATTGATATATCATTATAAATATGACCAAAAACTTGTATGGGAACTTCCTAAACACTATGAACCTCAAATCAATAAATGTTGTAGGAGCATTGGGTATTCCAAATGACATAACCATAATGTCCTTATCTTTTGCGTAAACTTGTCTTTGGAACATCCTCAGGCCTGATCCTTAATTAATGATAGCCTGACCTCAAGTCTATCATATAAAAGACAATATCTTCTCTAAAATGATCAAACAAATCATCAATCCCAGGTAAGATATACATATTCTCAATTGTAGCCCTATTCAACTATTGTGTAGTCAATGCATTATCTCATTGTGTCATCTTTCTTTTTCATAAATTGAATTCTCATTCCCCGCAATGATGTACTTGGCTGTATAAAACCCTTATATAGTACTTGTTGTAGTAATTTCTTGAGCTCTCCAAGCTCATCAGTGGCATGTAATAGGGTGGGAAAGATATTGGTAGGCTACCAGATTCTAGATTGATTACTAAATCAACCTATCTAGGTGGTAGTATTCCAGGAAACTAATTAGGAACACATCAACAAACTCTTGAACAATAGGTACATATGAAAAATTAAGATTCTCAACACGAGTATCTATCACATGTTCTAAATATCCCTCTAAACATCCTTTATGTAGTCTCATGGAAATCATACATGTTGGTAAAGAACTTGTATCCCTAAAAAAGGTTTGAACTCTATCATCTATAATGGAATTCTACTTCTTTGTATATAAATACATCCTTTCATTATAACACTCCAAATAAATCATATCTAGTATTACATCAAAATTCATGCATTCTGAGTGGCAAAAGATCCATTTGAATATTATGATTCCCATAAGACAATACAAATTTGGGACATAGCTTAGCTATAAACATAGGTTCTACTGTGGACATTTTTAGGATAAAATCATAAGGTGAAGGTACTATTAAAAGATGTATTTTGGCTAATACTGCCCTACTTACAAAAGAATGAGTGGCACAAGGATCTATTAAAACTGATAAAGGATAGTGACATCAGTAAATAATTGAATTTAATTTGTCACTATTTGTACAAGTATCACTCCTTTCTGATTTCTTGCATAAGCCTAACTAGTAACTAATGCCTTTCCATTTCCTCTACCAGAACCTCATTGTGATGCATCTCAATGTGCATTTTAGCTTGCCTATTACAACTCTATTGTGTTTATAAGGTTTGGTGATATGGACCACTTTGTCTTTTCATGATTGTTATTGTCCTCCTTGTGGGCATTCTCTAGCATTGTTCCCAAGACGACCATACATATAACACATGGGTGGGTTGGGACCCAAACACTAACTCAATGCACACCTCCGCATGTGGTGCATTGTTATGGCGGTGATGGATAATGATTCAGCCCTATTGTAGGGCTTAATCTTGTGTCTTTTTGCTCTTCAATCACATCTATACCTGTTAGATTGCATGTCATTCCCCCTAATATGCTTATTTGTATAAAATGCACTTATGGACATTATTTGCATGTTTTTCAGGCATTTGGACCACGCTTGATGGAAGAGAGAGAGAAGGGGCGATCCTAGGGTTCCTCTGCACTTGGAGAGGCCCAAAGTGAAGTCCGATGCTCCCTCAACCTACCCCTAGTGGCCAAAGATCAATTGAAGCAAAGAAGTCCAAGAAAAGCCAAAGATCCAAGTTAAAGTGTTGATCCAAGACCCAGCACGGTCGTGGTACCACAGAACGGCTGTGCTAGATTACTTAGAAATCAATAGGCTCAACATCCAAGTGAAGTAGAGAGCACCATGGCCGTGCAATGGGCAGACACCACAGCCGTTCTCCACAAAACGGCCGTGGCACAGCAGAGCAAAACGGCCGTGCAACAACACCACGACCACCTCCACCAAGCCCACCACGGCCGTGGCACACCACCTCCACCACGGCCCACGGCAGTGGCCATTCAGACCAAAAGCATGTAACTTTGTCATTTTAATTCCCACGACCGTGCACGTTCCCCACAGCCGTGGCCTACCCTACCCACCACAGCCGTGGTACCCCACCACGGCCGTGCTACTCACAGAATCCAACCACTTTTCCACTGCTTTCCCCATTTTGCCCCTAACTTAACCCTAGACCCCCTAGACTCCTATATATACCTAGGTGGCAGCTGGGGCACGAAGCTAGCTACCTTCTACCCCTTCCTAGCTCCCCAAATCTCCACCCACTCCATTCCACTCCATATCCACCTCAAATCCACTCCATTTCACCATTTCCACCACATAACCCCCCATATCTAAGCATTCCATCCACTTCCTTTCATCATTCCACATCATTTCATCCTTGGAGGAGGGAGGAGGACATCCTGTAGCTGCTGGAGAGGAGGATTGCTTCATCTACACTGAGCTCCATGGCTTCTTCTACCTCTTTCTTCTCTCTTTTTGTATTTTCCATTTCTATGAGTAGCTAGGCCCCTGTGGGTGGGCTGTTTGGGGGAAAATATGTTACTTTGATACCATGTTGGGGGATAATGACATGTAAACGTTGTAATTCCATTTTTTAATGATTATGTTTTATTTACATCTCATTCTCCATGGAGTGCTTGTTGGTTTGTGTGTGAAATCACCTAGGAATTTAGGCAAATTGCTTATATGTGTGAATTTTGGGATTTGCCCCTAGGTCCAATTCGTGGATTCCTAGGCTGCCTCCCATCTTCCTACATCCTAATCAATCTCCCTCAACCTAAGTGAGAGATCTAAGTAGCTGGATTGGATGATTCTAGTACAATTAGCATGGAGCCTTCTCAAGGCTAGAATGTGGGGGAATTGGGGTCCAAAACCCTAATCTCACCTCCCCATTACTACCCTCGACCCCTAATTTCCCTAGGAATGCCTAATCTAGAAACCTAGACTTGATTAGACTCTAATTGGATTGAACCTAACCCCTAACCCAATTGAGCCTCGTAAGGGTAGTAGGGGGTGTTAGGGACTAGTTCCCCTATACACAACCTAGCATATCCATGGCCAGTTAGTAGCTTAGGTTAATCCATTAGACTTTAACTTGTTGTTTGGTTTGGATATTCTATATGGAATCATAATGTTTATATGTCACCCCCAACTTAAGTGATAAGTTCATACCCCTAAACAGCCCACACATCTCTTTACTGCTTGAAACCTTACTTTTGTGCTTGCTTAGCTTAATTAGTTCTTTTCTTGCTTAGTTAGCTTATTTCCTTGCTCTTGCCTTGTTCATTCTAGCTTAGCTCTTTAATTGCTCTTTTGCTTCTCTTTTGCTTGCCTTAGTGTAATTTGTCGTTTCATATCTCGCTTAGTCTTTCCTTGCTTGCTTAGCCTTAATCTAACCTAGGGTTAACATAGATTTCATTCTCCCCTTTAATTGCTTGCTTGTTCATCCTTAGTTAACAATCAAATCAACTTTTGAACCCTTAACCCTAGTCTCCGCAGTAGGAACCTAGCTAAACTAACCTAGCTCTAGTGCCCCTTCTTTTCCCTGTGGATCGACCCTTTACTTGCTACCTTCCTATACTACGACACAACCCCGTGCGCTTACTGGTGTAGTGTTTTAGTAGACGTAGGTAGCTAGTTTAGGTTTATAAATTTCGAAAGCACAATCCCATGTCCCGTGCATTCCGACCTCGTGGGGCGCATCTAGTCGAGTCAAATCGGCTAGTGTGTTGCACCTCTAGCGGAATCACACCAAGCTCTCTGGCACCGTTGCCGGGGATAAGAGGCGTTCGGCCTAGCTAGTTAGTTTGCTTTGACTTTTCCTACTGCCCTCATCATTGCTATTCTTTATTCATTTTTCTTTGCATTCTTTGTGTATATTGGTTTGCTAACTTGTTCTCTTTTGTTTGGTTGTGCTTTGTGCATGTGACAAGCCATTCAGGAGGAAATAAGATGGAAGACCAAAGTGCACCTCACAAGCCGCTTCAAGATTACTTCATGCGTAGCAACTACAAATCACCAATTGCTAGCAGGGTTGATCAAATGCCAGGGGAGAAATTCTCTATTCCTCCAGGTCTTCTTGGGCTCCTACCCATCTTCTATGGCTTAGAGAGTGAGAACCCCTACAAGCACTTGGACTCCTTTCTTGAAGTATGCTCCACCTTCAGGACGTCGACGACTAGTGATGATACAATTCGGTTGACCTTGTTCTCTTTCTCCCTCAAAGATAGAGCTAAAGACTGGTATGACTCAAGAAAGGACATCATGAGTTGGGAAACAATGAAGAATGCTTTCTTGAGACAATTCTACTCTATTGCAAGGTTGACACAGATGCGGCGTGCCGTGACAAGTTTTAGTCAAATGGGAGATGAGCAGTTTCATAATGCATGGGAGAGATTCAAGAAGTTGTTGAGAGAGTGTCCTCACCATGAGATCCCTTTATGGCAGCTAGTTCAATCATTCTACTCTAGTTTGTCTCTAAAGGACCAAGACACAGTGGACTCTTCTTGTGGAGGAGTTTTCATGGCTAGGCCACCTGAGGAGATATGGCCTTTGTTTGAGAAGTTGGCTGAAGGATCAAGAATTCGAGCTTCTAGCATGATGAATGAAAGAGGGTATGCCTTTGGTGTGACACCCCCTACTCATGATGACTCAATCCCACAAGTGATGAAGATTCTTGGTGACATGGTGAGCCTCATGAAGAACCAGGTGACAAATGCTCCTTGCCACCCGGTCAATTCTATTGAGTTCTATGGGGAAGAAAAGAAGACACCTCACTCCTATAGCTACCAGGAACCACAAAATCCCACATACAGCTCAAGGTTTGAGGAAGAGGTTCTTTCTAGATTGAGAGTGTTTAATGATGTTCAAAGAGATGTTTCAAGGTTAGAAGAGAGAATAGAGCAACTATCTTCCATAATTGCTCTTCAAGAAGAAAAATTGTCTTCAAGACCCATCGTGAGCCACCATGAAGCAAGTGGACCCATACCCTCTTCACAAGTTTTCTACAGTCCACCCCCCATGCAAGTGCATCCCATTCACTCCTTCCAAGGCTATCCCCAGCCTTACACTCCTCCACCACCTTCACCACCTCAATTTTCCCAAAAATTCACCTTCCAACCCCAATTCTCTCCTCCTCCTCAATCCTCTTCTCCACCTCAGTTTCAACCCCAAGTGTCACCCCCACCTCCTCCACAGCCACAACATGCTCCCTCTCCCCTTCATGACCAAGGTAGTGCTGTGACAACTCTAAGGAGTGGGAAAACTCTTGAGCAGCCCGCAAGTCAAAGAAAGGTTGATAAAGCAAAGCAAAGGCAGCCAAGTGGTGATACCATGATTGATATTGTTGAAGATGATGTTGTGATACCGCATGTTGAGTTTGAGATTCCACGTGATCCGCCACATATCCCTTTTGCAAGTCCTACCATCCCTAGTGTTCCGCCTCATGTTCATGTAAGTGCGGAAAAAACTAGTGATCCTCCATTTGTAGAAGCACTAGATGAGCCACTGGAATTGAAAAGGAGGCAAAAGCACAATGTTGATATTCTTGAGGTGTTTCGCCAAGTAAAGGTGAACATTCCACTTTTGGATGCTATCAAGCAAATCCCATCATATGCCAAGTTCCTCAAGAACCTATGCACTGTGAAAAGAAGGTCAACAGGGAGGATTCCAAAGAAGGTGAGACTGAATGAACAAGTGAGCTCCATCATACAACACTCACTTCCCATAAAGAGAAAAGACCCAGGAGCCCCACTCATACCTAGTTACATAGGGGGACATCGCATAGATAGGTCCTTACTTGATTTGGGATCTAGTGTGAATTTGATGCCGTATCATGTCTATGTTGAGCTGGTCTTAGGCAAGCTAAAGTCAGCACATTGCACTCTCCAGTTGGAAGATAGATCCATAAAAGTGCCCAGGGGTAGAGTGGATGATGTCTTGGTGATGATAGAAAAGGAAAAAGGCGCGGTGTTCCCGGCTGATTTCATTGTACTTGATATGGAGCCGGAGGATAGAAAGATTCCCATCATCTTGGGGAGGCCATTCTTATCTACAGCTGATGCCGACATTCATGTACGCAGTGGCACCATGACAGTCTCATTCATGGACATGAAGATCAACATCAACATGTACAAGACCCCAACCCGGCGAGTCTGAGATAGGGATATTGGACATGGTCACTTCACAAGTCCAAATGGGCATTTGAGAGAAGGAAATCAAGGTGAAGAAGTTAATGATGATTATTGTGATCAAAGGGATGAGGAAAACAGATTGAGTGCAAAGGAAGGATGCATGTTTTGCAAGAATGGACACATGAGAATGCCAAACAGATGAATTTTGAGGAATCACCAAGAAGCCTAGCTGAAGGCAAGAAACTCAACACTTGTGGGAGGCAACCCACCTAGGTTTGGGAATTTTTGACCCAATCTACATTTTTGACACTTTTTCTTTGTTTTTACTTTCTTTCCAAGAAAGCACACACACACGCGTATTTGATAGTTTTTGTATAGTTTTGATATGTGCAGGTGAGAACAGAGTGAAATGAAGAAGAATAGATGAAATTTTGACAAAGAGTAAATAGAATATCAACTTGACATCAATTTTGATGTTTGAACAAGATTTGAGTGCCATACTACTGTTACAGTGCCCAACACAGCCGTGGCACATAAACACGGCCGTGGTGGTGCACTCATATTCAACAAGGAAATAGTCAGAAATTGAGAAAATTGACTAAGTTTTGAACCAGGGCAGCACGGCCGTGCAAGGCAGCACGACCGTGCAAGGCAGCATGACCGTGGTACATGAAGCCACCACGGCTGTGCCGCGCAGCACGGCCGTGCAGTAGCCCGATTCCAGCAGATTTAAGTCAGAATTTTGCAAAACTTCTTTTCACTTGCTCATTTCTCCGAAGAACAGAACGGCCGTGCTCCGCACCCTAGCGACCGTGCAGCGCTCCACCCGCCCATTACAACCCTCGAATCCCCACCAAATCACCCCCAAACCATTCCCAATCACTCCCCTACCATTTCCACTACCTTAATATCTAGATTTCATTGTTTTCCATCCACAAACGCACCACTCCTTCTCCATTCCTCCCCAACAGCCCCGTTCTTCGGAGAAATCTGAAATTTTCTAATTCCACTTCATTTTTCGAGCAAGAATGAAGAAGTTTGCAAGGAAGGCAGTAGCGAAGACTCGGGGTGTCATCCCCTACCAAAGGAAGCCAAGGAACAACCACCCCCAGTTGACGGAGGCGGAATTGGATGCCATAGTGGATCCTATCACTAAAGAAGCCACCGTACAGCCACAGCGGGGGGTACCATCTTCGCCGCAACCACCGCCGTCTGCCTCCCGGCCATCCGTCTCATCTGAGAGACCCTCCGTTACCACTTCACGGCCGTCAGTTTCAACCGCACGACTGTCCGTCTCCTCCGCGGCACAGCCGCAACCCGAGCCACAACGACGAACACGTCGACGCCTCGTTTTAGGTGATGAAGATGATACTGATATGCCTAAAGTTGAGTAGCAACCAAGCCCGCCACAATGCCCGTTTTCACAGCCAGAGGTTACTACAGGCAGGGCAAAGGAGCCCAAGCACCCAGGGTACCTGACACGCAGAGTGCTAGCTACTCAATACGCATGCCCAACGTCAATGGAAGCAATGGGGTTCCATACCTATTTTCAAGAATTGATGGAAAAATTGGGGCTATTTGAGATATTGACGTTGCAGCAGGAATCATATGTCGAGTTAATGTAGCAGTTCTTCGCCACGCTAGATAAAGCAACAAATGATGGCGAGAATGCAATTAAGGTAACGATTGGGGATAAGAGGTGGAAGATAACCTCAGAGATGCTAAATCAGATTTTTGCCCCAAGTGGAGAGATGGCTGCCCTCTTAGATGGAGGGAGGACAGAAAATGACTCTAGTTCCACGTATCCAGCCATGTGGAAGTGCTTCACTAGCCAAAGTATTTTTGTAGCAGGGAAATCAAAGACAAGTGGTATTCACAGCCCATTTCTCCGCTATGTTCAGAAGGTGTTGGCAAACACCATCTTTGGCAGGTACGAAAATCAAGGCAGCTGCACCGACAAAGATCTTTTTGTGCTTGGTTGGATGAAAAAAGAGAGACGTAAACCTGGGGGCGTTATTGATTGATCACATGAGGACAATCCCGTCCAAGAGCACAAATCCATTTGTAATGGGAGGGATTGTAACATCTATTGCCACTGCCTTGGGGCATGACATGACAGGATATACAAAGGCAAAGGGTGGCAAGTTGGTTGATTTGTACTACCTGGCTTGCTCATCCATGATTATGGTTACGGATCAGAAGATCATTTAGCAAATCAACCCACCCTACCCAGGAGTCACATTAGAGCTGCCATACCACACTCCTCCCCTCATGGCACAGTATGGACCAACGCCAGATTTTCTACAAAAGTTGAGGAGGTACGAGGATGAGAACCCCAAAGGAGAGGAAATCCCTGAGGTGAGGTTTGCAGGGGGTTTAGGAGAGCCTTCACAGGTGGCAGAGCAGAGGTGGATGACAGAGGAAAGAGCGGCAAGACGGGTGAGGCAAAGAGAAGAAAGGATGGGAGCGTTAGAGCCACATCAGCCTTTAGTGAATGCATATGACATGGGTACCATTCATGCACAGCTGGAGAACATTCAGGCGACGCATGAGAGAATTTTACAGACACAGGAGGGCATTCAGAGGACTCAGGATGCCATGTGGTTGGACCACCAGCAGATGCATTATCAGGTCAACCATCTTTATCAGTTTCACAACGCCCAGGCCCAGAGGAACCCACAGTGGGGTGAAGACTGGTGGAGTTCTTTATCAGCTTTTCAGGACAGCTACTCGCCTCCACAGTCAGACTACTGGGGCGCCTACTACAGGCAGGGAGGAGCACCTCCACCACCTCCGCAGTGATCATCTACCCTATCACCCTAGACTTTAGTGTGATGCTGAGGACATCATGGTTCAAAAGTTTGGGGTGGTAGGGCGGTATGCCCTCATTTTTCTTTCACTCATTTTTGCATCTCATCTGCTATTTTACTTTTTGTTTGTTGTTTTTCATTTCTCTTGCTTGTCCTGCTATCTAGTCTAGAATTTTACTGCTTTTCACACCTGCATTCCATGTAGTTTACCTTATTGTCATTTTTTGCGTAATTTTCAAAAATTTTGCTCTTTTGCCATGCATTGCATATCATGTAGATTTTTGGTAATTTTTGCATGTTTTAGTTAGGATTTGCTTGTTTACTGCTTTAAGTTCAATAATATAGGCTTAGATGTGATTGGAGGCAACTTGGCACCATTTTGGCCAATTTTTCCCAAATTTGGAATTTCTTGTCTAAAAAGTGTGTTTTGACCCAATCTCTACTATTTTGAGTAAAAATGTTGACCTTTGACAAATGCAAGTGAGTCACCATTGTTTGTTGCTAAGTGGTATCAATGTTTGACTTTTTACATGTGCATCACCTCTCTTAGGACTGTGATTGAATTGGTTGAATTGTGAAATTGAGCAAGCTTTGAACGCTTAGTGTTTGTGGAATTGCTTGTTTGATATATCAATTTCATTATTTTCATTCATGTGGTGTGATATCTTGGATGAAGTGTTGGATTAATTCTCATGCAGGATGTCTTATGTGGAAAATCATACCGATGACCCCTCTTTGACCCGACTATTCTTCCACCATCTTCATACCCCTCTGCCTCATAAAAAGATGTCAAAGTGCATATATTAGCCATGGCCACCTCCAAAAGTTTGGGGTGGCCACATCTTTATCTCCCCACTTCACTCTATCCACCATATGCCCTATCTACACCAAGGGCAAGAAAGAAAAGAAAAAAAATGCAAAAAGCAAAATAAAATAAAAGGATGCTCCTGTTTAAGAAAATTCGAATAAAGAAAAGATGAGTGTGTAAAAACACTCCAAAAATCTTACCGCAACCCTTTCTTCCACTTTCATACCCATTGAGCTAGGAAACATCAAACTTAGCTCATTTTACCCTTTTTCACAGCCACGTGGGTCATTTGGTGTGATTTGAGATATAAGATTGAATGCATGAATGTGAAAAAACACTCCTAGTCATTCTTGATTAATGCCACCATGAAACGGTTTACCCGGAACTTAATGGAAGAAATATGGATAACTTGTGTATTCTATGCGCTATATTTGAAGTTCATATGCTTTGTGCTCTTTTCATAATTGGATTGTGAAAGAAGGAGAGGAGAGAGGTGAAATGCATGTACTTAGTCATCTTTGATCCCATTCAGCAACAATCATCTTTTATATTGCATTTGTCATTTCTTTTTGTGAAAGTTTGTAGAGAGATTGAGTTGGAGCATACTTGAGGACAAGTATGTTTCAAGTTTGGGGTGGTGATTCAGCCCTATTTTAGGGCTTAATCTTGTGTCTTTTTGCTCTTCAATCACATCTATACCTGTTACATTGCATGTCATTCCCCCTAATATGCTTATTTGTATAAAATGCACTTATGGACATTATTTGCATGTTTTTCAGGCATTTGGACCATGCTTGATGGAAGAGAGAGAGAAGGGGCAATCCTAGGGTTCCTCTGCACTTGGAGAGGCCCAAAGTGAAGTCCGATGCTCCCTCGACCTACCCCGAGTGGAAAAAGATCAATTGAAGCAAAGAAGTCCAAGAAAAGCCAAAGATCCAAGTTAAAGTGCTGATCCAGGACCTAGCACGGCCGTGGTACCACAGAACAGCAGTGCAAGATTACTTAGAAATCAACAGGCTCAACATCCAAGTGAAGCAGAGAGCACCACGGCCGTGCAGAGCACCACGACCGTGCAATGGGCAGACACCATGGTCGTGCTCCGCAAAATGGACGTGGCACAGCAGAGCAAAACGACCGTGCAGCAGCACCACGACCACCTCCACCAAGCCCACCACGGCCGTGCCATACACCACGGCCGTGGCACACCACCTCCACCACGACCGTGGCCATTCAGACCAAAAGCCTATAACTTTGTCATTTTAATTCCCACGACCGTGCCCGTTCCCCACGGCCGTGGCCTACCCTACCCACCACGGCCGTGGTACCCCACCACGGCCGTGCTACTCACAGAATCCAACCACTTTTCCACTGCTTTCCCCATTTTGCCCCTAACTTAACCGAAGACCCCCTAGACTCCTATATATACCTAGGTAGTGGCTGGGGCATGAAGCTAGCTACCTTCTACCCCTTCCTATCTCCCCAAATCGCCACCCACTCCATTCCACTCCATATCCACCTCAAATCCACTCCATTTCACCATTTCCACCACATAACCCCCCATATCTAAGCCTTCCATCCACTTCCTTTCATCATTCCACATCATTTCATCCTTGGAGGAGGGAGGAGGACGTCCTGTAGCTGCTGGAGAGGAGGATTTCTTCATCTACACCGAGCTCCATGGCTTCTTCTACCTCTTTCTTCTCTCTTTTTGTATTTTCCATTTCTATGAGTAGCTAGGCCCCTGTGGGTGGGCTGTTTGGGGGAAAATATGTTACTTTGATACCATGTTGGGGGATAATGACATGTAAACGTTTTAATTCCGTTTGTTAATGATTATGTTCTATTTAAATCTCATTCTCCATGGATTTCTTGTTGGTTTGTGTGTGAAATCACCTAGGAATTTAGGCAAATTGCTTATATGTGTGAATTTTGGGATTTGCCCCTAGGTCCAATTTGTGAATCCCTAGGCTTCCTTCCATCTTCCTACATCCTAATCAATCTCCCTCAACCTAAGTGAGAGATCTAAGTAGCTAGATTGGATGATTCTAGTGCAATTAGCATGGAGCCTTCTCAAGGCTAGAATGTGGGAGAATTGGGGTCCAAAACCCTAATCTCACCTCCCCATTACTACCCTCGGCCCCTAATTGCCCTAGGAATGCCTAATCTAGAAACCTAGACTTGATTAGACTCTAATTGGATTGAACCTAACCCCTAACCCAATTGAGCCTCGTAAGGGTAGTAGGGGGTGTTAGGGACTAGTTCCCCTATACACAACCTAGCATATCCATGGCCAGTTAGTAGCTTAGGTTAATCCATTAGACTCTAACTTGTTGTTTGGTTTGGATAATCTAAATGGAATCATAATGTTTATATGTCACCCCCAACTTAAGTGATAAGTTCATACCCCTAAATAGCCCACACATCTCTTTACTGCTTGAAACCTTAGTTTTGTGCTTGCTTAGCTTAATTAGTTCTTTTCTTGCTTAGTTAGCTTCTTTCCTTGCTCTTGCCTTGTTCATGCTAGCTTAGCTCTTTAATTGCTCTTTTTCTTCTCTCTTGCTTGCCTTAGTGTAATTTGTCGTTTCATACCTAGTTTAGTCTTTCCTTGCTTGCTTAGCCTTAATCTAACCTAGGGTTAACATGGATTTCATTCTCGCCTTTAATTGCTTGCTTGTTCATCCTTAGTTAACAATCAAATCAACTTTTAAACCCTTAACCCTAGTCTCCACAGTAGGAACCTAGCTAAACTAACCTAGCTCTAGTGCCCCTTCTTTTCCCTGTGGATCAACCCTTTACTTGCCACCTTGCTATACTACGACACGACCTCGTGCTCTTGCGGGTGTAGTGTTTTAGTAGATGTAGGTAGCTAGTTTAGGTTTATAAATTTCGAAAGCAAAATCCCATATCCCGTGCATTTCGACCTCGTGGGACACATCTAGTCGAGTCAAATCGGCTAGTGTGTTGCACCTCTAGCGGAATCGCACCAGATAACTATGTGATCTAGAATCTTGCAAGCTTGTAGCTATTGAGGACTCTACATTGTTGGCCCTCTAAAGATGGTATCGTCTACCAACACCTCTATTGCTTCTGTCTCTATCTTTGTCTTGTTTTTTCCTTGGTGGAACACTAAATGAGGATGGTGTCCTTCTATATGAAGATAGCCTACCTATTTTAGTATTACCACTAGGACCCAGTTTGAATATCTTAGGACCCATTCCTTTTTGTCCCTCATCTTCCCTTCCAACTTGATTATGGAGGCATGGAAATCATAATGGCTTTCCTTGATAGCCAACTTTTCCTACATCCATGGATTAAACACACCTTCAAACCTTCTGAATTTGTCCTCATTGGTTACAAAGAGTTGATATAAGACTTTAATAGATTTATTAACATGAACTCATATTTTGTTACTGACATATATCCTTGTTTTAGTGTCCCAAACTATCTAGTCTTGTAATGTGTGTATGTCTTAGATATTCGTGTGACTAAACGCCTTTTGAAATCTATCTAGGTAATATGGTTTGTATCCCCATGCATATGTTCTAAATCCCACCAGTGATTAGGACTGCCTTTTAGTAGATAAACAACATGCTCCACTTTCTAATCCTTTTGTAGATGATTCAACTAACAAATCTTATCAGTCTCAAACATCCATGCATCAGCTTCATATGGGCATACTACCCATGAAATCATATTCCCTGGCCTTTCTTAAATTTTTGTATGAACTACTCAACTCCTTAATATGTTCTGGTTGTGGTGTAGGTCATAGCCATAAAGTTTTATTTTCATAGCTAGCACCTCATGTCAGAGTTGTAGAGTAGGATCCTGAGGTTATTACGGAGGCCTCACTACTTCCTCTATGTGAGGTACGTGTTGTTGTCCATACATTGACTCTTTGTTAAGTAAGGGAGGAGGTGGAGGATGGGGTATATTCTCTATGTGGCCTTCTAGAGCTACATGGGCTTCACCTAAACCAAGAGTGAAGTCCAAAGCATGATATCCTCTTCTCAGTTCCATAGTTGTAAAAGATAAACATATTACAAACTATGGAAAGGAAGAAGACTCTAAAAGTTGTGGGTTCTTGTACTAACTCAAAATGTCAAGCTCTAATACTAAAGTATTGGGACACAATCTGAATAACCAGTTACAACGCAAAGTGAACCTGAGATTTTACACAACACTAACCCCAAATTTCAAATGTATAAGAAAAAACAAGGAAAAGGAATAAGAAATATGATGAAGGTCTTAACAAAACATAGAAACAAAATTTTACTTATAAGAAAACTTCTCATTGCATGCGTCAATAACCTTTTCTAGAAAAATATTAACAAAACTTACAACAAGAGTCATTAAATTTTCAATGAATAAAAATCTATATATATGTAATCTCTAGCTATGAACAAAAACATAAAATATTTATAGGCACATCCAATGACCCCAGTAAGTTAACTCTAACATCATGTGTTGTATATATCTTCACCTAGCAGCCATAAGGCCACTCAGCAAGCAGGAGACATGATTTTCTAGTGTCTCACATTCAAGACCTAAAAATTCTACTCATTGGTTCATTAGATAATGTCTAATTGAGTAGATATAATTACTTATGCAATATACAACCTTCTTATTCATAAGCAGTTTAACAGATAATAACAAGTCTATATGAAAAAATCATCAATTTGGTAGAGTAATCATTATAACATGAATATTTAGTAAGCATCAAGCAACATGGTCTATCTTTCTTTATTATTTTTCACGAGCCTACCTAACTTGTACCCAATCAAGTATATGTTTAACAGTATAGTCACATGCATGATTAACCATAAATACTTTAGGGTTTATTTGGATAACTAAGGCAAACACAAAGTCTAGGTTTTCCTCTAGACAAGTAGAACATAAAGCCTCTCTATTTTTCTCCCACCTTGGTACTAGGTTCGGGTTCTAACACAATCATGAACAGAATATATTTATGATTTCCACATTGTGCACAAAACTAGGAATGCAACACTAATATAATATCACAAAACATTAAGAAGATTGTGGTCTCACTTCAACCTTTGTAGAACTTTCCTAACTTCCCACCAATTATCCCTCAAGGCCTACATACTTTAGGTGTTTTTCACTTGAGATTTACCCTAAGTGATTCACATCTATTGCATCATCCAAGAATAAATTTTAAGAATGGATCACTGTGCCTAGGGATCCTATCAATCTTAGGGTTACACTTGGTTAGATAGATCAATCACTCATGTTTTTCTATATCAATCAAGTTACATGGAAATAGCATAGAAGTAATTGAAAGATTAATCAAGCCTTCAAAACTTTATAATATGTAAAAACAAACTCGATCTACTTTTTCTAAGAAAGATTGTATTAGTTTAAAACATCCCTTTGATATTGTGCATGTTGATATTTGGGGATCATGCTTAGTTGCGAGTTTTTTGTATTATTGTACTTCATGAGCTTTATTGATAATTTTACTAGACCTATGTATTTATTTATACTAAGAGATCGATCTCATATACTTGATACTATCACATCATACCCAATTTAATAGACCTATAAAAATCTTTCAGACTGATAATGCTCTTGAGTTTATGCAAAGATCTGTTAATATATTTTATACCAAATGGGTACGATTCACCAAATATCCTATGCATATACACCCAACAGAATGGCATGGCTGAACGCAAGATTCACCATCTTCTTGAAGTTGTGCATACTCTTTTATTTCATTAACATGTTCCCCAAAGTTTTTGGCCAGAAGCTGTTTCCACTGCATGCTATCTTATTAACCGCATGCCTTCCTTTGTTCTTGGAAACCAAGTGCCCTTTCAGATTCTATACCATGAGGCTCCCTTGTCCACTATGCCTCCCCGTATCATTGGGAGTACGTTCTTTGTGAAAAATCTTCATCCTGGCCCAAACTAGATCCTCGTGCCACAAAATGTTCTTTTCTAGGGTACTCTAGGACGCAAAAAGGGTAATGTTGTTTTGATCCTATTTCTAAAAAATGTATGATCTCTGTTGATGTGGTCTTTTTTGAACATATGTCATTTTTATTCTTCTGTTGGCTTAGCTCTAACTTCTGACTTAATATCAGAATCCCCTTTACCTTTCCTTGTTGATCCTACACTGCCAGTTGATACTGTTCCTTCGAAGGTTCCTACTTCCTCTCAGGAACAATCACATATTCCATCCTCATCTACATCTCCATCCACCTATCAGGTATTTTCTGACCTGGATGTACCTATTAGTTTATGCAAAGGCACTCGGTCTTGCATCCTACATCCTATTGGGAATTTCTACACTACTGCTAACTTGGGTACTAATTTTGCAATCTTCTATCTTAAGTGTTGTTACTAACCTAAGAATGCTACCCAAGATCTTCAACATCATGTATGGTATCAAGCCATGGAGACTGAGACACAAGCACTCACTGACAAACATACTTGGGATTTGGTTGATGTGCCCCTAGTTTGCTCCCCTATTGGTTGCAGATGGATTTTCACAATCAAATATCAACCTGATGGAACTATTGAGCGACTTAAAGCCAACTTGGTAGCCAAAGGCTACACTTAGACTTATGGAGTAAATAACTTTGAAACATTCTCTCCTGTGTCTAGGCTTAGTTTTGTTTGTATCCTTATTTCTGTAGTTGTAAACTTTGATTGGTCCTTATTTCAACTCGATGTTAAAAATGCATTTGTATATGGGAACCTGCATGAGGAGATTTACATGGAGAAGCCTCCTAGATTTGTGACTCCAGGGGATTCTTCAAAAGTCTATTGTCTTCACAAAGTGATTTACGATCTTAAGCAAATCCTGATCCTAATTTGACAAACTCAGCTCTATTCTTCAAAAATTTGACTTTCGTCACTCTCAATATGATCATTTTGTGTATGTTAAAAACCCTTCCTCCAGTCTTGTGGTTCTTATTATCTATCACTAGTACATAACCGGCCTTTAGTGTCAGTTATTTAAGGCCGTTAGTGTCGGTTATTAAGCGACACCTATGTGGGCGCCGCTAAAAGCCCAACCGTTACGCGTCGATTCTCAAACTGACGCCACAACCCTTCGCGCGCCACCGAAAATGCGCCAGCATGGGGTATAGGTGTCGATTATTAGCTTTGAAACCGACGCCATATACCTTCGTGCCACATAAAGGGCACCATCTGGGGCACTATCGATGTCGGTTTATTAGTGATAACCGACACCATCTCACCCGCTACCACGGCCGTGCTGGCCAGCACGGCCGTGGTGTCTGGTCCGCTGCCACGGCTGTGCTGGCTAGCACGGCTGTGGTGTCTGGCCCGTTGCCACGACCGTGCTGGCCAGCACGGCCGTGGTGTCTGGCCTCATTAGGAAAATCGATGTCGGTTACTAGTAGGGCAACCGACACTGTAACCATTTGTCATCGGTTTTATACAAATAATTGATGCCTATTTTTGTTTTTTTTCTGTCAGTCTGCAAACCTGTTGTGTCTGGTCGCAGGATGATAAACCTGCAGTTCGGTTATAAACTACAGGTTTTATGACATCCATTGATATCAGCCAACAACAGGCCACAAACCTGCAAAATTAACAACATAAATGTTCACACATTTAGCAACCTGCAGTTCCATTCAATTTTCACACATGTAGAAACATTCATGTAGCAATCTGCAGTTCCATTCATTTTCACATTCACACATGTAGAAACATTCATATATCAACCAACAGTTTCATTCATTTTCACTCAGACACATGTAGAAACATTCAGACATGTAGAAACATTCACACATATTATAATTCAGAAATTCATTTACAAAATATCATTCTTTAGTCATTATTCGCTATCAACATCCAATTATATGTTAAAACCCCCACTACTTGTATGGTTGTTTCCCATTCTTCTCTTACATCATTTACTTCTTTCATCGTATAGGGAGCATGTACATCTGGTAAGGCCTTTCCTATAGTGTGGTCAGTTTTAAACACCTGCAAAGAGAATGATGTATATATATATAATTAATAATATATAAATAAGAGTGATATATTTCATGTTATCTAATGAGACTATATATAATACCTCAGGAATGGTATCGATGTCCACTGCGGCATATTTGATAATCATGTGCATAAATCGCATCACATAGTATGCACATGCCCATCCGTTGTCTTGTGTAGCACACTATAAATTGATAAAAAATATTAAAAAATACAACTAATTAAGCATTGTTCACATAAATAATATATACATTGCATTTGGGAACTTACTTCCACATTTTTCCAAATTATTTGCTGGTTCTTTTTCCTGGGGACCTTTCCTCCAGCCTTTTTGAACTCATCTAAACCCCTACATGTTAATGTAACACAATACATTGTATAATTAAATAGTAATGTAATAACATATGTTAACATACATAAAAATGAAATATTTCTCACCGGAATAATGCCATTTTCACTTTGTGTCCATATTTTGAATTCAATTTAGTCCCCCTAGGATCTAGATAATAGACAGTGAACGTCTCAGGGACAATAACTAGTAACTCCCAATGCATACCACCAGAGGTAAAAAAGTTAAAAATTAATAACTCAAAATACACAATAAAAATGTAATTTTCTTAAGTCCAAATTATAAGCAAAGTAAACTTACTCCACATTGAATGGAGCTATTATCACCGTCTTGTTATTTTGAGCAAAATTTGCAAAAGCATCACAACAGTATTGTTGAACTGACGGAGGGTCTTTAGCTACTAGACTGATCAAAGATGGAATAAAAAATCCTATATGTTCGAATGCAAAATCTGCACATATCTTGTCTAAGTAGCTGCAAAACATGTATTACATATGCATTAATAAATAAGAAACCAGATCACCAGATCCTACACAAGGTATATGGATGTATAAAGAAGATCTCACCTTATCCATAGCTCTATCACAGATGTATTCAGCCAATCATATCGAAACAACTCCAAAATATCTTGTACAAATAGGTTGCTTTCGTATGATTGACCTGCAACATCCGCATCTATAGAAACAGTTATAGGGAAATTTATATCATGTTCGCCTAACCATATTGCCATACCCCTACAGTTAGGACCTAACGGGACAGGTAGGTCCTGTGGAACCCAACTTGGTAATGTAGGAGGTGGAGGCCTAGATGTTGTGGGTGTCTTCTTTTTAACCTGTATATATATATATAATTTTAGATCAACTGCCATCATATACACACACTAACAATTTAACATAATATAAATTTACCATACAGTTTCAGTATAGAGGACATCTGCTTTTGGCCACAATATCACTCCGCCTTCTACCTCACCAAGCGTTTCACAATCTGGGTGGGTATATGGCAATGGAAGATCCATCCACTTGGAGAATATACATAGCGGGCTCACACGAACCCAACCAATTGGTAATGGAGACCCATGAAACATTTCCCCTAGTAGGGATGGGTAAGCTGACGCCTCTGCAATGACAAATTCTTTACTTTTTAGACGACATGGCTTCAACCCTACAAATTTTTGTGTAAAGAATGTTAGATACATATATACATGTCATCTTGAAAACATATCATCTTGAAAAGACTAGTTATTATGTCATAAAAATACTTACAGTGGATTTGCTAGGTGGTGGGTCTACAAGATTACTCCAAATCTCTACAGTAGGAGTAGAACGGGACACCATAGGTACTGTCTGCTGAGTGGCAGTCTGAGATGCCTGCCACTTGCTCAGTGCTTCTTCGAGTTTCCTATCAACTAGCTTATCTACCTAGACATGGATAAAAGAAACGTTAGCTTCTGATTATTGAATTCTCTTTTACAGTAACATTATAAAGAAAGAATAGGTTACCTCTTCTTGTGAAAGTCCCGCTTTTGGGACATGTTTGCACTGGGATGGCCCAAAGAACGCTTTGATGCCCACACCAGCGGATGCAACCCTAACACGCCCAGGATGCTCTGGGTTACCTAGAGCAACTGTCAATTCATACCTTGTGCCCTCAGGGATGAACTTGCCTTGTTTCCTCAGCTCGTGCAGCTCCCGCTAATCGCCAATTTTTTTTTGTAATTAAGTAAACACCACAAATAATCAATATTTGAACGATTGCTCTAAGAGTTGTATTTTACCATTTTTGCAGCCGCCTCAGAAGTTGCGGGCTTTCTTATTTCTCCCTTCTTATTTGGCCTCCTAGCTATCCAGTCATCATGGCGAGGCAGAGGTGTGCTACCTATAGTAGAGGACTCCTGAGTAGCAATAGACTGAGCAGTAGCCTCAGACTGTAGTCTTTGGCGAATGCCTGCATACCCCTTTGGACCCATTGTGTGGTCATGCACATTCAGTGCACGCCTTGCTTTTTGCGCCTCACTGAGGGCCTAGTTAGTATGTACATTAATGATTTAGTTAGTAACACTAAATGTTAATCTTGAATAGGTGAATACAATGTATATTAATTAAATTGGGAGTGACGCCTAATACCTTGAATTATCAGTTTGTCTTGAAGCAACAAACACATCCCATTCTTCTTGGTCCAGGAAGTTCTACTGTTCTGTGGTTGTCTTCTTCCTCTTGTCACCTTCTTTTATGTATTCTTGGGTGAGATTTGTCCTATAGTTCCTTAGGACTCTCCCACAACATTGCATTACACATGTATGATGTAGCTTTCAATCCAATTCAAATATACTCTACAAAATAGAATTGCTATTAACTAGTATCCAAAAAATTAGCAATCTAACAAATAGAATTGCAAATTAATAATAAATCATTCATAAATACTTCCATATTACGTCTTTCTTCCCCTTAGGAACTTTATGCCAAGAATCTATCTTACAACTGCAATGGCTACGAGTAACATACCCAAGATATGAAATAAACGAATTGCGATTCACTCCAATTGCATTTCCTGCATTATCAAAATCCACAACAAGTTTGGGTCCATTGCCCCTTTGTGCTATTAACTTCTTCATCATAGTGATGCCCCTTCTCTTGTCAACTTTTTGGTGCTGATCATCAAGTGCCTCAAGTGCTTCAGAGGGTACATTTGCATCATCAACATAAAATTTGACAAAATAAACACACTTACAAGATATAACTAGAAATGGACATATAGATATAAATATATGATATATATTTTAAAACTTACATTGTGAGGCAGCGCATTGATGTCCTCACCCTCACGGTAATCATCAGTACGGTCATCAGGAGAATGCTCAACCATCTGAAAGTTCACATTCACATTGTAAAGTTCACATTCACATTGTAAAGTAATTCACATTGTAAAATTCACATTGTAAAGTTCACATTCACATTCACATTGTAAAGTAATTTACATTGTAAAATTCACATTGTAAAACATTGTAAAGTTCACATTCACATTGTAAAGTAATTCATATTGTAAAATTCACATTGTAAAGTTCACATTCACATTGTAAAGTAATTCACATTGTAAAGTTCACATTCAGAAAAATAAAACATATAAAATATAAACATGCCTCTAATATTGCGATTATTTATCAATTAACAATCCTTCATTGTGATCTCCGTGCACATACAAGTCATCATTAGCTTCAATATTTGCTGGTGTTGGCAACCCAACTGAGAATGGATTGGAGTCATCATACTTATCATAGTACTCTTCTTCATCTATAGGATCTTCAATGAACTGTCTTTTACCATGAAGAACAACTGACCATTTATCATTTGCAGGATCATCGATATAAAATACTTGTTTCGCCTGTGACGCCAATATGAATGGTTCACCCTTTTCGCCAATCTTTTCAAAGTTCACTAAAGTGAAACCCAATTCATCCACTATAACTCATTTGGTGTTATCAACCCAATTACATTTGAAGAGCGGAATTCTGAAATCTATGTAGTCAAACTCCCATATGTCTTCAATGACACCGTAATATGACATTTTAGCTTCACGTGGACTCTTATCCTTTGCACTTGCAAAAAACATAGTCAACGCTTGAAGGGTGACCCCATTGTTTTGGACAACACTCTTATCATCTTGGCACTTTGTGTAACATGTGAATCCATTAATGTCATACCCTTCATAAGACATAACATTCAATTTCGGTTTAAAGGCGAAATTTGATAGTTTCAGTAATATCATCTGGTGTTTGAGATAGTTGATGGAAGCCTTTATCTTCAAACCACTTAATAAATTTCTTGTTATGCTCTCTAGCAAGCCACATTGTATTGGCTCGAGGATATTATCTCTTGATGAAATTTGTATGTTCCTCGATATAAACACTCACTTCGTCCATGTTGTGTAAAATATACAAGTGACCTTGTTCCAACTGCTCACGACTGATTACTTTCACCTGTGATCCCAAAATTCCTTTGTCAAATTGCTCCTCAATATTCTTGTCATTACCAGGAGTGTCATTACCACTGAGAAAGTCATTGCAAAAATCCATAACCTCTCTCACCACATAACCCTCAATAATACTCCCTTTAAGATGATAACGGTTCTGAACATCACTTTTAAAAATGCTCATGTATCGTTCAAAGGGATACATCTAATGCAAGAAAACTGGTCCCAACATTTTCACTTACCTAGTCAAGTGGACAATAAGATGTACCATGATATCAAAGAATGACGGAGGAAAATACATCTCAAGCTGACATAGGGTAACAACCACTTCTCTTTGCAAATTATCGAGAGTATCAGGGTCAATAACTTTGCTGCACAGACTGTTGAAAAAGAAACAAAGTCTGGTGATTGCAAACCTTACATGCTTTGGCAATATAGATCTAATTGCAACAGGAAATATTTGTTGCATTAGAGTGTGACAATCATGCAATTTAAGACCTATCAACTTTAGATCTTTCATTGATACCAATCTACGGATGTTGGATGAGTAACCCTGTGGCACCTTAACATTTACCAAACATTCAAAAAAAGCTTTCTTATCCTTTCTAGACAATGTGTAACAAGCGGGAGGTAAGTATGTTCTCCGATTTCCCATTTCACGAAATTCTATTAATTCTGACCTTATTCCCTTTTCACGTAGGGCCAGTCTGGATTTTATCTCATCTTTAGTCTTACCTGGTATATTCAACAAAGTACCAATGACACTATCACAAACATTTTTCTCAACGTGCATGACATTGATACAATGTCTGACTGTCAAAGAACTCAAATAAGGAAGATCCCAAAATATTGACTTCTTCTTGAATAAAGATTTGTCACTCCATGTGGCCATAGTACATTATGATCTCTTACCAAATTCATTGACAAAGTCTTTTACTCTTTCATAAACAACCTCCCCTGGTATAGGTTTAGGTGCACTCCGTTCCTCATTCAATCCATTGAATGCTTTGCGCTTCCTACGATACAGATGGAATTTTGTAAGAAACCTTCGATGACCGAGATATACAGTCTTACCGCCATATTTTAGTCTTGTTGAATCAGTGTTATCTTCACATATAGGACATGCTTTAGCTCCTTTGACACTATATCCAGACAAATGCTGGAAAGTCATTAATAGTGCAAAACAACATAGCATGCAAACGAAATGTCTCTCTTCGTGAAGCATCATAGGTCATCACACCTTCAACCCAGAGTTTCTTTAAGTCATCAATCAGAGGTTCAAGATAAACATCGATGTCATTTCTAGGTTGTTTAGGGCCCGATATCAACAATGACAACATTACATACTTATTTTTGATACACAACCAGGGAGGAAGATTGTATATAACAAGCATGACAGGCCAAGTGATATGTTGGCTGCTCAATGTCCCGTACAGATTCATCCTATATGTACAAAGCCCAAGTCTTAGATTCCTGACTTCTTCACCAAATTCAGGATACAATAGATCAATCTTCTTCCACTGTGGGGAATCAGACGCATGTCGTAGGATCCCATCATTATTTTTCTTAACATCTGCATGCCACCTCAAATTCTTCACATCTATCAGATTGGCAAACAAGCGTTGAAACCATGATATTATAGGTAGATACCACATCACCTTGGCAGGAGAACCAATTTTGGACTCCCTCGAAGTCGTCAATTTATACCGTGATGCACCACATTTTGTACAATCTTTCAAATCCACATAGTCCTTTTGAAATAATACACAATCATTCCGGCATGCATGTATCTTCTTGGCATCCATTCCCATTGGGCACAACAATTTCTTTACATGGTATGTTGAGATTGGCAGCTCGTTTCCTTCAGGAAGCATTTCTTTCAAAAAAGACAACAATGATGTGAAGCTTTTGTCGCTCCATCTATTGTTAGCTTTCAGCTTATACAATCTCAACACAACGCTAAGCTTCGTAAACTTAGTACAACTTGTGTATAACGATATCTCAGCATCATGCACAATGTTTCTAAAAATGGGAGGTGGATCGGTGTGCTCTACCCCACAACTATCCAACATCGCATCAACAATGTCTACTGGAACTGGTTCATTCCAATCTACATCATCGGAGACAATTTATTCTTCCACACAAGCACTGCTATTGACATCTACTGGTTTTGGGTTTGAAATCTCTCCATGCCAGTGCCATTATGTATAGCCTTGTATAATCCCATTGCACATGACATGACTTTTGATTTCGTCACCAGTGCTGACTTTCAAGTTGTTACCGCAATGCCTATATGGATAATAGAACCTATCTCTAGGCTATTTCCTATGTTCCTCGGAAAATCTAATAAACTGGTCAAGACCAAAAATAAACTCTGGGGTGAAATGATTGCGAATGGACATCCATGATCTATCCATTATATGATCAAAGAGAAAACAAGTATATATTACAACAAGATTAGGGTCTAGGGTTAACAGATTAGAGTTTTTGCATGGTTAAAACTTTATGCCAACAAATACATGTGTTGTCATTCTTATATATAATAAATGTGTACCACCTATCCCATTCTTGAACACCTAATCTCACTAGTAAGTGTATAATGTGTTTTGGGTTTTCAAGAAAATTTCGGCAGCATTTCCCCGCTGTTCTCTAAGTACATATGTACTTAGAGAACAAACGGGAAAATGCTGCCAAAATTTTCTTGAAAACCAAATACACATTATACACTTATATCCTAAGTGAGATTAGGTGTTCAATAACAGTCCCAAACCGGGGACTATCCAAGATTTACTCCTAATGAGTAAATCTTGGACGGGTTTCTAGGTCAACAAATACATGTGTTGTCATTCTATAACATTGATTTCAACATTTCAAGTGTCCATGCACGTTCATCATCAAGATAAAGATTACACATAAATTAGTATGACCTAGGGATGGAGAGATTCATAATTGATTTCAAAATTTCAAACTAGCTCATGCATTATCATCAATCTACATCATACGATAGGGATTCATGTAGATGTTAGAGTGACACATCGACACATCACTACAAAATCAAAGATTTAATATTAGGGTTTTAATATCTTACATAGATTGATCACAAGATTTCAGCAATATAGTTAATTCAAGTTTATGGTGAAATGTGTATTAGGGTTTTAATATCTTAATTCAACATGCATCAAAATTTATAGAATTAGGTCAAGCATTAGTATTCAATTGCAAATGTATCTTCTTCTTCCCGATCCCTCCTTACCAAATGGATAAAAGCAAGGCACGACCTATGGGCTAGACACGACGGATGTGGCTGTGCTGGCCAACACGGCTATGTGGACAACACAGCCGTTCTGGCCAGCGCACAACCATGGCCACCGTGTCCAGCCCACATGCAGCTCATGCCTTGCTTTTATCAATGCATTTTGGTAAAAGGGGAGCAGGAAGAAGAAGAGGTGGAGGAAGAAGAAGAGGTTAGGTTGGAGGTAGGTGATTGTACCTGTGAAAAGCTTAAATGTTGTAGGGAGTTTCCTTGCCGGCGAGAGTAGGAGCAGCAAGCAGTGAAGCAGATGGAGACTAGTGAAGCAGGCGGCGACTAGATTGGGTTCGGTGACGGTCTTCAGAGCAGCGGCAGCAGGAAGGAGCAGGGGAGCGGCGACCAGGGGACCAGAGCGGGGGCCGGAGCAGCCGTGGCTGGAAGGAGCAGGGGAGCGGCGACCAGGGGACCAGAGCGGGGGCCGGAGCAACAGCGGCCGGAAGGAGCAGGGGGAGTGACACACAAGGAGTAGGGGAGCGGCGACGGAACACAAGAAGCAGAGGAGGGGAACCGACAGTGGAATCGCGAGACCCTAGAGCGGTAGAATCAACAATGAAACAACAAAAGGGGAAGAGCCGGGCTCGTATGGGTGCTATTAACTACACCATAGGCGTGGGTTGTATAAACAACCGACACCCAAGAATGAATGACGTCGGTTATCTAAAAACACGGACACCTAACATCTTAAGTGTCGGTTGATAGTAACAAACTGACGTCCAATTGGACCTTCCTTTACCCTAATTTTTTGGCGGGGACGGCATGCGTACCCTTATCACGTCGGTTATGCTAAGACAACTGACGCCCATATTGGAACTTTTGGCACAAATTTTATTTTCATTCAGTGTCAGTTATTAGGTAAAACACCAAAGTTGTATCTGATACTTTGGCACAATTTTTTTTTCTCAAAAAAATTGGATTTTGCGGGCTACTTTAGGCGTCGATTTCTTTTCTTCAACTGACACTGAATGAAAAGCGATACCCGTGTCTGGCTGGTCTTCAAATATAGACGTCGGATGTCCTTATTAACTGACGTTTAATGTTAACATCGTTGGTTTTACTAAAAAACTGAGGCCTCTAAAAGTGACGTTGAACACTATTTCTGTAGTAGTGTATGTTGATGAAATTATCTTATCTCAAAGTGACTCAGTAAGAGAAAGCATCCAAGCTACTACGCCATACTTGGAGAGGCACTTTATTACAAACAAATTGGGCAAACTAAGGTATTTTTTGGGCATTGAGGTTTCTCATTCCTCTTCTGGTCTCTATTTATCACAACACAACTATGTTTTATACCTCCTATCTGAGACATGAATGCTTGGGGTTAAACCATCTAGTATACCCTTGGATCCCAACACTAATTGGGATGATGATACTTCTCCCCTTTATCCTGACCATCATTAGTATCATAGAATGGTTGGAAAACTCATCTACCTTACTATAACTAGGGTTGACATCACTTCTGATGTTGGCCTGGTTAGTAGATATCTAGATAAAGTCCCATCAATTCCATTGGGATGTTGTATGCCATATCCTGAAATATTTGAAAAGTTTGCATGGAAAAGGCATGCTTTACAAAAAACATGGGTACTATAACCTTACTGAATATTCAAATTATGACTATGCAAGAAACATAATAGATCATAGATTTACTTTTGGATATTGCGCCTTTGTAGGTGGTAACTTGATCACTTGGTGAAGCAAGAAGCAAATTGTAGTTGCTCGCTCTAATGCTGAAGCAGAATATAGAGCTATGGCTCACAACACGTGTGAACTTTTTTGGATATGCAGTCTCCTATGAGATTTTGGCATTTCTGTTGCTCCATCTATTTCAATGCATTGTGACAATCTTTTGCCATCAACCCTACCTTCCATGAACGCACCAAACATATTGAAGTTGATTGTCATTTATTTTAGGATGATGTCTTATATGGATAGATCACTACTATAGAAATGGCTTATAAAGTCACTTTTCAAGGTGTCGGTTGTATACATAAACCGACACCTAAACTCTACAGTGTCGGTTTATAACATAAACTGACATCCACTCTATGAAGGGCGACCAGACACGGGTACCGCTTTTATTAAGTGTCGGTTAGTTAATAAAAAACTGACACCTAAAATCAACCGCCAAAACTAAAATTCAAGTGAAAAAATTACCTCCAAAATTTGACATATGGCGCCGGTTCATAAATAAAACACCGACTACTAAAGGGTATTCACGAGACGAGAATAGTTGTCGGTTGTCTTTTAGTTAAAAACCGACGACTATAATCTAGTATAGGTGCCAGTTCTTGGAAAAGAACCGACACTGTTGGTTTAGTTGTCGGTTTTTTTGAATAACCGACACTTATTGTCAACTTAATAGCTTACCAGTGCGAGAGGCTCTTCCCCTTTCCCTGTTTCATTCCCGATTTCAGTTAGATCCAGCGATTTCTTACTCGCCCCCCGCTACTCCGCCACCGCCGCTCCCTGCCATCCGTGCTCCTGCCTCTCGTCGCCGCTCGGTGCTGCCACCGGTCCGTGCTCCTATCCTCTTGTCGCCGCTCGGGCTTCCTGCTCTGTTCCGCCAGCTTCCTCTGCAAGGTAACCCTTTTCTCCTCCGCCTTGCTTTTCCCTGATGGCCACCACTTTCGCCCAATCCCCAGCGGCAGCACCAACATCCACACCGGTGCCGCCTTCCTCTCTTCTCCTTCCTCCACCCTTCTTCTTCCTCTACCTCACCCTAGCAGCACCCGACGCCATCCAGGAGTAGCTGGGCATGACCAACACTACCAAATGCCGCCCTTGACTCTGACTAAGAGCCCTAAACTTGATTCCGCAGCCCCTCAGCCACGAGCAACACCTAGCTACGTTTCTAGCTGAGCCCTTTCCACCTGTGCATGAAGCAGGTCTGAACCAGGGGCAGTTCTGCCCGGGAAACACCACGAAAATCGCAGCCTTGAGTTCGGCCTTCAGGCCCAAACCCGAATCTACTTATTTGTATTTTTCATCTACTTATTTGTGCGTCATGCTATTATGAATTAATTGTATATTTACTTCATAATTGAATGTTTAAGTAAGTTATAGATATCTTGATGATGAACTGTAATGCACACATGTAACATGCTTGGAATGTAAATGATGAACTGTAATGCACACATGTTTAACTTGTTTCATTTTTGAGTATATTGAGAATCCTAATCACCCTTCTTATTTAATGATGAACTGTAATGCACACATGTGACATGCTTGGAATGTAAATGATGAACTTTTCCCTAAATTGCCAATCATGCTTTTAAAGACATCAATAATCACCCTAACTTGAAGAACTAGGATTTTAGGTATAAGAATGACAACACATTATTTGTTGGCCTAGAAACCCGTCCAAGATTTACTCATTAGGAGTAAATCTTGGATAGTCCCCGGTTTGGGACTATTCTTGAACACCTAATCTCACTTAGGATGTAAGTGTATAATGTGTATTGGGTTTTCAAGAAAATTACGACAGCATTTCCCCGTTTGTTCTCTAAGTACATATGTACTTGGAGAACAGTGGGGAAATGCTTCCGAAATTTTCTTGAAAACCCAATACACATTATACACTTACTAGTGAGATTAGGTGTTCAAGGATGGGATAGGTGGTACATGTACATTTATTATATATAAGAATGACATCACATGTATTTGTTAACCCTAGACCCTAATCTTGTTGTAATATATACTTGTTTTCTCTTTGATCATAGAGCTTTACAATTTTGGTGTGATATATACTTTGTTGTAATAATGTGAACTTTACAATGTGAGCTTTACAATTTGAATTACTTTACAATGTGAAATTTACAATTTGAATGTGAATTTGCAGATGGCTGACCATTCTCCTGATGACCGTGCTGATGATTACCGTGAGGGTGAGGACATCAATGCGCCGCCTCACAATGTAAGTTTTACAAATATATAATATATTTATATCTATATGTCCATTTATAGTTATATCTTGTAAATGTGATTATTTTGTCAAATTTTAGGTTGATGATGCACAGGTACCATCTGAAGCACTTGATGCACTTGATCAACAACACCAAAAAGTTGACAAGAGAAGGGGCATCACTATGATGAAGAAGTTAATTGCGCAAAAGGGCAATGGACCCAAACTTGTTGTGGATTTTGATAATGCAGGAAATGCATGTAGTGTGAATCACAATTCATTTATTTCATATCTTGGGTTTGTTACTCGTAGCCATTGCGGTTGTCGCTTAGATTCTTGGCATAACATTTCTAAGGAGAAGAAAGACTTAATATGGAGGGATTTATGCGTGAGTTATTATTAATTTGCAATTCAATTTTGTAGATTACTAAATTTTTGGATACTAGTTAATAGCAATTCTATTTTGCAGAGTATATTTGAATTGGATGAAAAGCTGCATCGTAAATGTGTGATGCAACGCTGTGGGAGAGTCCTAAAGAACTATAGGAGAAATCTCACCCGCGAATACATAAAAGAAGCTGACAAGAGGAAGAAGACAACCACTGAACAGTGGAACTTCCTGGACAAAGAAGAATGGGACACGTTTGTCGCTTCAAGACAAACTGATGAATTCAAGGTATTAGGCGTCAGTCTCAATCTCATTAATTAATATATGTTGTATTCACCTATTCAAGATTAACATTTAGTGTTACTAACCAAATCATTAATGTGCATACTAATTAGGCTCTCAATGAGGCACAAAGATCAAGGCATGCACTGAATGTGCACGACCACACAATGGGCCCAAGAGGATATGCAGGCGTTCGCCAAAGACTACAGTCTGAGGCTACTGCTCAGTCTGCTGCTACTCAGGAGTCCTCTACCATAGGTAGCACACCTCTTCCTCGCCATGATGTCTGGATAGCTGGGAGGCAAAATAAGAAGGGAGAAATAACGAAGGCCGCAACTGCTGAGGCGGCTGCAAAAATGGTAAAATACAACTCTTACAACAATCATTCGAATATTGATTATTTGTGTTGTTTAGTTAATTACAAAATTTTGTTTTGGCTATTAGTGGGAGCTGCACGAGCTGAGGAAACAAGGAAAGTTCATCCCTGAGGGCACAAGGGATGAATTGATAGTTTCTCTGGGTAACCCAGAGCATCCTGGATGTGTTAGGGCTGCAGGCGCTGGTGCGGGCATCAAAGCTTTTTTTGGGCCATCCCAGCACAAACATGTCCCAAAAGCGGGACTTTCACAAGAGGAGGTAACATATTCTTTCTTTATAATGTTACTGTAAAAGAGAATTCAATAATTAGAAGCTAACGTTTCTTTTATCCATGTATAGTTAGATAAGCTAGTTGATAGGAAACTAGAAGAAGCAATGAAAAAGTGGTAGGCATCTCAGACTGCCACTTACCAGACAATACCTACTGTAGGCTCTACTCCTCCTACTCCTACTGCAGAGGTTGGGAGTAATCCTGTAGAACCACCACCTAGCACATCCGCTGTAAGTATTTTTATGACATAGTAACTAGTTTTTTAATTCAAGATGATATGTATATATGAAATTGTAGTCGTTTAAAAAAATATGATATGTATATATGTATATAACATTCTTTACACAAAAATTTGTAGGGGTTGAAGCCATGCCATCTAAAAAGTAAAGAATTTGTCGTTGCAGAGGCGTCGGCTTACCCATCCCTACCAGGGGAAACGTGTCACAGGTCTCCAGTACCAGCTGGTTGGATTCGTTTGAGCCCGATACATATATTCTCCCAGTGGATGGATCTTCCATTGCCATATGCCCACCCAGATTGTGAAACGCTTGGTGAGGCAGTAGGCGGAGTGATATTGTGGCTAAAAGCGGATGTCCTCTTTACTGAAAAGGTATGGTAAATTTACATTACGTTCAATTGTTAGTGTGTGTATATGATGGCAGTCGATCTGAAATTATATATATATACATGTTAAAAAGAAGACACCCACAACATCTAGGCCTCCACTTCCACCTCCTACATTACCTAGTTGGGTTGCACAGGACCTACCTGTCCCGTTAGGTCCTAATTGTAGGGGTATGGCAATATGGTTAGGCGAACATGATATAAACTCCCCTATAACTGTTTCTTCCGATTCAGATTCTACAGGTCAGTCATACGAAACAAAACTATTTATATAAGATATTTTGGAGTTGTTTCGATATGCTTGGCTAAATACATCTGTGATAGAGCTATGGATAAGGTGAGATATTCTTTATACATCCATATACCTTGTGTATGATCTGGTGATCTGGTTTCTTATTTATTAATGCATGCGTAATTAATACATTTTTTGCAACTACTTAGACAACATATGTGTAGATTTTGGATTCGAACATGTAGGGTTTTTGATTCCATCTTTGATTAGTCTAGTAGCTAAAGACCCTAGGCTTTTTCAAATTTTGCTGTAAATAAGAAGACGATGATAATGGCTCCATTCAATGTAGAGTAAGTTTACTTTGCTTATTATAATTTGGACTTAAGAAAATTACATTTTTATTGTGGATTTTGAGTTATTAATTTTTAACTTTTTTACCTCTAGGGGTAGGCATTGGGAGTTACTGGTTATTGCCCCCGAGACATTCACTGTGTATTATCTAGATCCTAAGGGGAGTAAATTGAATACAAGATTTGGACACATAATGAAAATGGCATTATTCCGGTGAGAAATATTTCATTTTCATATCCGTTAACATATGTTATTACATTACTATTTAATTGCAATGTTCAGTGTTACATTAACATGTAGGGGTTTTGAGGAGTTCAAAAAGGCTGGAGGAAAGGTCCCCATGAAAAAGAACCAGCCAATAATTTGTAAGAACGTGAAAGTAAGTTTCCGACTGCAATATATGGATATATTATTTATGTGAACAATGCTTAATTACTTGTATTTTTTAATATTTTGTATGTTTGAATTTATAGTGTGCTACACAAGACAACGGATGGGCATGTGGATACTATGTCATGCGATATATGCACATGATTATCAAACATGCCGCACTAGATATCGAGTGTATTGCTCAGGTATTATATAGTCTCATTAGATAATATGATCGAAATATATCAATCTTATTTATAGCTCATTAATTATATATATACATCATTCTCTTTACATGTGTTTAAAGCTGACCCCATTACAGGAGAGGCCTTACCAGATGAAAATGCTCCCTATACGATGGGAGAATTAAATGAAGTAAGAGAAGAATGGGCAACAACCATACAAATAGTGGGGGCTTTAAAATATAATTGGGATCCTGATAGAGAATAATGACTAAACAATGATATTTTGTAAATGAATTTCTGAATTATAATATATGTGTGAATGTTTCTACATGTCTGGATGTTTCTACATGTGTCTGAGTGAAAATGAATGAAAGTGTTGGTTGCTATATGAATGTTTCTACATGTGTGAATGTGAATGAATGGAACTACAGATTGCTAGCTACATGAATGTTTTCTAAATGTGTGAAAATAAAATGGAACCGCATGTTGCATTGCTAAATGCATGTGTGAATATTTTTGTTGTTAATTTTGCAGGTTTGTGGCCTGTTGTCGGCTGATATCAATGGATGTCATAAAACCTACAGTTCATAACTGAACTGAACATGTTTCTCATCCTACGACCAGCCACAGCAAGTCTGCAGACTGACAGAAAAAAAAACAAAACAATAGGTGCCGGTTATTTGTAAAAAACCGACACACAATGTTATAGTTTCGGTTTTATATAAATAACCGGAGTCTATTTCCTGTGGCGCGAAGATATATGTCGTCGGTTATTTGTAAAAAACCGACACTGATAGTGCCCAAGATGGCACCCTTTCTGTGGCGCGAAGGGTTTGGGCGTCGGTTTCTTATCTAATAACCGACGCCTATAGTCCCATGATGGCATGTTTTTGGTGGCGCGCGAAGAGTTTGGGCGTCGGTTTTGGAACCGACGCCTAATGGGTGAGCTTTTAGTGTCGCCCACATAGGTGTCGCTTAGAAACCGACACTAAAGGCTTTAAATAACCAACACTAAAGGTAGGTTCTGTAGTAGGGGATCTCTACTCCTTATAAACCTATTGTGGATCAAGTTGTAGATATTTTCACTAAAATTCTTCCAAAGACCAGATTCACTAATCTGACGTCCAAGTTGGGCATGATTGACATCTATGCTCTAGCTTGAGAAGCAGTATTAGTGTATAATTTTCCTATCTTCGTTTGTCTTATTTTTATCTTATTATTATGTTATGAGCCTTTATTTATTAGCCCATTAGTCTTTTTCCTTATTCTAGAATAATCTTGTTCTATACTATTCCTACTCTCTAAACTCCTATATAAGAGAGTCTCCTGTACTTGTTTTGATCAAATAATACAAATATATTTCATAATTTAGAATATTACTACTCAGAAGTATTTGAATTTGAGACATTACAAATGACTTTAGTTGATTAAATACTATGATTGCACAATTGGTTACCACCCTGATAAATCTAATGTGGTTACATACACATTGAGTCTATAGATAGAGTGTATCATTAGCTTGTAACAAGAGAGAGATATTATTAAACCTCATGAAAATGAATATTCCATTGAATATAGCACGCGAGGGAGTTCTTTTGGCATAGTTACAGATTGTGCCGACACTTGGGAAGTAGATTTTTGCAGCAGTAGGCATAGACCCTAAGATCTAAAAAAGTAATCATGAGATGCATGTAAGGAAAGGAAGATCCAATTCTCTAAAGAACCCCCCTCCCATGATTTAATGAAAGTTTGTGTGTGCCTAACCACACTAAACTAATAAAAATAGTTCTATAAGAGGCACATACTATAACACTCGGGCCCACTGCCCAAGGCTCTAGTAGAGTTTTAGGAATGATGATTGGCCCCACAGACCACACTAGCCTTAATTGCATGCTTTTTCCTCACTCACGCACAAGCCGGGGGCAACTTCCTGAATGGTTACCCATCCCAGTACTACTGCAAGCTAAGTACGCTTAACTATGTAGTTCTTTAGTGACCGGCTCCTAGAAAAGGAGGTACACCTTGGTAATATGGGTAGTCCAATCATTCCTTTTAAGATCATTCTGAGGCCTCAAATCCTGGGATCTTACAATCACCCCCACTTAGACTCTTATCATCCTCATCAAGACTCAACTATATGGCCTCATAATATTGCCGCATTTCAGTGCAGACCCAGACTGGCCCATGGACACCCAACTCCCAATCATGGAATACCAGCGTAAGGGTGGCTACACCACCATGGACAACCCTTTCCAACTTGCCTGAACCGCCGTCTCAATACTAGCATGCCACATGCCCATGTGGGCCCCACTTATTGGAGGGGTTATGGCTCTAATACCATTTGTAACACCCGGGCCCACTGCCCAAGGCTCTAGTAGAGTTTTAGGAATGACGATTAGCACTACAAAAAATATGGTCTTTAACTACAAAAAAAATTGTAGCGAAAACCCCAAAATTTGTAGCTAAAAGCTTTGGCTACATTTATCCTTACATTTATATTATATAGCTAATACCCGTGTAGCTAATTGTTTAGGCTACATTTTTTAAAGTTGTAGTTAGTTATTCCTCTCGCTACAAATTCATATGTAACCCTAATTGTAGGTAAAAATGTCCTTACACATAAACATGTAGTTTCAATTGTAGCCAAATGTATGACTACAATTCAATTTGTACCTATGATATGTAGGGAGAGATGGCATTGGTTACAATTTGTATTTGTAGTTCATGTATAGAAAAAATTAGCACTTGCTACACATGTAATTATAGCTAGTGTGTAGTGAAAGACACCATGTACTATACATACATATGTAGTGAGAGACATTATGTATCCAGTCAGTCGCTTGCCAATATAGAGTGGTTTTCAATAAGAAAATAGATGAATGTTATTCAAGATCGAGTTGTGCTTACAATGTCACCAATGATACTTTTATTTATATTTGAAAAATGAGTACACGTGGGGAGGACATTAACCTGGCCCTTGTTTTACAATATGCATGGAAAAAAGACACATGTATACAATATCTTCTTCTGACTACATCTATCCACTGCAGACTACAAAGCACAATATAAAGAGGGCTCATCTCCCTTAGTTCCTCCACCTAATTCACAGTGAGTTTAACAACCCTATGAATCTTAGCTTTAGTGGTGAATCTTCCAATCCCAAACATGATAGGGGTATGTGCCATGTCCTCATCAACTCCCAGAGCTTGAGTTGCAGCCTTTCCTATTGGCAACTCATGTAGAGGTTCATATATGGTTAGTTTTGGTTGGCGAATCTTCTGGATCAGAACATATTGGCATTTCTTCTCATAATCTATACGTTCTGTACTTTTGTCTATTGTGGATCTCAAGCGCCATCAAGTTGATGGTAGCATCCACTTTGTGCGAACCACCATGGATACCTACAAAGAAACATACAAGTTTTGAGATATAGCTCACAAAAGAAACAAGAAAACATAGTTTCTCCTACTCATAACTTACATATTCCATAAGATTTCTTCTCCCAGTGCATTTGAGAATAAGCTCCTACCTATACATGATGACCTCTATAGCACATAAAAATGTAGTTAAGGATTGACATTGCTGGAAAAAAAGTGACAGAAGCATTAAGAGGACTCAAAATACCTCGATGAGAATTTGAGAGATCCAAATTATCCCAAGTAACCATGATAGAATCTATACAAAAAGAAGTCGAGTGCCCACATCATACAGAACCAAATAGAATGTAACTCAACACCTCTTAGAATATTTCACCAAGCATCAACAACTCTGTGAACATGTATTATATTAGCTTTTGAAATACTGAACAGATCAACACCGATACTTGTTATGAAGATAAAAGATATTTTTTCAAGGTTGGATCTCACGTATATCACATAACATCCAAGGTTCAATAGATCAAATATGCTAAGCTAAAACAATATGTCCTAAGTTAATCCCAGTGAATCTCTGGCAACTAAGAAAAGCCTACAACAGTAGATAAATATTTACAAATTTAAATAAGTCACATGGTTTTACGTACTAACATATTTTAAATAACTCACGTTATAGTCATCAATGTTTTTTCTCAGATGAGATCAGGAAAATGATGCACCATTTTGAGAACTGTGCAGAACTCTCCTATATACTCAAAATAGCCTAGAAAAGTCTGTCCTACTACTGAAATAGAACTCATATATACTCAAAAGGTTGGGAAGATATTATCGATATTTTGTAAAGGAGAACAAGGCCTCGATTGAATTATAAGAGAATGAGTAACAAGACAGAAACCACTACTTCACAATACAAAATGAGTTTGTTATATATATTCATGTACGAATGAAAAGGATGATAGAAGATGTGAGAATTTCTTCTTCCCAGTCTGTCACATATTACTAGCAGCAGGCTGAGTTGAAAACTAGTTTCACTACCATTCTCAAAGCTCCATAGTGCTCTATTTTACATGCAAGTAGTCAAGAAAGCAACTTAATGTCATCACATATCCTCCCACTCAAACCCACATCAATATTGGAACATACAAACTTCAAGAATCCTACCTTTTTTGTATTTTCTATGTAATCATAGCATTTTCAGGCATAAAAGAAAATGTTTGCAGAAGTTGTATTTTGTATATACATTTGATGTGTGTCTTGTACGGTATGGTATGCATTTGTATTGTATTTAATAATTATTAATTTATCTGAACTTAAGATTCATCACTGATTGATCGCACCACTGAATTTGTGACTACGAATATCACCTACCACAATATATTCTAACATAAACTCTCGACAATTAATTTGTAAGAAAGTTCCTACTGTCAAAGCAACAAATAGAGCAATTGAATATATAGAAATATAATTGTCATCAAATTGATCAAACAACAAGATGTCAGAAGAGACGACCTACTTTCTTGGGAGGGGTTAAATGCAGACTGCTGTAAAGATTGCTATCTTTTAAGTTCAACAGAATCCATAACACCTCCTCTAGTTAGAACGTTGGGAAACATGACTGAAATAGAGCAATGTGATTAATAATACAGGTCCACACAAATAGTAAATTCAGTTTCTTGAGACATAGATTAACAAGACAAATTAAACATCACTTACATGTCCAAAAAGTTGATGAAAATTGAACAATCACATATGTTCAAATAATCACCTTCCATAAGTTGTTCAAGATGTGTAGAAGATGCAACAAATCTTCATTGTTGCTTTCCCTTCGCTAGAACTTGTCCAACTAAAGCATTGCAGTTGCACTACCACATTGGCACAACATAGACAACTCCATTTGTAGGTCCAATGTCAATCTAGTAGTAGCAAATATTAAAAACTAGTATTCTGGAGAACGTGTGTGTGTGAAAACAGAAGGTTCTACTCTAAGAATGGGCTTTGGGAAAATCTTTGGCAAGCTTTGCTAGCGTCACTGTGGAAACTTAGAGTCCCATAAGTAACATGACTGGAATCCCAAAGCCATAGTCACAAGATTCCCTACTTTGATCATCATACATATTAGTTAGAAGAGTCATGTTATCCTGGTTGAGTAAGGTTGTCTTATAGCAAGATTCCCTTAAGCGGTTTACACCATTTATTGGTAAAAAAGGTTCTGACTGTGTTGCCAGTATCCATGAATAGTAATCAGTCTACTCTTATTTAATCCATAATGCACATCTTCTGCAATAAGAGGTTAACACAACTCATCCCATGAGCTAAACATTTTGAAACTTTTAGACACAAATGGGATTTCATCAAAGCTACTGAAATATCCCATGTTCAAAATAATAAATGGATCACCCTCTGCCTTTATGGGAATAAGTAGATGGAGCATCCCCTCCCCAGGAACACCACCAGAGCACAAAATTTTTTTAGCTCTTCATGCTGCCAAAAGATTTTCGCCATCTGCAACTCTGTTATGGGCTTAAAACCAGACTAACAAGTGACTAAATTCCTATACCAAGTAGCCAAATTTGTAATTGATTTTATCCAAATTTGACTCTTCACCTCTTTGACACCATTTACAGTTCTGACAAGGGGTGCAGACTAACAAGAGGACCAAAAGTCCGAACTAATCACTAAAAGGATATTCTTCTACTCGAAAATCCCATGTCCTATCTTCCCAATCCTCAAACGACTGCTCGGAAGGAGCTAAAGATAGGTTTCTACTACAGGGATTTCTCCTGCGACTAGCCGATCTCCTTTCAAAATAGTTTCAAGTTCTGGGCTGACCCCTGCTAACACTCCTACTATACGATTGATGATGATACTGTAGAATGAGTTTCCATAATATGCTCTTTTTCCTAGGAGATGTGGAATTCAATATTTCTGGTCACTTCTCTATTTCAGCTAGAAGGAAAAGGGGCTTGATGGTCTTTTGTATTCCTTTGAGCTTTTCTTATATAGAGATTGACTAGGCTCTATTCAATCTTTTGGTCCTCTTGTTCAAGGGGAGTTTTTGTTATCCCTAGACACTGAAAGTTTACTCATAGATAGCATTATGAGTAATGTAGGAGAATTAGACATTGGTTTACTCTAGAAAGATAAGAGAATTATACATCTTAGTAGTCATTCCTAAGTACCAATACATCAAACTAAATAATGGGTACCTTGCAAGTGTTTCTCTACGTATTCAGAAGGAATATTTCTCTGAACTCCATAGCTTTCAGGATTCTATAACACCAAAACTAGTGAATAAAGTCAAAGTACAAAGCTTGTATTATTTTCTAGGCACAAAGCTTGTATGTAACAGATTTTTCATACCTTCTTCATACTCAAATACAAAAATGAGCACTTCAACCATTCAATTACTAAGCCGATGTCAGAAACAGTGAGCTGGACAATTTCAACATTTAGATGTTCTGTTATGCATTGAAGCAACCTGGAAAGAATATACTAGATTATTTTTCATTAACAACAAGCCAGTTCAAAAAATATCAACCTACTGAACTTTGAAACACAACAAGGGTTCAAAACATACTGTGACTCAACCATCTCACATCCATTCAAAAGATTCTCGTATAGATGAACCTGCCATTTAAGAGTTTCAAAACATCAATGGAATCGTTAGTAATATCTGGTCAAAGAAACTTGAACTTTCAACTAACTGTTTCTTTTCTAGTCATTATTACAACAGTTCCAGTATCATCGAAGGGAGGTCGCCCTACCCCACCACACATCTGCAATTTGGTAATAATACTAAGAAATAAAAAGAGAGAAAATTCAATGAAAGATGGTTTCAAGGTGTCATTATATACTGATAATGATGACTTATAATTCTAACTTCAAGTACAGATACTGCTACAAGGACATATCTGGAACAAAATTTATATTAAATTGTAATCCATTATGAACCTAAAGATCCAACATTTACCAACTTTTCTCTGTTTGCAGTGAGATTAACACATTTGAAATATCTGATGTGAACAAGTTCGTTTTGTTAGTAATATACCCTAAAAGATGTTATTGTATGAGACCCCAATGCTTAATTATCTAAAAAATGAGTGTAGCTAGGCTTAGGTAGCCAAGCCCAACTCCTACTATATTGGTCAAATAAGGTTTTCATGTGTAAGAGAGGATACTGAGATAATTTCCTCTTAAAATTCTACAGGATTCTTGTGCTGAATAGAGGCTTACTAATAATCTTGCAAGTTATCTATTTCAGTAGTAAAACATATATGAATAAAATTTGTTTGGAGAAAGAATACTAATTAATAGTATAGATGAGCAAACATCAGTATTACTTGCAATAAGTATACATAAGATATTGTGAACAACGTCTTAGTAGATTGGTGAAAAAGATTAGTAGCCATACCAGGAAGTCTTGTACTAGGCAATGCTGGTGTGAAGACTGGTTATGTCCTAGGAGTTCCAGGAGATCAGTAAGACATGGGGCAATGCATTAGGTTAAATATTATGGGGATGTGACCTGAGAGAAGAAAGATTGGGTGAGGAACTGGTGGAATAAGGGAGTAGGAGGAAAGATCGGGACAATATCTGTAATTAGGGGAAAAGAACGGAGGAAGAGGAGGGTGGTGGGCTAGTAAAAGAACGAGAAGAGGAGGTGGTAGGGGAGGCAAGGGAATATCTGGAAAAGAAGTGATGGAGAGTATGAGCCCACTAGGGGGGAGAGGGCTACAACAAGTCAGTGGAGACAAACGGGGAAGATGGAGAATATAAGTGGTAGGTGCAGCTATAATGTAAGGAAGAAGAGTGGTGGAGTGTGCTAAATATTTTCTAGCAGCATTTATTCATGAAAATGAAACAAATATAGGATCAATCACATGGAAGAGAATGTACCTCATACAAAAAAGAATGATTTGTCATAACGTTCCACATCCAGGATATAAACCCAATCAAGAACATTATATGAATCCAAATAAGTCCATCATCGGGGGAGAAGGTCTTTGACAGTTCTTCAATTAGACTCTTAGAATCAAGCTGAAATCATAAAATTATGGTTCAGTTCAGAATAGAACATTTAAAATCATGATATTTGACTTAAACTCTCAACTACAATGAGACTTATATCAATTAACTTTTACGGACAATGAACTAGACTTGGCACTGCATGCTCATCAAATTCATTAGCTACTTATCTAGAATACTCGACTAGCTGCAAAGAGATGTGACATGATATGCTCCCCTACATCACTTTCAAGATTACATGCCCACTACTTTAAAGATGGTTAAAATGTGCAGAAACAACAGTTCAACTGATGCTGCAATCATTTAACACTGCTCCCGACATGTGAAAGGCTGCATAATTTCAACCAAACAAACATGACCCACAATCAATAAAGGAATGATATACTCAGTGTTCTATTAAGAGATAGATGGCATACACATTCCATACAGTAATGAAAACCCAATTAAGAGTATAGTCAATAAAGTAAGGATATCTTAAAAAGTAAAACAAAACCTTACCTATGTACCCCGATCAGAAACATGGTTTCTACACAGAACCAACAAGTCATGGAACTATGAGTAGGGGTATACCCATGCCTTCCAACACAGTAGGAAAGACATGAACATGAGTACTTATCTTTGTAGAGTTGAGGAAGCTTTCTTTAACCATGTTTTAATCCCGCCTCAAGTAACTTCAAACTTCCTAGATGATGAAAAAATGAGTGTCATATACGCTTTTTGTTGTGTTCTACCTTTAGAGGATCTACAGTCTTACTCTGTTAAGGAATTTTTTAACCTCTGTTCTGCTGAATGTTTTGTTGTAGTCCACTAACTCCATTGATGTAGCTAGGTGTTTTTTTTTATCTTTTCCTTGGCTTGATGTGGAAAATGAGTCAGAAATGTGGAGGGCAACCTGTTTTCTTGCACCTAGGATACAGGACAATTCTAGCAGTGGTGGAGTTTGCTAATCAAAGAGAGCCTTGTCCAGCTGGATATAGGAATCATGTTCACGACTCCCTTAGGAACATGCCTCTCAAAATGGCATACCGTCGAATGATTAAACCAGGAATAAGATTAGGACAATTATCAACCATGATATTTTCATTCACAAAATGAAAAACATAACTATATTTTGTCATTATACTGCATACTAGATCCTATATATTGAGAGCCAATACAACCTATCTCAACCATTAATGGAATGAGTCACTGAATAGTAATGAAGCCAAAAATGTTTTTACGTTATACTTTATCAACAGAGATGATTGAGGCATATGAAGAGAACGCCAAACGTATGTCAAGGCTAGGAAAAGATAATGACATGAAACCCAATCATTGGTTACCAATCAAAATGATCGAGGATTGAAATTTTAAAGTCAAAAGGATCCCTGATGTAGTACACACTAACCACCCACCAATAGCAGAAATCTTATTTTATAGATGTCTTTCAAAATGTGCAAAATGATCACCTATACTCAGTTGATGGACCACGACCTGTAGGTCAATCTACATGATTTTGCCTAATCAAATCAGGTTGTTAGAAGTTTCAAGCATTACGGCATAAACAAACAAGCAAAAGGAACAACCTGGAAACGCCTTGCCCATCCACTCTGGAAGTACATAGCAAAGGAATAGTAGAAGCGATCACAGAAAATGGATTAAACACCCAACTGACCAGATTGACAAAGTGCCAAAACTTTGACCTCGTCCTCCACCACTTGAATCATTATGTCCCGGCTCGACCCTCCCAACTGTCTGTGTTGATGGCCTACCGAATGAGGATCTTAGGCGTCAGATTTCCAGCAAAGACGAGGCTACACACCTACAATGTGGCGGTCTTGAGCGTCCGACGCATTAAGATCTTGATTTCCCAAAACGATGCCCCGATAAGTGCTTCATGCAGATCTCACTGACCGTCAGAGCAACCTTTTTTTTCGATCACAGAACCATATCATTACTAGAGCAACCATTAAAACAACAGGGCTGAGATGCCCAGACAAGTCCACACCGTTCATACTTCTCAGTAAAGTGACATCAGAGTATAATTATGTGAATCTATATAAGAGCATCCAATTTCTTGACTCATAAACCAGATCTCCCATCACTTCTGGAGATGAGGGAAACACTGGACCAGGTCTGACTTGGGGTGCTTGGCTTCAACATGCTCCTTGCACTTCGACTCAGATGTGGTACAAATGAAAGTTTGCATGCAGACCTTGCACTGGATCGACATGACCTTCTTGTTGGTCTCGAGCTGGCTCCCCTTGTCAGCATTCTTTAGCTTCTCCAGGTTCCTCTCCCTGGCCATCTTGGACTTCTGCACGTTGCCGCCCCCCATCGCTGCTCCGCGTCAAAGACTTCTCTTCCCCCTTTTGGCCGCCGCCGCCCATAGCATAGAAAATCCCAAATCTGCCTCTCCTCCGCTCTCTCATTCCGCTCCACAAGGTGAGCCGAGCAACCTTTTCCTCGGTGGCCATTGGGGGAGCCTAGGGAATAGACGGTGTTCCGCCTGGAGCTGCAGCGCTCCATAGAACCAGTCCAACCACTGAGAGCACAATGTATCCAGCATCCCTTCCATCTTATTGTTGAATCCTTCCATGGTCAACAATAGAGATTTGGCGTGATGGGGAGGAGAAGAAGGTGAGACAGAGATAGGGCGACAAAATTGGGGGTTTTAGATAGAACACACAATAGGTGGGGGCGGAAATACCAAAGTGAAAGGGGGCGCCGCGTGTGAAACCGCGGCAAGGGGGTGGTGCGTGGAAATTTTGAATTTTTTTAAACATTTTGATTGCGGGGGAGATGGAGATGAGTGAGAGAAGAGTATTTTTTGTAGTCAAATAGAATATGTAACCATTTTTGTAGTTATTACAATTAACTACATTTGTTTTATTTATATTTTTATATTTTGTAAGGAAAATAAGTTTTAACTACAAAAATAATATATGTAGTTAGAGTAATTGTAGCTAAATCATCTTTTTTTTGTAGTGTAGCCCCACAGACCACCACTAGCCTTAACTACGTGCTTTTTCCTCACTCATGCACAAGCCGGGGGCAACTTCCCAAATGGTCACCCATCTTAATACTACTCCAAGTTGAGCACACTTAACTATAAAGTTTTTTAGTGATGGGTTCCCAAAAAAGGAGGTACACCTTAGTGATATGGGTAGTCCAATCATTCCTTTTTAGATCATTTTATTCGAGGAATCAAATCTCAGGATGTTACACATACTTCTATGTATGATATGCATTTGCAAATTATAAATATGTTCTAGAATTCAAAAGAGTTGTATTGTTGACTGACCATGAATGAGGATATAGTTGAGTTTGTGGGACGTTATGGATTGTGACAACAAGTTAAGGTTAGAAAAATTAGAGACCAACAAAGACGCTATAGCCTTTATCCATTTGAGAAGACAAATGGGACCAATACATGATAATGGACTTTGTGGTATGAATGTCATGTATGCCAATATGTTCTTACTTTTTATGGGTTGTTGTTTCAAATTAAGAAATTCAACTCACTTTGTACAAATAACTATTAGCTATGTAGATTTTTGAATAAAATATATTTATATAGATGAGATTATCATATTAAATGGAGTTTCTTTGACAATAGTATCAGATTGTGGACCATATTTACTCCTAGATTATGGTTATAATACAAACAACTATGGGTGCAAAGCTTAAATTTAGTACAACCTTTCATCTTCAGAGTGATATTCAATCAGAAAGGATGGTTTAGGCTCTAGAAGACATGGTGGGGTCATGTTCTTTATAGTTATAAGGAAGTTGGGATGTCCATGTAAGACTGATAGAGTTAGCCTACAACAATAATTACCAGTCCAGTATAGAGATGGCACCTTACAAAGCATAATATGGTAGGAAGTGTAGATATCCAATATGTTGGTTTGAAGTAGGAGAGAAATAGTTAATGAGTTCTGAGATCATCCAGAAAACTATTGAAAAGACTGAGGCGACCAATAAATAATTGAAGGTTGCACAAGATAGACAAAAGATCTATGTCAATAAAAGGTGTAGACCTTTGGAATTCAAATAAGTGATAATGTATTTATAAAATTTTCACAATGGAAGGGAGTTCTCAGATTTGTAAAGATGGGGAAGTCATATCCTGAATGTGTATATCCTTATCCTATTATAGAGAAGTTATGCAAAGTAGCCTATAGATTGCAGCTAGTGCTCCAATTACAACATTTACACGACGTCATTCACACATATATGCTAAGTGTCATCTACAGATGAGTCAGGTTCTCCAAACAATTGAGGTACAACTAGAATATGATTTCTCCTATGAGGAGGGACCAATACAAAATATAAATAGAAAGGTTTATAAGCTTAGGAACCATAAAATACCTAAGGTGAAGGTATAATGGAAACATCATAATGTCAAAGAGGTGACATGGGAGCTTGAGAGTGAGATAACCAGAACTCATCTCAAGTTGTTGTGAGTTTTAAGGATGGAAGGAAAGAGATTTGTAAGGCCCCTAACCTATCTTAATACTTAAACATGTTAGTTGTCTTAATATGATGGTACATTATCCTAATTGCAGGGTTGATATGGTTTCATAATCAACTAGTTTATAAATATCTTGTATTTGCTTGAATTTGCATATTAGTTGCTACATTTGCAATTGAGCATGCTTTGCAGGCTTATGTGTAAATTCACCATACATGCATGTCCTAATTGTAATTTGGTATGCATCATTGCTAAGCTATTTTATCTATCTATCTTACTTGGTTGTTCTTTGTTTGCATCCTTTGTGTGTATATATAGGTGTTTTGTAACCCTTTTTCCTTAGATTTATTAGCTAGCTTTGTGATTTTGTGTGTGGCTTTGTTGGGCCTTGACCACTATGTCCAAAGGTCCATGTTGGGCTGGTGGTTGGCTACCAACAAGTGGTTTCTCTCAACTGATGGCAACAACCATACATGCCTAAGAGTGATGATTGCATGAGCTAATGGAACAAGACTTGCTTTTTCTTGACAAAGGAAGAATGATGCCTGAATAGGATGTCTCTCAAACTGATGGCATGACCGTGTGCTTGGTAAGTAATGAATGTGGTCTTGCTTATAAAGATCAACGACCGATGGATAATGGATGTGAGCTAACCGATGAGTGTGAGAGATCAATGAGATCTCTCTATGTGAGTTGATGACCATGAAGACCAAAAAGCCCTCAAACGTGCCAACTAAAGGTAGTATGGATTTGCAAGTTGATAAGGTAGTTACCTCATGGATCGATGTGGATCTTTCTTGGATCAATGAGGGGGTTGGCAAAGACTGACAGGGTCACAACGTTGACCACTCTTCTATCTCCTTCCTCTCTTCCTATCTCACCTTAGAAACTCTTCTTCTCCTTGAATCCTTGTTGTTTGTCTATTGTGGAGATGATAGAGTGTAAGATTTGTAACCATTATCAATTGTTTGAACTCAGTGGCATTTTGATATAGTTGTTTTACAAAGAAAAAGTTTGATGGACCTCCTTTAGATCTACTTGCATGCTCATGCATGATTCTCCTTCCTTTTTTTGTGGTGACTGTAGAACTTGCTTGCATCTCCTAGATCCTATTTCACGTAAGCAAGTGTCTTCTTCATCTTCTTCCTTATTCTTCTCTTTTTTCTTCCTTTCCCATTCTACGATTGTTCTTGGTAGAAAGACTGATAAAGAGGCTAAACCTTCTTCTTTACCTTCCCTCATGTCAAAGTTTGACAAGGTTTATTTTAAGAGAATCTTACTTGGAGCTTTGAAGGGAGAAATATTAGATCTTTTGGGTTGATTTGAGGCTTGCTGGTTCTAAGTTGGTTTTTTTTCTTGGAAAGTGAGTGATATAATAATCGATGCATTTAGTATCGACACCAAACATGCAATTGTAATCTTTCTCCCTAATCCTCTACAATGCTAAAAGATGGTATCTTTAGCATATTTGATAAAGTAGAATAGAAATCCAAATTTGAATGTTCTCCTATGCTCTTAAATACATTCCTTATGACATTTTGTCTTGTATAAGCCCAAATTTGAAACGCATGTGAAAATACACTTAAAAAGTGGAAATTTTGCGGTATTTTATTCCATAGAAAGACAATTCATACTAAAAGATATTTCTTGATTTTGGGGGCTCTCTTTTAATGTTTTGAAGACTTTTCCTTTTCCATTATGTTTTTGATTTTTGTTTAAAATAAATTATCTTGTATGCATAAAGGTGGCATTTTTATAGTTTTTCTTGCATTTGATGCAACTTTAAGTTACCCTCAAATATAAAATAAGATTTTTACAAGCTGTAATGTTATTATGATGAGAAGTGAAATCTAGAGTTTTAGGTGGATATGATTCTCTTGTGTGGATTTGAATTCAGTATGGATTTTGTAGAAAATTGGGCTAGTGGTTTCCTAAATCGATTCCTTGTCTTTGGTATGGTTAAAGGCTTGACATACAATATATCTAATCTAGATAGAAGCCTTGGACAATACAATCCATCCTTGAGGTCCATGCTGGGATGGTGAAATGAGTGTGAATCACTTAGGGTAAAGCCCAAGTGACAAAGACCTATTGTAGATTCGTCTTTTAGGGAGGTTGAAGCAAGATTCCATACTTCTTAATGTCTCATGATATATGATTAGGAGTGAGGTCCTAGCTTTGTGCATAATGTCAAAATGATAAATATACTTGATTCATAATTATGTTAGAACCTCATCTTGGTATCAAGGTGAAATAAATGCACAGAGGTTTTAGGCCATAAATATCCTGAGGTAGATATAGACTTTGTGTTTGCCTTATGGTCGATGACTAAACCCTAGATATTGATGGTGAATCATGAGTGTGACCATATCGTGACTTTCTCTTCCTGATTAGGTACTATTCAAGTATATCCATGGAATACAAATGAAAAAAGACAGACAATGTTGCTTACTTCTTACTAAAAATCCTATCATAATGACATCTATTACAGGAGGGGAGACCACCATTGGTTGGAATGGTAAGAGGTCTAGAGCTTTCAGGGCTAGCAGAGTCCTAAGATAGGGAGATCCATTATCACCGTACATCTTTGTAATGCGCCTAGAAAGACTGAGCCAATTGATAGAATTACGGGTGACTGAGGGGGAGTGGAAGTCGGTGTCCCTGAGTAGAACTGGTCCAAAAGTCTCCCACATCATCTTTATAGATGACCTTATCATTTTTGGAAGAGCCAACACCTCACAAATGAAGGTGATGTTAGACTTCTTTAAGATTTTTGAGAGAGTGTCTGGGCAAGTTGTTTCCCTCAGCAAAATGAAATTGTTTTTCTCTAGAAGTGTGGAAGCCAACCTAAGGAGACAAATCAAAAGCATGTGCAAGTACCATGAGACAACTGATCTTGGTAAGTATCTCGGCGTCCCCATCCTACATAGAAGAGTGAATAGAGACACATACAATAGCATTGCAGAAAAGTTGAACAGTAAGGTGAATGCTTGGTCAGCCAGGAGCCTCTCCCTTGCATGTAGGATATGCCTTACAAGGGCAACCTTATCCTCCTCACCCACGTATGTCATGCAATCAGCAGTACTTCCCCTCCAACTATGCGATAAAATAGATGGATGCATTAGGAGGTTTTTTTGGTGTGGAGCACATAAAACCCACCCTAAAGCTCTGGTGGTGTGGGACAAAGTATGTTGTCAGAAGAAAGAAGGACTTCTGGGATTAAGAAGAATGAGAGAGTGAAATCTAGCTTTACTCTACAAACATTCATGGGACCTGAGCAGCCACAGGGAGTCTACCTGGTGCGCCAGAGTGAGTGACAGATACATGAAATCCCAATCTGTAAAATTTGGCAACCTGTCTCGGCTTGGGAATGTTGCTATAATAGGGAGGAACTTCATTGAGGCTAACTCATATATGTTACCAATGAGCGGTGAAAGTACTTGCTTCTGGATGGATCGATGGTGGAGAGGAGGACCAGTTCTGAAAGACGTTTCACTGAAACCTACTCCCCCAGAGCTCATTGATCTGAAAGTGGACTGTCTGGTTACCCCCCAAGGGGGTGGGATGTCGACTTTCTCAAGGATTGGATTCCCCAACAACAAGTGGACAAGATCTTGCAACTTTTAGTCCCTATAGAGAGGTATGGACAAGACTTAAGAGTGTGGGAAAACACAGACCATGGATGCTACTCATCCAAATATGCATATATTAAACTGAGAATGGGTAAAGGAGTACCATAAGTAGGTAATTGGGAAACAATTTGGAAGCTGAAAACAGCATCCTGCATTCAGATGTTTGTCTGGCTATTACAACATGAGGCCTTACTTACCAACGTGAAGAGGGAACAAAGAGGGATGACGAATTGCAAGGCTTGTCCTAGATGCAGAACGGAGGAGAGACTATAATCCAAGCAATTAGGGACTATAAATCAGCCAAAGAAGTATGGATGGAGCTTTTAAATAATACAAAAACCTCCACATTCTTCACAGATGAGAACCTAAAAAAGTGGATTGTGGCTCAGTTGAAACAACATGAGGAGGATAAGATTCAATTCTTTATTGCCTGCTGGCACATATGGCGCTGCAGGAACAATTTTACCTTCAACAGGGAAACAAGTCATGTTGCACAACAGGTCAATTTCATTGCTAGGGAAACCATGAACCAAATGGAAGCCTTCACGATAAAGGATGCTCATAAGGAGACTCCTATCTCTACAGTTTGGTCGGCTCTTAGTTATGGAATCTTCAAGTTCAATTATGATGTTGCAGTGAAAAAACCTGCTGCATGCAGAGCGGTGGTCATAAGGGATTCTGAAGGAAGGTGGGTTGGCAGTTTCTCCACTTATGTGAATTCCATGGACGTGGTGGAGGTAGAGCTATCATGTATTATGTTCGCTATGAGGATAGCTGCTAATCATGAGATTGATGATGCTATTTTTGAGTCTGATTCCAAGGCAGCTATCAACATGATTAATGGCAGCGTGCAGGACTATCCTAGATATGCCAAGTACTTGGTCAAGATCCAAAACCTAAGAAGAAGAGGGTGTCATACCCAACACGTCATTAGGGGGGCTAATGTTGCGGCTGACGGTCTTGCGAAATACCACAGAAAGCATGGTAACGGGCATGTGTGGCATGCTCACCCACATGACTAGATCATTGATCTGTTAGTTAGGGACAAATGTAAGGGTAGTAGTACTACCTTATTTACTGATTCAAGTTTGATTAGTGATTGTAACTTTCATTTAAGAATGCTTGCAAGAGGAGGGCGGGATGAATAGGATGGCCTCTTGACTTATATAAGAAAATTCTATCATAATGATTACTCTCCCTAGTTGATCAAATGTTCATAATGAGTGGTTATTATCTAAATTTCCTATGAATGAGAAATTTGTAGAATTTTATACATTATTGTATCTTCTCACATAGACATTGGCTAAAAAACCAAGACCAATTATTTTAAGTCTTGTGGGTGAGAACCTAAGTGGTGAAGGTCTAACATGATGATTGATGTGAGAAGTTCATGTAATGACATCATGGGAGCAACATGTGGATGTTTTCTGATTTTCTCATAGCATGGAGCTTATATATATATATATCTTATTGGTTATAAATTTAAGATGATGATTCCTATTGTAAGTATTGTTGGGTCATGGCATGGGAACTCTTTTTATGTACAATTAAAAATAGTACTTTCTATTTTGGTAATCCCTTGATCATATTTCTTGTGCTACGACTTCTGCTTCACTTCTTGGCACACACTTTGAAGATATGGGGTTAGTCTTGAGTTAAATATTGGGCTCAATCTTAATAAATGATGTGTAATTGGTTATTGGGACTAGGTCTTGACACACAAGGTTCTTTATAACACTATTATTTATAAAAAAAAGAAGACACAAGGGGTAGTTTCGAGAGAGTAGTACTATTATACGTGGTGCATTATGAGCAAGAAAGAAGCCCATTTGTGGGAAATTTTTTTTGAGTGTAACTACACACAAGAAATCATCTAGGAACATTATTACTGGAGGTTTGATCTCCAAGTTGGATGACAGTCTAAGGGTAGTCCTTTATTTGCTTGTCCTTGAGGGAAATGCTTTGATCTATACATGACTTCTTCTTGTTGACCACTATTTTGAGGTTCAATGCATGGAAATGAACATACTATGTTGACATACACATGCATCTACAAGCCTTCTTCCTCCTTCCTAGCCTAGACTAGTTCACCTTGTTTGAATAAAGGAACCTCAAGTGGCAGCCCCAACAACATAAACCGAGCACATGCATGGTCAAAACTTATTCAACACCTCTTGTTCTTCTAGGACCTCCCTCCACTAGGACCAAGAAAAAAGTACTTGGTCCACCCCTAATTGAAAGTATGTGTACAATGCTATGTCTTCATCTTTATATTAGTAGTCATACTTAATGGACAATTGGTATGAGAAGATCCATGACCTCCATTCACTACAAAAAATTGGGCTATTGTTCAAGAACATTTATGAAGAACCAAGAACCGTGAATAATAAAGTCTATTTGTGAGGACTTGTCCCTCAAATACGAGATTGAATCCCTCAAGCGTGTTTTTAATGTAAGTAGACCTTTTTGAGGGACACTAATCCCTCACAATTTCATTATTCACTCCCCCATTCCGTGAAAAATGGTTTCCCACCATACGGGTCTTAGTTTCCCTCCACAACTTTCCCAAAACCCTCACAAACAACCTGTCGGCGCCCTGCGCTCGCTGCGTCCCTCCCGCTCCAATTTGGCTGCGCTCTCTGTGCTCTCGGCGTCGCCACAAGGAATCGGTTGCCGCCATCATCCGTGCCATGCTAGGTCCTGCTCCACCGCCACCGAGGATTGATCATCTTCTTTGCTTGGACGACCGTGGTCTTGGCTTGGACGGAGATCGCAGCTGAATAAGGTAGGTTCCAACATCTTTCTCCTTCCCTATTCTCCTCCCTTCACCCCCTGATCTGGATGGTCCAATGATGGCGGGTGGACGCCTAAGGGGTGTGCTGCCATGGAGGTTCGTGAGACAGGCATGTCCCCTCCCCCTTCTTCTATTACACGTGGGGATGGTAGTGATGCGGGGGTGGGCATCCTGGATGGGTGTCGCTCGGAGGGGCAAGGTGAGATTGAGGGCTTGGAGAAGCCCTACTGCTCTGATCAGGTGGCACGGGGTTCCGACAGGGAGGGGGAGAAGTTCCTGGTGGTGGAAGATGCATGTAAGGGGTTTGAGATTTTGCCTCAAAGATCCAATCCAGGTCCTACATAAGTTGCATGTAAGGGGTTTACTATATGTATGATTATTGTGAAGTTAATATTAATTTAGGATCCTACAAAATTTGAATAGTAGGATGTAGCTAAGAGAACAACTACAATGCAGACTCTGGTGATTGGTTTTCCTTATCAGTCTCTGTCTGTAGGGTGACTCTAATCACAGAAGCAACAAGCCTTGTTTCCTTTGGAATTATCATATTTTTGAGATCTCTAACAAAAAATGCTTTGTTGTTGAGGTGGTTTTGAATTTTGAATCTGTCAGTCAATGCTCTTGCCCATATAAATCCATGAATGAGCTTGTTGATCATTTTTGCCCTAACCATCAACATCAGTATCTTACTCATTAGCTAGATCCTATTATTTTGTCATGTAGAATATAGTATTTCCTGAGTTTCTCTAGGAATTCCTTAGCATTTTATCTTTGAAAGACAATCCTCTTGACCTATTTAAGGATATTATATGCTTGTAACTACATCACATATTACTTTCTCTACAGGATACACTTTGGACATCACATTTTTACCATTGTATCCTCATTGTTATTTTTATGCATGTGACGTTTACCATTGTATCCTCATTGTTATTTTTATGCATGTGATGCTTATTACTCTACTTTTTGCAAATAACTCTGGGCACATTTTTTATGAATCCAAAGAGTATCTTAATGTCTTTTGTGGTTTTTGTCTAGAGTATGTCCACTTCACAATTAGTTATCATACAATCATGCTTATTCTTTCTTCTCAATAGAATTGAAATTGTTTCAGTCTTTTGATGATGTGAAAATCAACTATCATAAAAGTTGTCCTGGTGCTTTAGGGAAAAGTCAGTGATGAGCATGAGGAAAAGTAAATATGAGACTTCTTGTTCATTCAAACGTCATTGGTTGTCATCTCCATGCATCAGGTCTTCTTTCTACTTGGTACTTGTTTCTCTCACAAATGAAGGATTACACATAAGCACACTTGATGATAATTCACTAACCATAAATTCTTCAAAAAATGTGGCCATGGAACTGCCAATGAGATGGAAACAAGTCAAGGGTGTTAGGTAGACATCATTGCTCTTAAATAAAATGTCTCAAGCTCTATTTGATCTTCATTATGATGCCAATGATAACCAGTCACCTCTATTTTCTTCTTCAAAAGAGGTAGCACTAAAGTCATCAGCCAAGTTATGGAAGCATCAATAGCTTCTTCATATTGATTGAGCCCTTGACCTTCTCCTTAGTCCTTAGATAGTTGATTTCAGCATTTAATTATTCTGAATTTGTGCCTCCTTTAGATACCAACTTTTTGGGAAGGTGTGTTATCCTCAGTGATGGTATTCCAATGTGTCTATCAAATTCTTGTCCTCTAAAGGTGGCTACATCCAATGGGAAACAATTTTCTTGCCTACAAAATTGTTAGCAAAGGCATACCAATTGCAAATCAAACCCTATTAGGGATAGCTTTAACTATGGACCACAATTATTGTTGACAATTTGGCTAATACTTAACAATGCATGGTCACAAGTATGCCCAACAATTGGTATTGAACACTCAAAGTCATGATTTGGTTTGCTCAAAGTTGATGTTCAAGACTATTGAATGAACAAAAAATGACCTCTCTCACCCACAAAACTATAGACATCCAAAATACATGGCATGTGCCACCTGGATCTGACGCTAGCCGCAACACAACACTGATCCAACGACTGCGGTCATTAACGGGGCAGTTCACAAGCGCGAGCACTTTACTGGTACACTTACTGGTCACTATGCCTTTTTATACCCTTGGCAAGATCTCGCTCTAGCTCTGGTTGGTTGCTAGAGTCCCTAGGGAGATGGGAGGGTGGATAGAGGCGGCATCTGCTAGGCGAGCGACGCTACAATACGACACTATAGCAACTTACCTTTAGTAGGAACGAGGAGGAAGAAACAAAAGGGGAGAAAAGGTATAATCCTAATGGATTAGGGTTAGGCTATGATACCAATTGATGTGGCACACATCATAAAGGAGCAAAGGATTGAGTAATCAAAGTTATTCTATTTCTTAAACTTGAATTATCTACCTAGACAAGACCCAAGGATTGTTATTTATAATAGCTAACTGAGTGAACACCTAAGCGCTGCTAAAATTGCTTAAATTACCATTTTTTTTAAACTTATAACAATGATTATAAACTTCTGAACATCCCTTTAGACTTCTGCAGTTGATAGTAGGCAACCATGGAGCCATGACAATCGGCACACCCAAAAGAATGGACATGGTCGTCCAACCACCAGCCACATACATCCAAAACATAAAGTTAAGCTTGTCGGCCCTTTCTTTTGGTAGGGTGGATCCAAATATATATATAATTCTTTCTAATCCCTATGTTCAATTGGGATTTGGGTTGAGTCCATCTTTTTGCGGATATATTGTTTATTTAATTATGTAAAACTCTATTTTTTTAATCAACACTTTTGTCTTAGTTCTTATTTCTGTTAACATTGTTGCCTTTGCATTTCCAGTTGGATCTTTGCTAGAAAATGGCCAGACATCATCCAGGGACATCTTTTGAGTATAATATGCTCTTCTCTCTCTCTTTTTGAGTGGTTGGTTGTGCTTTCGTCTGTTATCATTCTTATTGTCTGGGGAGGTTGCCTCATTACTACCATGGAGTGAGATTTGATTGGTTTGGCCATAATAATGGTTGGTACAGCTCTTTTGCTTGCTTTCTATTCTATCATGCTTTGGTGGAGAACCCAATGGCAAAGCTCAAGTATGTTTCCTATGTCTTATATGACACTTTTTTATTGGATGTTTCTTTTTGTGCTTTCTGAATATTGCTAAAGGTCCTTCATTTACTAGTTCCATTTGGATGAACCCAAAGAGCTTGTCAATAGTGTAGAGTGCTAGTTGTCCCCAAGGTTGCTTTTTGATTTTATCCTTTCTTGAAGAATTGAAGTTTTGCTTGATAGGGTTCCTACTTTATAATAGCGTCGTAAATTTGTTTTTGTTTTATTTCTATTATATTCAACTGAATCGTGCTGTGAAAACTCAAGTATTTTGATGCAATAAGTTTATTCAAACGCAATAAACTTGTAGGCATGTGTCACATCAGGGTCTACTGCTTCTGAGCAATATTCTCCATCTGGCTTCTTCTTTGGTGTATCAGCATTAATTCTTCTGAATTTGTGCCTCCTTCAGATACCAACTTTTTGGGAAGGTGTGTTATCCTCAGTGATGGTATTCCAATAAGTCATGACTTGTGTTTTAATCTGTCAAGATCCATGCACACTAGCAGCTAGCAAAATTATATTTCATCTAAAGTATCAGTGGTTTTATACACTGCAATGATGTTAGACTCTGGATGGTTACCAATTTTGTAGGTTACAATTTGGTTGGATGGTATTTCACAGTGGTGATGTACTACAAATTTGTAAACAATGACTAAGTTGGATATTATTTTGAATCAGACCTAAACCATCTCTAGGACACATGTTTATGACACAAGATTAACCATGTTTCTCTTCTTAGTCATTGTGAAATGAATGTGAACTTTGGGTCTTCTTAGTCATTCTGTAAATTACTGAAGAAGGTGTTTAGTTCCTATGGTTAGTGCAGGATCAACACTAGCTCTATAGAAAAGGATGTTGCTTTTGTGAAAACCACTAAGGTACTGATTAATCTTTAGAACTAGGAGATACAAGTTCATTCAGATCCCATCATTCTTCAGCATTAAAATGGAAGATCTAATCCCATATCAAGCTGAATTAACAATCTGAAAATTCAAAATTTTAGTATTGTCCTTTTTCCATTGAATTTTACTTATAATACTACAAGGTGGTGGAATCGTATCACACAAACAGCAGGAGATTAAACTCATGAATAATAATGCATCATCTACTTTAGCCTTTTCTTATAGTCTATCCCTATATTATGATGTTTCCATCTGTTTTTGCATACCAGGAAGATGACCATTCCTCTAGGAAGTTAAATGAAGTCCACGATAAGGTTCGGGTAGGTATTGAGAGGCTCATGGAGGAAGGTATGAAATGGTTACGATGATATTCATTTTGTGGCTTGCTTTATTCATTACTCATTAATCTTTTTTCTTCTATGATGAAAACATAGTTAGTGGGTAGGGTTTTTTCAGGGAAGCAAGATTTTGTTAAGGTATGATTTGTTCTAACTGATAAATTGCTGTGACTTACTTGGAATTGAGGTCATCCACTGATAACATTGACATAAATTAATCTTTTATTGGGTGTAGCTGGGATTATCGATGATTAGTTAGGAGAGTCATACATGGCACCAGATAACTCATCAAATCTGCAGCCTACGACCGTAGCTGCAACTACTGACCTGCAGTTTGTAGCAAGTGGATCAGAGGTAATGGTCTTGATATGTAGTTTCTACACTTTCTTCTAGTTGGATATAATGAATTGATATAAATATAGTTGTATATTGAAGCAGCTGAACAAGCAAATTCACACTGAGGAAACTGTGTCCAGAAAGATATATCCTAAGAGACAAGAATATGAATGGCGCCCAGTGCCCATTTTATGAAAGCGCTTTGACATTATGGATCCTTTCATGGGGAAGGTATCTCTTTTTCCTTCTGTTTCTGATCAGCTCAAGTTGAATACCGCCTCTTCAGATTTTCCCTGGATAATAACGAGACCTGTTCTTGTTTGCATTATTGCTAATAAAGATCCATGGTGTGTGTTTGAGCAAAGAACTCTTTTCAGATAATAGTAACTTGGCCTTTGTTATTATTTTTTATTTACTTTCTTATAAGATGATTTCAAATTTCGAAAATTTGGCTGGTTATGCTTGCTCTAACTACCTGGATACTTGATTCTCTCAGATGGGTTCTTATGTGCTTTCCTCATGAAAGACCTTCTTGTGAATGAAATATCTTGCAGCTTATTTGTGTAGAAACAAAGGGAGGCAGTAATCCATATTTCTTGGGAAAACCTACTATAAATTTGAGAGGGGGGGAAATTATAAACCCCACAGACTCAGCCCTAATTCAGTAAACACATATTTCAACTGTAGCTACACACCTTAAAGGTGTACCAGCATAAACGCCTCAAGCGTATAGGTGATTTTCATGGAAAAAGTTCTAAAAAAGATAACATACAATAGTAGACTAGTATCCAACAATGTGGTTTGCCTCTAGAATATGTGCTATACTAGTTAATCATTTGTCCTCTGGATGTTGGTGAACTAGTTGAAGAATTATAAGATTTTTGGTAGGACCTTTGAAAGAATCACTTATTAAACTCTATTTCTCAATGGCTATGTTCAACCATCTCTTAATCTCTTTTTAAATTGCTTTTCGTTCTATTTATGCTTGATTTCTACGATTCTGTTATGTTCTTTCATATTTCCATTATTGAACTCAAAGAGTCTCAGACTAGGCACAAAGGCAACATTTCTAGATTTCTGTATATGAATTGGATTGAAATGGTATAATGCTTTCACCATGCTTGTTAAAGCAGCAAGGAGGCAGGGCTGAGTGCTTAGACTAAAGTTAAGCCAGCTAGGGCTTTAAACAGAACTTAAACTAGAGCTTGGAACAGAAATTAAACTAGTTCTATCTGTACTAAGATTTCCTTTAGCTATAATATCGGCCACTTCATTCAGCTTTCATGGAATGTGGCAGATCTTCAGGTTTGTTCCTCCATTAGCTAGCTTTTGAGCTCTGCAAACATTCTTCTATTTGGCATTATCTCTGTCTTAACATTCTTCTCAGTGGATGTATTTCTCCCTCAATGATTGCAGTCTTCTTTTCTTCTTGGTAACTTCATATTACTTGTAATCAGACATATGATTTGCATTACTGGTTTATGTAAAGAAGGTGAAATTTCTTGGTTGCTTTGTGCACATAATGGGGAACTTTATTTTTTATATGTTTAGGTGCTTGATCCTACTGAAAAAAGCTTCTTGGTGATTTTGTCATGTATGATCTTTCTTGTGAAATGGGTTCATATACCTTGGGTCATGAGTTTTAGACCCTATTTTGAGGTATGTTTTTTTGTCTTTCATTAATAACATACAATGTTACAAATGTTCTATTGGATTGATAATTTTTTTTGAATGTTATCTTTTGTTTCACATGTGATTGAGTTAGAGATGCAATTGTGATTTTGGTTGTGATTCATTTGAGGTGTTATCAGTTATGTTTCTGTGAGTTGATGAGTATTAGCTTAATGTTATGATGATCAGGAAAAGTAAAAGAAGATGGGCGATGCTAGGGATATTGTTACATGGAAGATGTTACACCAGTTTGGAATCATAGAAGATGTTACAGACTAGGTGGGAAAGAATGATTACATGGAATAAGCATCCATAATCTTATATTAATTCTATCAATGCCATGTCTTTAGGTTTCGTGTGTGGTGGTCAACTCTGCTCCTGCCATGCATTCTACTGTGAAGGTGAACAAGGAGAATTTTGTTGGCTGAACTGCCGCTATGACGGTGAACATGGAAAACACCACACATCCATATATGGTAAATCTGATATTGTTTTCTCTACTACCTCTATGTTACAATTTAATGTCCTCACTGATTTATAACTACATGGCATTGAAAATTCTAGAGCTCGAGCATATAGTTCCCAGTTAGTTCCTATACATGCTTCTGAATTTTTGCTCAGTTATTGCACATATAGAACACTTTGTTCATATATGTTCTTGAACTATTCCAAATCTTTGTGTGCCCTGCTAGAAATAGTGATGGTCCAAACACTTTTCTGCTATGATGGATGTCTTTTTCATGCCTTCTGCTGTGTGCTGAAGATGCCTATTTATGGCCTTTGCTGTTGGCGAGTCCTGGTGGTTTTCTGTTGCTATAGATTGCAAAGATGTACTACGATGTTGCTATCTATACCAAAATTGATTCTATGCTAGCCATGCATGTGTTGGATATTTTGTTAACCAATTGTCTCTGTTTTTCCAATGTCATGAAGTCCACTTCTTTTCCAATTAACATCAAATAAGATGTTTTGTCTCTTCTAGGATCAAATGAGATACAAAATGATGTTATTGTTGCTACCAAATTTGCTGCATATCCATGGCGTTTGACATCTGGGCAGTTTGTGAATGCTTGCAAGTAAGTTTTTTGTTTTACTTGACTTTTTCATATGTAACTTGCAAGCTCTTACTCTTATGTGATATTTTTTCATTTCTCTCTTAGCTTCCGTTTCTTGAAATGCTATGCACATATCTTCTCATGCTAAAATTGTTTGACATTTATGACTGTAATCATTTGTTGGTTTTTTATCACATGAGAACCTTGTCCTTGTTTAGGCCTCAAGTTATATTTTAATTTTGTTGCATTATTTGAACAGACTTTGTTTTATGTTTCTTTTATTTGGGCTTTTGTAAAATGATGTGCTCTATTCTACATTAGCTACCACCTGACTTTTATTTACTCTACTGGCCCTAAATAAAGGTTGTGTTATGTCATTAGAGACTCACCTTGATAATTATAAATACAACTCATTTCTGTTTTATCGTTTAATTTGTTTTTGTTAGGGTCTTCATTACCATCTCTCCATGCCCAGTGATCTTACTCCAAACACCAAGGTCTCCAGATCACTCTCCAACCTCAAAGCTCTTGATAATTGATGGACATATATGAGACCAGTAGGTAAGGTGGGTATTTGATATTGTCCCTGATAGACATTACATTTTCTGCTAGTGTTATGAGACTAGTATGAGACCAGTAGGTTCCTATTTTGATCATTGAGTATATGAGGGATACAAAGATTCCTTAAACATTGTTCACTTAATCCTCTATGTTTCGTCTTTAAGTTGAAATACTAGCTTCAACGTGATTAAAACATGAGTGAAATGAAAACAATTGTAAAGCAGATAGAAGATATTAGAGAAGGTAGATGCTTGATTTAGATAGATTATTCACTTCAGGATTAATCATCCTAAGATCTGCTCTCTCTTCACCTAATCTTGAATTCCCCACTCAGAACAGAAACAGACTTACAGCCACCAACAACAGATAAGTAACTTCAGCCTTAAATCCTCTAACCCTCACTAACTTGGAAAGAGAGTCGAATTTTGTAAAAAAGAAAAGAAGTTACACAATCTTTAGTATATATGATATAAAGAAACATGATAACTCATCAATTCAAGCCTAAACTGTAGGAACTTTAAGTGAAGTTCAATATTGCTGACAAAACAATGCACAATGTTATTCAAAATAAAGGAAAAATATAGCTTGAATTTTCAAACGATGGCTGCTGGATCAGCGTTTACTGGATGATGGTTGCTGGATCAGCGTTGAAGTGCTGATCTCAATAGCTATCCTCACGAATTTACTGTGAGTTCTCACTTCCATGTGGGCATCCACTTTTATCAGTCTTCGTAGAGCTGTTCCAACTATCTCAATAAATGCTGGGTCGTATAGATGAAGGGGGAGGTTCAAGATTCAGACCCAAGTTACAATGTGAATTATTGCATTTGTTCTTTTTCCGAATTAGCCCAACACAGCTGAATTAGCTGAATTAGCAACGCAACTGAATTAGCTGAACAAGCTACACGTGCAATAATATATCTGCCATTTAGTTGTAATAGGAGATGATTGGTTGAATATATATTGTTCAATACCTTTTTGAGTCCGTAAAAAAGGTGCATATAACCCATTGAGATTTTTTTAATTATGTACTATTTACTAAGTTCAATCATAATTTTAGTTTACGGGTGCATGTTGCTGCTATATATGTTGGTTCACTTACATTTATCTCTACTTTGCACTCACTCTGATTCCTTTTTGTATTTATATTGATAGGGTGGAATTACTTTTAATGATGCATTTCGACGGACAATGTACCTTGGAGTAGACCAAAACCGAAATATAAGGGTAAGTTGTTTGTTGTACTATGATTTATGTATAAACTTTAAATTCTATTAATATAATGATTTGTCATTTTTAGGAGAAGAATATTCAAGTACCTAGTCGTATGAGGCCTGGCATTGATGAAGAGCACCACACCATTTGAAGGAATATAGAGATATTATAGATCTTAAGAGTTTCTAGCATGATATGTTGATTGTCGTCAATCTCAAATTTTAGAACCATATGTATTCTTTATTTATATCAACGTTGAGCATGCAATGTATGGATAATATTTTGCTTCAATAATAGAAATTGGTTTGAGGTGATTTCACATTTTTATGTGTCATTTTGGTGTTGAATCTTCTTATGATGTCATGTGAATTAATTTAAAAATATTGCTTGAGGTTATGTATAAAAAGTTTTCATTTAAAATTTGATATTCACTATAGTAACAATTAATTAATATTTAATAAATCATTCAATAATCAATAACCAAATCATTTACAGTAGTCCCTCATAAATATATTGATGAAGGTCCAGATTGACCATCAAAATTGCATTGATGACGACCACATAGCCCCTCAAAAATAATATTAATGAAGGCATTATCCCTTCAAAAATATATTCTCCAGGACCATCAAGTCCCTCAAAAATGTATTTATGAGAACTAAATAGTCCCTCAAAAATGTATTTATGAAGGCTAAATAGTCCCTCAAAAATGTATTTATGAAGGCTAAATAGTCCCTCAATATAACATTCTTGAGGGTCAGTTGGTCCGTGACAATTGTATTCGTGAGGGCCACTGGTATTTGTCACGTGAGTTCTCTTCACGGACCATTTGTGAGGGCCAGACCCACAACCGTCCCTATTTCTGAGGGCCTGTAGAGAGGGGTTTGTGACAGGACTCTCCCGTGAATAATGGCCCAGTTTTTTGTAGTGATTGATAGTACCATGATATTTATTTTATCCTTAGTTGAATGGATGGTTGGAATATCATCCATCATTATTACCACAACCTATATGCTCCAAAGGAAGGCCTGGATGACTAGACAAACTACACTTGGCTCGCTTGGCCATGGAAGCAACCGTGCCCTTTGACCAGGATGCCTCATAGTATGCATCCACTTATACCTTGCACAACATGTATCATGGAACTATTTCAAATAAGCTTGGCTGGGGATGGCAAGAGGACTTTCTTCTCAATTTTATGTTGTATCTTTTTATTTCGTGCATCACATATATCATCCTATTTAATGTACACATCTCATGTTTGAACTATGTTGTCATATTTGTTATTTGTTTTTGATGTAGTGTAAGCATATTTTTTTGTTTGTTTGTGTATTTTCAAATTTAATAGTAGCCAAATTCAAGAACTTAGGAATTTTAACAAATATTATTATTTAAAAGGACTATGAATCCAATGTCGAATTACTTGATCATCTAACTCCATTACACATGCATTATGTTGTTTATATTTTTATTTTGATGATGATGGGAATAAACATGCTAAACTTTGGATTTGAAAATTGAACTTGTCACCCTAAATTTGTTGTAGTCCTAAAACTGATTCAAAGACATGACTAATTAATGTTGTCTAAAATAAATTGAAATATGGATTTTTTTTGTGAGATAAGGAACAAATCCTCCCCTTTATCATATTAAACTAAGAAATATAGAGTACATCGCTACAAGACCACTATGACATATCTATTTTGGAAAACTCATCTCTATCATAAACCACAACCTGTTTAATTAATTGGATAAAGATTTTTCAAATTCCCACTTATCATGCTAACCTACACTTAAAATATCGAGTTTTGATGATGATTGGGTGATTTTGAAATTTGAACTAATTTATAAATATTTAAAACCCTTAGACAACATTAACCCACTTTGTATTTCAACCTAATCTCAAAAACTAGTCTAATCTTGATGGTTGGGTTCCTTGATCTTAATTGAGAAAAAGGAAGCCAATGTGACTAACGTGCGTCTTTTACACACCAAATTCACTAGAGAGGATTATTACCTAGAGTTTAACATTTAATGACAAGCATCCCCATTTAACAAGTTGGTTAATTATTACTATAAAAAGTATCAATCCATGGACAACATTTTAAGAAATGGTTACAACCCGATTGCATTGAATAATAAGAAACCTTAAATACAAATAAAATTCTAGTTTAATGAGAGAATTATGCTAAGTAAAAAAGCAAAGAGAATTATGATTAGATCAAAGTAAATAGAATTATTCTAAGAACAAAAGTAAAGATTGCAAAGTAAGGCGATTAAAGCTCATATCGATCAATGATAAAGGAATATCGGGGTTTTAAGGCTCACACCCAGAACCTATGTAGAAACATAGATAAAAAAACTCATCAAATACAAATCAGTTAGATGAGAGTGAGCTAAAACGTACTTCCAAAACACATGTACAAAAAACTGGGATTCTCCTAAACCCATTGATCCTGGTATTTGCTAATCCTTGCCCGATCATCGCAACAAAGCTCCTTCCGAGGTTTCTTCCGTAACTATATACATTTATTTGGTCATTCTAAACCATTGGAGTCTGAGGTTTCTTCACCCAAGCTTAACATGCGGTAATTCGAGAGACCAAGTCATAAAACATGTGCAATGAACAAATAAAACACCATCTAATAGGAAGCATTATAGAGTTATACATCAAACCTAACAACTACATGTTATGTAGATACACCCCATGCCCCAATATAAAATTACTCACTCATTATGAAAAGTGATACAAGACTAGAGCATAACAAAGGAAAAGAGAAGAATCTGGATAATGACAAGAAAACAGAATCCAATGGACATCAGATCTGCTCTTCAATATAAAAATGTATTTCCTCTCTAATCCTTTCCCAAGCATATAAGAAATCCAATGTAAATAGCAAGTTGAACACTAGAATTCTAAGACAAATATTGGGGTACAAAAGATACAAGAAATCCCCAATGTAAAAGAAATCCTCCTTTATGCTTGAAACCATCCTACTTTTATAGGGTGAGTGGGGATGGATGCCCTTGAAATGTGCTTGGAAGTGGAGGAAGCTTCTATCTCACGATGTGCCAGTGGATCGAATGGTCTCCCAATCAGTTCACTGGGATGAGTGGTTACATGGGCTCAAAGGGAGTCAAAACCTAGAAGGTTGATGGTGGCATGGACCAAGCTAGGGATGGCACGATCACTGAATAATGCTTGGGCTACTGGGGATCCCAGTCAACCGATAAGAGGAATGAGTCAAACAGTTCCCTAAGAAAGCTTGCCTTCCCAGACTGGAGTGAGCCAATTGAGTGGATGGATAGTTGATCAAATGGGTTTCTAGAGTGGACTAGTTCTAACTTGTGAGTCGATCAAGTGGGAGATCAGTCGATCGACTGGTGAGTCTGGGAGATTGATGAAGCACAATTGAAGCCTCCAATCTTCTGACTCTTTGAGTGATAATGTTGGTTCTTGAATTTTGGAGATGAGGAAGTATAAATGAGCATGGAACCCAAAAAGTAAAAAAAATAATTAATAAGAAAACTAATTAAGGAGAGGAAAGCAAGGAAATTGCAATTGGTTCCTAAAATTGAGAAAAAAACAAAGTAATGTCGTAAATAAATGACCTAAAAGATGTAATGGAAAGGGATGAATATGCTTGGATCCAAATACCCCAAACTTGAATGTTTTCTCGTCCTCCAATGACACCTAATCACAAACTTATTCCAATTTGTACTTACACCATGTCTTCCCTCACTCACATAGAAACATTGGTTCCTTACCTCCATTTTTTGGTCAAGAAGACACAATTTCTTGGAATTATGGAACACAAAAATATCACATTCTCTACTAAAACATGTTTCATGACTCATTTATATATCAAGATTTGCAAATAAGCATGTTTCATTTCAATTTTTCGTTGACACTCCCACATTTTCTTGCACCCTTTGCACATGAACAAGATTTTGAGTGGATTTTGGGGTTATTTAGATTCCCTTAGGTAGCAAATGGACTGAAGGAAGTATGGAGGAAGGTTATCTCTCCTCTATTCAACTTGAGATCTTTTTTTTGTAAATGTACTACAATTACATTAATTGCATTCTTTTGATGTGCACTTTGACATCTTTTCTTGATGGTACACCCCTTTAAATTTATGAGAGGCATGGAAGAAGCGGTAAGCAAGGGAAGATAATGCTACCCTAAACTTGGAGTTTGGAATAATTTTGGTTGTTTTATTTTTTTTGTGAGATGGGGGTTATGAAGATGGTGGAAGACAATGTAGAAAAAGGTTGATCATGTGGATCTCACATTTTGATTTTTTTGCTTTGGGAGCATCAACACATTAGTTCAAATTTTCCTATTACTCACATCATACAAGAGATATGACCAATTATTCTGTCATTTTGAATAAATAAAAATATGTGTTTGATTAAAGATTGCAAACGTTTCCAAGGAGTAGTGCTAATTTGAGATCCTAGGTTACATGGTGAGTTCTAGTCGTGGTAGATTGTAAAATAGTTGCAAGAAAGATTCATTGCATTAAAAAAGGTTCATTGATACAACATATATATAATCATATGGATGACTAGGTAAGGTCCAAATCACATTATGAAGAAAATCAAAAAGCAAGCTAAAACTACATGCAAGAAAATATGAAATGATGGTTATGCAAGGAAAAGGAAAGATAGAGGGGGTGGAAACGATACGTACCACCCACCTCCACCCTGAAATTAGAACTTTTCTCATCCTAAGAAAATCCTAAATCTGAGATGGAGGGAAGAAATAACCCGGGGGGGGAGTGATGTGGGGCTGATCGGATGAAGGGCACGTCTCCTAATAATCACATCCTCAATACAGAGAGTTAGGATTAGGATACGCCTGGTGTGCCCCATATGATTCATATAATGTTATGAGTGGGGACAATGGATATTGCTAACATGCCATATCTCTTAAGAACGCTACATGAGATATAGATGATTGAGCTAGTGCCCCTGGTGTTGTTGCTCACGCTCCATGCACACTTGTGATTTCTCGATGGGGTCCAACTGCTAATGGATCTTGGAGAAGCAATACGGTCCCTTAAGACCCTCATAATTAGTGATGTCATGGCAAGTGAGGAAGGGCTATGGTAGGGAGGTCTAGTATTGTCGTCATTCGCCTCCAAAGACATGCTCCTACAATGGGGCATATGCTTAGGGACGTCATTGACATGGAGTGGATTTTCATGGAGAAACTATTGTATCTAGGCAAAAAAAAATAGAGATCATCCGATAAGATTGGACACCTAGATAAATAATGTAATGGCCTTCCAGTGAAGGGGAAGTGTAATGTGGGTGATGGTGTCACAAAAAACTAGGGAGTGGGTGCCAGTTTTGACACCGGGAAAATAATGTTGTTGGTCTGCAAGTAGGGGAGACCTTTCAAGTGTTGGGTCCCCTTAGGATGAATAATCTCGAGAGGGATATCTATGAAGCTCAGGAACATGGTCATTTTTGGGAAATACCGACACAAAATAGGTTGCAGAAACAAAAAAAATTCCATAATGGGAAGGATGGTTTTAACGAGTTCATACCAGGTCCTTGGGCTCTCTATTGGTTTCCACAACCAGATAGGACAACAATTTTTAGAGGCAATTGAGTTGTGTTTTGGGAAGCCCCCTGTACCCTTCTATTTGTAGGAGGGGTTAGGATCTAGGTTTCCAATCTATTTGGGAGTGGAAGTGACTGGTAGATCATGACTTTTTGCAACCTAAGAGTGTCAAACCGGTCAGTTCACAACTGAACCGGTCAATTCACACGCAAGACGATCAGATCACAGGCTGAATGTGTCATTTTTCCATGTTTCCCAATCACATATGAATTGGAAAATTTGAATCTAATTAATATTCAAGATGAATTCCTTACACTAAACAAATCGAGAAAGTGAAATGACCAACTATTCTCACGACCAATAAACCCTAATGATATGATGGGCAAGATAATTGTAATCTAACCTTGGACATAATGCCTCCTAAGAAGGTATAGGTGAAGGATAATGATCATGTTAACCTAAAACCTAAGTTGTAATCATCTAACCTTAACCTATACATCCTTATTGACATTCATGATACATTAGTTTTACTAGGTGTGATAATCAGATAACATACTTTAATACACATAAATCA